>OY101443.1:10256830-10856830 GCA_956483585.1 Gymnocheta viridis
TTGCCTTTTTTATATATTTTTCTGAATTGGTGGCTTTATGAATTGTAACTAAATAGTTAAGAATGTCATGTTTCCAACTTTGGCTTCAAAGAAAAGTATTTTATTATTGTGTATTTTATTATTTATATTTTTTGTTTCTTTTATTTTTTACAATACTAGATTTAAGTTTAGTTTTAAGTTATTTTTAAGAACATTTTGGAGTGAAATTTAGAACTTCCTTTAAATATGAAAGCTCCGGGAGCAAGAGCGTACATACTTTTTATAAATTTTATCATTTAATTAATTATTTTCTGTCAAGCTTGGTGCTGAATACTTTTTTGTAAATTAAGATATTACATTATAGTCTTAAGTATTTTTCCCTTCTAATATTATAATAATTTTAAGTTTGTTTTCATAAAATAATTATAAAAAAGGCTCAATAAATATTAAACTTAAACTTGTGAATTTCATTTTTATAAATCTTTAATGAAATTTAACGGGTCTGCTAGGCGATAGCGTCAAATACATTTTCTTTGTAATTTTGATTCTTTTTTCAACTCTCAATAAGTCAAGAGCTACCCCAGCAGATTTACTAAAGTAAGCTGTATAATTCAATGTAAGTTGGTTGAAAAGGTTTTGTTATATTTTAATATAAACGGCAGGAAACGCCCTCTACTCATGATTTCCCTTCTCCTATCTACTCGGCAGCAATAGATTGTTTTCTTTTGCGAGTAAATGGCAGAAATTTCCTTCTGTTCCTCAATCCTCGTACTTGTTTTTCAGAGAAAGGATTTGAAAAGATTGCACTTTGAAGCTTCGACAAACTGTGGAAAACCTTTAGTTGAGATTTGTGACTGTTTGTGGTAAAATAGTCCAATTTTATTCAATTTGAGCTATGCTTTGAGATCGGCTAATGTGGTGTAGGCCAAGTAGTCTAAAGTGGTACATTGTATTGTATACCAATTATGCTCAGATATGCCAAATAAAAGTGAAATATGGTATTGAGAAGCAGAAAAGAGGAAAAAAACGAATGCTTAGATATAAAAGGTATTTATATTGCCCTAAAAAACATTGAAAATCCTTATGAAGTACCCTAAGCTATTAAGCTTGATGCAATCTCAGTTCAATTACAGAAATAAATTGGAGGCATTTTTTTAATTACCCGAAGATTACTTGTTATGGTCACATTTCCATTAAAAATCATCATCCGCCACGCAAGCTAATGTACTTCTATTTTAAATGTTATATAAAAGTGATTAATATTGCATTTTTCGCTTAAGTAGACAGCTTTAATACTAAATAAAACAAATAGTAGATAAATATAAGTTTTTTAGCATTTAAAATTTGTTTATAAACGTTTATTAACAAATATAAATTTGATTTTATAAGCTGAAAAATAATTGGGTGCTTTTTCTTCGAATAAAATTAGGAAAAAGTAGTAAGAATACTTCGATGTATTCCATCTGAATCGTGTTAGCAGACATTTTGTATGGTATATAATATACTAAACATTTTTAAAATTAAGCTGATGCATTTCAAAATAAGTGATTACTTCTACTCTTCAGCAACTTTAGAAAAAGTACCAAAAATACCACTTTTTTCAAATGTTAAGTAGAATTTATGAAATCTGCCTAAATAGGGTTACCTATAATTTTTAATGTCTAAAAAAATTTTATATTAAAAAATACTGCTTATATTTTAATTTACAAATTTTAAATTAAATTAATTTTAAATGCTTCCAAAAAATGGTTGCTTCTTCTCTTATACAAATTGAAAAAAAATCGTATTGCTATCTTAAAAATAAAAAGTAGTAAAAATATTACTTTTTTAAATCTTCTTGATACACAGTTAAATCTTAAAAAAAAACTAGCTATATTTATTCATTTATTTAAAGACAGGAAATAATATTTATTCATTTATTTAAAATAAATATGTATACGTTTTTGGAATTTTTTTTAGTACATAGTAGTAAAAATAGTACTTTTTCCAAAATTTCCCATTTAAATTTTTTATTTTCCCTATATATTTTTATGTTATTTTAGCTTATTATATAGCAAAGAAAAGCGTATTACTTGATATTATATAATAATAAAGAAGTAGTAAAAATACTAATTTTTTGTATCTATTTGATAAACACTCAAATATTGCAGAAACTACTCAATAGTTTAGATTTTTTTAAATAAAATTAAAGTTTATATATAATTAAATGAAATTTTAATTATTTTTACTACTTTTAAATTGTAGTTAGAATATGATTTTAATCATTTTAACTTTTTTCCCCTCCAATGACTTTGTTGGTACACTACCCAGTTATTTGATCATAAGAACAAATTTATTACGTACATATTCATAGACATTATTAAAAAGTAGTAAATATAAATAAAATTATAATTTATACGTTTTGACCAATTTTTCAAACGTAGTAATTCATTCATATAATTAAGAAAAAAATGTTTGTTGTTTTATGCTAATACATAGTGTTTGTTGTTGCTTTCTTTTAATCCATAAAGGAATTAAAAATAATATAGTTTTCTTAAATTCGGAAGTTTTGAAATTAATAACCTGATTTTCTAGTTAAAAATAAGAAAGGTGGTATATATACTACCTTTTTAAACGCTTTCGGAAACACATTCAAATTTAAATTTAAATTATAAATTGAATGATATGGTAAATATTTATTTCAATTGGCATGATAAATTTCCCATTTTTGCAAAAAATTTTAAATTGCAGAAAAATACTACTATTTTATATTTGTTTTTTCTTTTCTTTCATTTTTCTTTCATCTAAAAACTTAACGGTTTAACTCATTACACTCATTCGTTTCAATTTCGAAAATTAAAGCTCAAAATGTTTTTTGAAAAATTAGTAAAAATGCTACTAAAATACTACTTTTTAAATTGCTGTTGAATTTGTTTTTTTTTTGGCAATTATTTTCTTAAAAAAATACAAATTCAAATTTTTCAGCCGATTTTTTAGTTTCTTAATTGAATTTTAAAGGCTTTTTTGTAGTCTTTTTAAAAAAGTAGTAAAAATACTTTTTTCTCTAATGCAGTAAATATGCTTACAATGTTCCCCAATTGCTTTAAAGGCATAAAAAGCGATTTGCAAGCATTTTAACATATATTTAAGTTGATTAAAAAAAGTAGTGGAAATACTACTTTTTTCTGTTAAACCTAAAACTGAAAAAAAACAGTTTGTTAAAAGTTGTTCATATAAAATCAAGTTCTTCATATTGTTTTACTCGATATCAAACATATTTTATGGCAAATTTAAACTCATAAACATTAATTAACTACTAAACGAATAAATGCCATGAAAGGGTCAATTGCAATTGAAGAGATTAATGTATGTAAGCATGTGTGTTAGTGTTTAATTGAATTTATTGAACTATAAAGTGTTTTTGTGGTGGTGGCTAAAACAATTGAGTTTTTAGAAAAAGCAATTAATTTTTTAATGTATTGAGTATGAAGATTCATGCACGTTCATGTATGTAGTTTCTTAACACTATGGCACGTTTGTATGTGTAGAGTATTCTCGTATGTCTATTTATCAAAAAAACTTGTAGTGCGCATATAAGTCATTTATAAAGTTCAATTTTGATGATAATCAGCTAAAATCCAAAAATGCTTTTCGTAATTAAAATTGAAACAAATTTATACAACTTTTACAACGAAACTTAACGCTTTAACAGTTTATGCAAAGTATAACGAAAATGCTAAATGGTTTACAGAATTGGGTTAAATTTAAAATTTCTTTTTCAAAAAAATCAATTGATAAATATTTACAGATTTACAGTGTGGCTGCGCTTTGACACAGTTTGGCAAAGTTTTACCAGGTAGCAAAACAAGTAATTATTTATTTATTTATTTAATATTTTCATTTGATATAATTAATAATTTATAATGCCTATAAATTTACTACAAAAAGAATATTATATATCACTTAAATGAAATTTGCAGTAAATTGCATAGAGGAATTTATATTAGCAATTGAATAAGCAATTAAAAATTAATGCAGAATTATTTAATTTGTAATATAAAATAGCTACTAAAAAAAACTTAAAATATTAAAACTTTAGTTTTTATTTTAAATAAAATAATACTTTTAACAATATTTACATTTCTCATGCATTGTTGTCCCATTATAACATAAAGAAAAATAAACATTAATATTGGTTTAGGTTAACTTATGGCAATTTTAGAATAGTAGTAAAAATACTACTTTTTTAATATTGCTCGAAATTCAATATTCTTCAACAAATTCTGAAATATGTATAATAACACTTTCTGATAATATTATTTTGGGGCGTTTTAAAGAATTTTTAAGAAGTAGTAAAAGCGCTACACTTCACAATTTAATCTAAAAAGCTTTATAATAATAATTAAAAGGCTCTTTTAATTTACAAGAGTTTTAAGCAATACAGAATACTTTTGAAAAAAAAAGTAGTAAAAATATTGCTTTTGTGAAAATAACTAAAAACTGGAAAAATTAAATTTCACTTGTTAAAAAAACATTTCAATGCAAGAACCTAATAAAGCTCCTTTTTATACAACTAAGTTAAATACTACTTTTTAAATAAAAAAAGTAAAAATTAACGCCTCGAAAGCAGGAAGTGCTATAAATATCAATGTTTTTAAATGTTAAATTTTTTATATATTATTTTTGTTGTTTAAATTTTACTTTTGAAAAAGAAGTAGTAAAAGTACTACTTTTTCAGTTTCTTTTAAAATGAATTAATTTTAAATTATTTAAATCGCAGAATACGTATTTAATATGATTTAAAAAAATAAATATATTTTTAAGCGGTTTTTAAAAAAGTAGTAAAAATACTATCTTTTCAATTTCTTTAAAAACGGATTTTTTTCTATGTAAATCAATGAAGCGGCATTTAATAAATATAATTTGCTTAAACAAAATTTATATGTATGTATACATACATACATACTTCAATTTTAATTTTCTTAAATACTTATTTACAAAAGTACCGAAAATATTGCTATTTTCATAAGGCAAAGTGAATTTTTCTTCTTCAATATACAAAGTAGGCTTTTCGCTAAATTTTTTAAAATGATTTTCTTAAAAAAACACAACTTTCTTAAAAAGTATTAAAAATACTACTTTTATTTATTTTAAAGCAGAGTTTTTTTTTGCTTAAACCAAAGCAGAATAATATAAATATAAATTTTAAGCAAAAATTATTCCGTAAAACTGTTCCAATTTTGTTTAAATACTTATTTTCTTTAAAAAAAAGTTTTTTTCAAAAAAGTAGTAAAACTACTACCATTGTTATTATTAATGTGGTTGTTATTTTTAGTGATTACAATTTTATTCGTTAATGAATTAGTTAACACAGTATTTGCTCTTTTCAATTAATATTTTTTCCAATAAATACTTACTTTTTTCCCAAAAACTAGTAAAAATGTATACTACCTTTTTGTTGATTTCTTAAAAAATTAATTTTTAAATCCTCAAAAAGTAGTTAAAAAATACTACTATTTTGTATTCGGCCTTTTAAACAAATGCAATTTAGCTTAATGTTCGTAACATTTTATGAGCCACTTGACTAGTATACTAATGGTCATAATTAATGGTTTAATGTTGGATTTTTATATGTGAAAACCGGTTTTAATGCATACATTAACTTTATTAAACGTTTGTGAATAAGGCCATAAATATGCTATATATATTTCTGAACTGTTTTTATTGGAAAGTATCATGGAACTCATTTTTGTATATTGATTATTAGAATCCTTTTTTGTTAAGAGAGATATACAAATAATCGCCTTAAATTGTCCTGTTTGGCCTCTTTCATGCAAAATCAATTTGTGACAGTTTAGGATAAAAAACTATATTTTTATTTTTTTTTAACTTTAAGTTCTTAGAAATTTTGAAGTCCTTTAAAAAACGAAACCTGTAACTTTTTTTTTGATTCTTTGTACTTTAGATGTTTGTACGCATGTGTGTCCATCATATGCATACATTTGTAATAAAGCTTTCTGCTTTCTGTAATTTCTTTCTAACAAGCTGTAATTTATGTTGTTGAAATCTATTTAAAACCTTTTTGACCCTTTTAGATGCAATTTGGTAAACAAACGTGATCTCTCAAAAAAAAAAAAACAAAAATAACTTAAGTGCCTTTTGTTTCTACTACAATTTCATCAATATGCTGTTATCTATTGTTGTTGTTTTGTATTGTTTTCAAGTGAAAAAAAATTGTTTTATTTTTTTCTTTTGTTAAGGTGGCCATATAAAACTTTTTTCTCCATACTTGGATTCTTATAACGTTAAGATAACAGACTTATAAAGCCCTCCTAGCAAGCAACAGGATTCGGCTGCTTTTATTTTTCTAGTACAAAAAAAAAAATAAGTCAAGACAAGTTCTCAATAATGGTTCAGTCCAAAAGAGAAATTCAAATAGCCCCTTAGAAATCGTTACCTAAAAGAAATTGAGCTGACACTTTTTGTTTAACAAAGTTGTGTTTCCTGGGCCTTCATTAGTATTGGTAAATATTTATTTTTTTGGTTTCCTTAAAAACTCTCTTGTGTAGGAAAATGTTTTAAAAAATACAGCATATTTCTAGGGGATTATAAGTTTTTTTTTTCTTTTTTTTTTTGTATTCTTTTTATTTTACATTGTATGTTGTTGTTGTGAATTGAGTTTTGGTATCTAAAACTAATAATAAAAAAAATAACAACAACTATAGAGTATAAAAGTAGTACAACAGCAAGTGGCAAACAGGCAACTTTAAAATCAACACAAATAATGTTGTAAAGACCACTTGATTTTTACATATAAATATATTTTTCATTGCTTCGTGAAGCCACATGGTGAAAATTGAAAAAGAAATAAATATAGATCTTTCAAGACAATCAGCGGTAACCATGTGTTAGTTAAGGTGACAAATATCAAAGGACACAGTAGCAAGTTTTGCCGGAAAAGTTTTATTTGCTTAACATATATATACTTTTTTTAATAGTTGAATGAATGGGAAAGTTTTTTTATTTTTTTTAGAACAAACACAAACCGCGAAGCCATTTTGGCTTGTCTGCAGAAACACCCAGGGTCTAGGCAGGAATCGAACCCGCGAACCCCCGACTATCTAATAGTCTACGGGGTAGTAAAGCAATATTTCACTTTGTTTCTTTTGATATTTGTTACCTTGTGGAAAGTATTTGAATAACAAAATCTAACAATATTTCAGTTTTACAAAATACTTAACACACATTTGCTCTACTAGAGTTTCTTTCTCTGCATTTCATACATACTCGTCGTATATTTATAAAGACATTCATTCATTCATTTATTTATTCATTCAGGTATACATACACTCATTCATTCACTTGTGCATGCAGTGTCTGTAGTTGATTTGAATTGTGTTTTTGTTATTCTCAAAGAAAATTTTATTAGAGAAAAGAAAAGATGCCAAAGGTGAAAATATACTCATACATGTTTTCAGTTATTTATTTGTATGCAGAACAAACTTTTTTTGAGCACGTGTTCGTTCTTTATTTTGTTTATTTTTTATAGTTTTGTGGAAATACTCGTATTCCATTTGCCTCCCCTTGACTTCTATTGTTTGTTAGAATTAAACAAAACAATAAACTGACTGACACATACAAATTGAGGTCAATTGGTGGATATATGTATCTGTATGTGCATTTATTTTCGAACTGTATTTTTGTTTCTACCAACTAGTTTTGGCTCAATATTTTTTTTATAAATTGTTTTGACCTGCAAGAAAATGTTACAAAAGAATTTTATTAGCAGGAAAGACAAATTGTAAGGATCAAACAAATTATTAATCATTTTTAAATTACTAAAATTTTCTTAAATATAAAACTCTAATTCTGCTCAACACATTAACATTTTCAGAAACTTCCTTAATATATTTTCCAATTAAAAACTTGCAAAATTTAAAACTGTTAAATCAATAAATAAAGCTTTCGCTGCAGCAGCGCAACATTTCAGAACTTGACTAAAGTCCTAATATAGAAAACATTGTAGTAGAACACAGCAACAATAACAATAACCACACTCCAATTAGCTCAAAAAAAAGAACAACTGCATTAATAAATTATCCTTGTGAAAGTGTAGATAGATGGCAAAATGACAGATAAAAACAAATTCAATATTTTCAAATAAGTGTTGAAAGGAAATATTGGAAGCTGACACTATGTCATACACATGCATGCATGCATCTGCCACTAGCTGTTGCACGATTTGTTAAAATAAACTGCAAGCAAGCGAAAAAAATACAATTATGGGAATTTGCATAACAAACCTCTGAACATTTTTAACTATTTGTAAGCGAAATTGTACCCCCAAAGAAATAATATAAACAAAAAACTTATTTAAAAAAATATTACAGTAAAAACCCCTAAAGACTATCAGGTCGGCCTTTTGAAAGCACAATGCTACACACATTATAAATAAAAAATAATTGCACAATTTAAACATAAAATATACAAAATATTAAAACAAAAACTCCCAAAACATTTTTAATTATATAACAAGAGTTTTTTAGGCGGGCCATTTAAAAATGGTTTGAGAAACTAGAAAAATTAGACCAAATTTTATTTTAATGAAAAATTACTTACAAAATTTGAAAAAATGTAGCAAATTGCAGAAACTTTCTGGCGGGGCAAAGGTTGCTTTAAATTTTTTTTTTAATTTTAAGCCCAATAATACCAACAAAGAGGTGGAGGCGGGCCAAATATTATGTATGTTTAATTGTACAACAAATAAAACAGTAATAAATAAACTTATTGAAAATGTAATAAAAATTATCACTCCCAAAAGTGGCCGGCGGGCCTCTTGAAAAAACTTAAACCAGTATCTTAAAGTTTTGGCATTTGATTTGATCGGAAAATGCCAAAAAATTTACAAAATCTTTGTCATTTTATTCTTAAAGCGGGCCACTTCATCAGATCATTAAAAAAATATTTACATGTAGCAACAAACAATACGACTATGTTAAAATAAATAAAAATAAATTTCAATAAATCTTAAGCGGGCCATTGAAAGCTTTGCTTAAAAAAATTAAGCTTTTTACCATTATTTCACTTCGAGTGTGCTGGTGTTATTTTTTTCATTTTGTATGTATTTGATATCACTTCCACATCCGTTTAACGGAAATCATATGTTATTTGCCAAAAACAACAAAAATATTTATCTGTTTCTCACAAGCAAAAACAAGCAAAAGAAAAAAAAAACGCAAATAGAATACCAAACTTTAACAAATTGTTTAATAAATCGAAAAATAAACATTTTTGTGTATAAAATTTAAAAGCAGAAATTCTTTTCTCTATGGCTGGCAACATGTGGAATTTTATTGACTTTTAAACATTGAAAAAGTTTTATTTTTATTATTATTAAATACTGCCAATCTTGTTTAAGCAAAATAGAACATGTTTGAATCGTGCAAGTGCTTGAGCAGGTGCATGTTTTATCTTAATTTTAAAAATTTCAAAGGTCAAGTGTTGTTTCAAGCCAAAATTACTTTTGGTAGAAAATGTTCTCTTATTGTTTCCCATTGGCAAGTTATGAAAAAATGTTCATTTGATTAAAATGTTTTATCAAAGCGAAAAAAATTGAAATATAGAAGGAAAGAGATCTCTTGTTTAATTAAAATCCTGTAGTAAATTTTTCATTATATTTTCTTGTTAATTCCCATTTAACTGAAGTATTTTTTATTTCTCCCTTTTTTCTATGGTCTGGTCTTTCTTTTTGGATGTTTTTCTCTGCTACAAAGAAACTCCATTATGGCTTCTGCTACAGGTGGCACCTATACGCAACGAACGGGATTTGGTTGTCTTATTTCTGTTAACATTTCGAGATATAACCGCCTTAAAGCAACCCATCGACAGCGAAGATACCAAGGGTGGTGAGTACATTTTTCATCTAATATTCATTCACATTTATTATAATGTTTCTTTTGTCTATGTAAATCTATTAAATGTTCTAGTGTTTCTTCTCTTAATTAAAATAATCTTAAAAAAATAAGTCTTTGTTAAAAGTACATACTTTTTTTATGTTTGAATTATGAATATCATTTTAAACATGACTGAAAATATATCAATTTTATGGCGTTTTCTTTTCTCCAAAAAAAAATTAATAAATTTTTTGCCCTTCTTAGTGAATATTTGCAATATATTGGTTTTTTGAAATAGTGAGTTTGTTAAAAATTATTGTAGCATCACTTACAAGGGCAAAGTTTTTGTGAATTGGATTTTTTTGTTGATAAAAAGTAAAATTGTATTAAATAATTTATTCCAGCTTTAGGTCCAGAAAATAAATATAAAACAGGGATATATTTTATTACAGCCTTATTCACAAACGTTTTATTAGAGACTAATAAGCAAAAATCGTTTAAGTAGTATTCACAAACGTTTAATAGCACTATGAAGCTGCAATTAGACACTAATAAACTCAAAAAATTTATTGTAGGCATCATCCTTCTTTATCTGTTTAATAAGTTGACATTTGTATTGTTAAAAGTAAAAAAAAAACAAATGTGAAAGTTTGAAAGTGTGAATAATAAAAAAACATGAATGCTTTAAATGTAATTTCGACAATCGGTAGGTTTGACAAAGTATAAGTGTAAAATAAGTACATTTTTATGAAGTAATTAGTGTCTGTGTTTTTGTTTTCTATTGTGGACACTCTTTCTTTTACCAATTCCTTCAGCAAAGACTAGTTAACATAAAAAAGTTCAATAAAATGTACGTACATATATGTATATACATACATATGTATATTAATATGTACATATTTATACACACGCAAACCCATAATTTTACCTGATCATTGATATATTAATACTTGCCTTGTCTTCTTCCACCTAGTTGTCACTGCGTTTTCTTCTAATGATTTTTTCCATGTTTTTGCATTTTGCAACCACCAAAAATTTTCCAAATAAATCAGTCAAATAAATTAGTGGTGTATAAAAAACTGCAACGTACTCGGTATTTGAATATTTTTATAATCAGGGTTGTCATAGAAACCAATGTAGTCGGAATTGGATTTGAAAAGACGACAAAACATACTTTTGTATGATGAATTTCAATGTTATCGGTTTTATGTTCAATCTGAAATTAATATCTGTTTTGAACATAAAACCGATAACATTGAAATTCATCATACAGAAGTATTTTTTGTAGCCTTTTCAAATCCAATTTCGACTATATTGGTTTCTGTGACACCCCGAATATTTCATCAAAAGATATTGTTGGCAATGCCATTTCAAAAAGTCTTAATCAATTTATATGTATTTTAGGATATTATAAGCAATAAGCTATTAATCTAAATTGATTAAACAACCTTTATATGCAATTAATACATATTTCCAACCAATCGAGTATTTTATTGTATGCAACATTAATGTTAACTTGACAATTCAAATAACACACTGTAGCTAACACACAATCACAAAACTGAAAAAATCGCTTAATAGTTAATTTTGCCTTACTAAACGTTTGTGAATAAGGTTTCTTATTACTGGCTAATAAGACTAAAAGTGATTATTATCTAATGTGAGCATAATGTCTTCAATAACAATTTTTTGTGAATAAGTCTGTTAAAAATTAATAATAACAGTAATTGTGTTCACAAACCAATAAAAACTTATTGTAATTTTTTTTAAAACAAATTTAGAATAAATTTTTATTGGTTTGTGAAAACAATAATTGTTTATATTAATTTTTAATAAAATATATCCCTGAAGAAGCTTTCCATTGCGAATGCGAAATATCGGATAAAATAAATAATTTATATTTATTTTCTGGACCTAAAGCTTGAATAAATTATTTAATACAATTTAATAAAAAGGTCTAATAAATCAGAATAATTTTATAAAAAGTAAAAGAAATGTAAATATTTTTTAGAAAAGAAAACGTTATTAGATACAAATTTAAATGTTCTAAGCTTCACTGAAAACAACTAACAATATTAAAAAAATTTATTATGATCTTAGGACTTGCATGACAAACTATAAAAAAGTAATATTCATAAATACTAACAAAAAGTGAGACTCAGGGAAATTGTTAGACTACTGAAGACACGGGCCCTTTTTTCAACTTCCTAAAAATGTATTTAAATTTTAGAAAATTATTAGGTAGTTCACTTAAGCTGTCTTTATAATTATTGAAAATACTTTAAAATTTATGGCGGGCCAAAGTTTTGTCAGGGAATTTTAAAGGTTTAATATTAAAATATTATTCAACATGCATACATACAGCTGCGGTCAAAAAATAGCACCATGGTTACAAAAAAAAATTTTCTTCGAAAATATATTTTTAAATACGTTAAACTTACTTTATAGCAAATGTGTTGTAAGATGCTTATAAGACTGTGTAACAACATCAAATAAAAAAACCTTTATTTTGCTTTTTCTTTTATTATAAATTTTAAACTCAGTCAAAAAAAAAGCGCCATAGTGCATTTTGTACTGAAATTAAATACTTAAACCAAGAATAAATTAGAGATTTTGAATTCACTATATATTTATGTTGTTTTAAGGTATTAAAATTAATATTTTGTTGCGAGCCCACGTTATTGGTAATAACCTATGCACAACGTTTTTGCATGGAATTCACTAGATTTTGGCACATTTCTTTCGAAATTGAATTCCAGATTCGTTCAAAAGCCGTCCAAAGGGCTTTATTGCTGGTTGGCTGCATTTGAGATACTCCCTTCTATATATCTGCCCATAAATTCTCAATTCAATTGAGATCTGACTACTGAGCGGGCCACTCTATCACGTTTGCTTTGTTATCCAGAAACAACTTTTTGGAAAAAAGGGACATATAACGTACGACGGCTTCTATGTTTGTGACTTGGCCTTAAGGCTGCAACAAAAGATTCAGTGGAGAAAGAATTTGTTAAAATTTTCTCAAAGAAAAATAAATGATTGTGAAAAACTTTAGGCGTGCCAAAGGTTGTAAACAAAAAATATATATGTGTTTAATGAAATTATAGCAAAATAGCTTATGAGGGCCGAAAGTTTTAATAACAAAATGACATTTTTGTTTTGAGGAACAATTTCTTTACAACTTTTTTAAATCATAAAAATGATTGTAAAACACTTGAGGCGGGCCAAAGGTTACAATAAAAAAAATTCAAGATTTTATTTTGAGAATGAACTTGTTTATGATATTTTTAAAACATATTAAATAATTGTCAAAATTTTTAGGCGGGCCAAAGGTTGTAGGTAAAAATTTAAGATTTAATGCTAAAAAAAGAGTTCTATGATTGAAGTGGTAGTGGAGTAAAATGATATTTCATATTAAATAGTTCACTTACTACATTTTTAAATTAAACGAAAGTATGTTAAAATACATAAGGCGAGCCAAAGGTTAGAATAAAAAAATTAACTTGGGCCAAGGTTGTAACAAAAAAATATATACGTATTTATATTGAGGGAAAATGTATTCAAAGGCTTATTTAAACAATTTTAGGCGGACCCTTGAAAGATTAGACCTAAAAAGTAAATATGTACTATTTTCCTAAACTCACTCACTCTTTCTCTTTTTAAATATAAATATTCTAGCTTCTCTCTAAGTGTGTTGGCTTTAACTCTTTTTTTCTCTTATTTCAATGTTGCCTGTTGTGCTCTGTCTGTCCACTTTTTAGTTTTGACAAATTTGATTTTTCAACTATCTAGTTTTAGGTCTATCAAAATTTGCCAAATTGGCTCGTTCGGTAACGAGAAGTCGTCAATTCAGCGCACATTTGCCAACATTAAAAGATCCCTCGAAACAATCAAATTTGGCACATGTAAGTTAAAGTGTTGAGCTTATAAAGTTTTTCAAGAGTAAACTAATAAAATTTATTTAAACATTTTGAAACAGATGATGTCACTGAGTGCAGATATTATGCCACAATATCGCCAGGAAGCGCCGAAAACACCGCCTCACATTTTATTGCATTATTGTGCATTTAAAGCGATTTGGGATTGGGTCATTTTGTGTTTAACATTTTATACAGCAATCATGGTGAGTAAAAAAATATTTTTTTTTTATCAATCAAAGTGTCTTGATAGTTATGTCGCTTATTAAGTGCTCTGCTCTGTATACTTCTATCTTAAAGCTCTTTTTTTATAAATATGAGCACCCCTTAAACTTTCGTTTACCTCTTTAACAAAATTTATGGATTAATTCATTAAAAGCCTAAAGTAATTAATCGAGCAATTTGCTCTCTTGTACGTGGTATATGCAATGGCGAGCAAAGGCAACGCTAAATAAAAAATGTTGCATTATTGTAATCAAAGATTCAGAAAGCTCTACGCCAACCAAACAGTACTACACTCGAGATTGTAGGGAAATTTGTATCTAAACAAAATACTTAAGATGCACTCATAAATCCCACTAGAATAACACTTAAAGCTAACACCTACAAAGACCACAGACTCATATGCAAACACGCATGTTGTCACACACACACACAAACACACCCAAACACACACAAAATTATGCACATGCACCTCTATTTTCTAAGACCTCTTATCCGAATACTTAATATTTCTAATCATTTAGAAGATGAAGGGGACGACGATGTTGACAATATTTAGTACTCTCAAAGGAACATTACTGTAATTACCGCTGAGATGTACAATCTGAGGCACTAAAAGTTCAAATGCAGTAACTTTTTAAAAGTTCACATTATTTCAAAAGCTTAGTTGCCTCACACGCAAATAAAACTTCAGGTGCACTAATGTTGAAGCAAAACCATTTGTACATAATTTTTTAAAGTTTACAGAATTTCTATGTTAAAAAAAATTTATACTGCATACGCGTTTTATTAAAGCTTCTTATGTTCTCGTAATGTAATATGAAAGTTAAAAAAACACATTCTATTTTTCCAAATAATATTATTTTTTTACGTTTATACCGTATAATAGGATTACGTATTATATTAGATGAACAAAAAAAATGTACATCTTCTTTAGAAAATAAGTATGAAAAGCTTTATTGAAAGTCTAATACAGTAGAAACGATTCTAATTTATTTATTATTCATAGTAAAAATTAGCACTTTCATTGTAATAATTTTTAGGAAATCACTGAAAGAATTCAAATGTTAAGGAAATTATTTACAAATAAAAACTTACTCTGTATAATATATATATATATATATGTATATATACATAATATATATATGTATATATACATAATGAAGCTTTTCTTTCATATTTACAAAATATTAAGTATTAAGAAAATCACAAAAGTTCATAGAAAAAAATGTTTTTTCAGCTTTTATACTGTATAGAAATATATATGCGGTATAAGAGTTGAACAATTTTTATATTCATTTGAAGCTGGCACCTTCCATAAAAAATTATATTCACCCTTTTTGCGAATGTCAACGGCGACACATGTGTCGTCGACGGCACACTCGTTGCATTATCGTCGCCAACATTGAGTCCAATCGACAGTAATCGGCAGCGACTTTGTATTTATAAAGGTGACATTACGCCGACGTTGACTCGAATTGACTTTGTTTTTGTCAACAAAGTTTTTAGCGTCGACAAGACAAAGAAGTTGTGTTGGTTTTTTTACTAAATAATAATATAATAATAAATAACAATATCTGAAGAATTTTGATGGTATGGATAAAAAGTTAAAAATAACAACCCTACAGCAATTCGAGACCCTTATTGCTGAATTGGAGAATAAAGCCAGATTGGCCAAAGGGTTTCATAGAAGCTCAAATCTTCACAGCTTTTTATATGCGAATTGTCTATGCAACCTATAACGCCAGGAAAACGCCGTCTTCTGAAAGAAATACAATTTGCATTCAGCCTTCTCTTCCTCTGTCATTTCAAATTTAATAAAAAGAGGACAGATGATTCCAGCGTTTCTTCCAAAATTAATGATACAGTGGGTTGCGATAGTCCAAGATTAAAATCATTGCCAACACTCGATTGGTATGAGCCTTGAGCCAAGAACCGCAATGTTGTTGCTAACTTTAATGTATTGGAAATCGACGTTGAACGATTTGCGCTCTTCATTAAAGGCTCTATTTTTTTTGAAAACGAAGTTAAATGCAGTTTTATTTAATCTAAAATATCCAATAAAACTGTTTAAAATCACAAAAATAAAAAGTTACGTTTTATTACAAATACGTAGCAAACTGTTTCCTTACTTAAGTGCTGTGCGGCAAATTGATCTCTGCCACATTATTTTCCACTGAAGCTTAAGCATTTCTTTATTTTCTTCATCACTACTTTCACTAGATTCAAATATAAATAACATTATTTCACAAAAATTTAAAAACCATATTAAATTACTATTTTTTTATTTTTATCACTTATTAAATTGCTGTCAAAATATATGGAGATGATATTTATTTCCTTGAAATAATCGATAACATGTCGACGTCAACACATACGCCGAAATTAATACCGATATAGCGTCGAGTTGATGACCGCGTCGTCCAAAATTGACTGCTGCTAAAAATTGACGACGAAGGCGACAACGACTTTCGCAATAAGGGTGATTGAAATTCTGTTGAAATAAAAACTTTTACACACACCGTCTCGAAGTTGTCAGAAAATTATAAAACTTTCCATGAATTTTTTTTTCAGCTTTTATACTGTATGAGACTATTTACACAGTAGAAGGATTAAACAAAAATTTGTATTTTTGTTTGAAAAATAATAGATTTTTTTTAACTTTAATATTAAAGACACATAAAAAATTTATTAAATTGCTATACCGTATAAATGTTTTATGTTATGTAATAAAACTTAGCTTTTACTTTGAGATAACACAAAATTGTAAAATAAACTAATTAGAATTCCATAAAACTTAAAAATAGTGTATTTGGATTTTTGTTTTGGATAAAAATTTAATATTTTCATTAAAATCCATATCGAAATCTTAGATATTAAAAAAAAAACTTAAAAGCAAATTAATTTCATAAAATTTTTTTTATACACAAAAATGTATAAGTCGGAATTTAAAAAAATAATCAGTTAAAATACATAAGAATTCCTGTTTTCGAGTATAACACATTATACTCAACAATATATATATATACATAATTTTTAGAGTTAAAAATATTTTTTTGAAACAGTGGACTTGAAGTATTGTAGTGTAAAACCTTTTCAATTAATTGCATATAAGAGTTTGTAACGTTTAATTTAAGAAAATACTGTTTAAACGAGATATGGGATCATGAGTGAGTTTTTTACTCTCGACAAAAAAAATTGCTGATGCACGACCTTATATTTTTGGCTAGCATGCATGCACGCTCACGTTAGTTACAATCATAAAAAGTCACGCTTACGAAATACTTGCGAAAAAAATCTATAAAATATTAAAAAAAAATTAAAAATTCAATGGAAAAAATTAAATAAAGCAAAAAAGTCACAAAACAATCACGCCAAAAATCTGCTCATGCACACTCACTTACTTTAATTTTTGTATACTCTCGCTCACGTGATTGAATTAAATAACTAATCAAGATCATGCGTGATCATGCATGATTCACGCTAATCTAATGAGCGATGCCCATCTCTAGATTAAACTAAAAAATTGAATATAAACTCAAGGAGTTTTTTACACTATAATTGTTAAAAGACAGTAAATATAACTTAAACATTTCGGAGCACAAGAATTAAAAAAATACTTGTAGATAAGTTAAAAAAAACTCAACATTTTATAATTTGTTAAAAATGTGTAGAAAAAATAATTTTAATGGGTTAGAGTATAAGAACTAAAGGGTGCGCCAGATAACTTTTTTTTTTAAATGCTATAAAAAAACTACCGAATATTTTCTCAAATTTCTTTTTTTAATTGAAAGTACAATCCTTCCGGTTAATAATGAAAAATAATTTCATTCAAATGGCTGCCTCGGCTGGCCATGCAGTAGCCTACACGATCGGTCCAATTTTTAAGCACATTATCGATTGTGTGCAGCTGTATTTCACCAATGGCTTCACGAATATTGTCAATTGTCTCTGGCTTGTCGGCGTAACACTTATCTTTGACGGCACCCCAAAAATAATAGTCCAACGGTGTCAAATCGCAGCTCCGAGGTGGCCAAACGATATCAGCTCTGCGGCTGATAATGCGATCTTCAAAAACAGTGCGCAAAACATCGGCTGTGTGTCACGTAGCGCCGTCCTGTTGAAACCAAATGTTGCCAATATCGTCCTCTTCAATTTTTGTGAACAAAAATTCGTTCAACATGGCCCGATAACGATCGCCATTGACTGTAACGGCCACTCCTTGCTCATTTTCGAAGAAAAATGGCCCAATTATGCCTCTGGACCATAATCCGCACCAAACAGTGACTCGTTTTGGGTGCGTCGGCTTTTCAATGTATACGTGCGGGTTTTCTGTGCCCCCAAATGCGACAATTTTGCTTGTTTACATACCCGCCAAGATCAAAATGAGCTTCATCTGAAAAGATGACTTTTTTTGGCAAAATCGGCATCATGATTTTCAAAGTAATGTCGCAATATTTCCCTCCAAATCAGACATGAGCTAAGTGTTACCATTCACGAAATAAGCACTAGTTGAAAAAAAAACGTTAGATGGCGGACCCTTTATAATAAAATATTTACAAGGTATAACAGTTTCACACATTTCAGCTTTTATTTTTTTGTTTTTTATTTGTTACGAGAAAGTGGCTTTCGTAATATCCGGCCTGTCCCTCCAGTATATAAATGTTATCGATCGCTGGAATTCCAAATAAAATATATAATATAGTTTCATCCCACTAATAAGTCTTCTTTATTCTGAATAAATAAACAAATAGCAAAATAGGACCGCAACTCAGGTTTTTTTGTTTGGAAATTCGGTGAACGATAACGTTCCACATCGTAGAGCAGTTGAATTTTAATAACAAATTCTAAATCAATAAAAATTTATAAACCGCTGAACCGCAACATACGTGAATAATTTTTCGTTTTCTTGCGCAAAACAGTAAAAGATTCTTCGGTTTATCTTGAACTTTATTTAAAAAAATGTAAACAATGGCAGAATTATAAGACTTTTATATAAAAAGGACAAATAACTTGGCCTAAAGCTTTCTCTTCCCTGTTTTACTGTGAAGCAAAACTGTGCACTTTGGCTTCTGGGGCCTTAATTATGGCCTTTAGTTTATTTGCATTTGTATGTATATTAAGCATACAATTGTTCTCTTATACATGGAATACCAGTGCAATTAAGTGTTAATCCTTTTGAAATACCACATGGGTTAAATGTTTCGCATCACACACAAAAAACTTCCTTTGGACTTTAAGCTGTAATTCAACTATTACAAAGAAAGACCTTACAGGATTTTCAATAATATATTTTTTTAAATCTATGCCAAAGATGCCTTAAATTTTTATTTAATTTTTCTCTTATATTCTCTGGTCTACATACTTACTTTTGTTATTTTTTTTATGCTTTTTTTCTTTCAGGTGCCATATAATGTAGCTTTTAAAAATAAAACCTCAGAAGATGTTTCATTACTTGTTGTTGATTCAATTGTTGATGTAATATTCTTTATTGATATTGGTAAGTATGCCAGCAGCTGCAGTAGTACTAGTACTTTCTTTTTACTTAAAATATTTTCATATTTATGCAACAAATACCATAATATTCTCAGCAAAATCTATCGTGCTTGAAGACAAGTTGCCCTAGATAATAATGAACATGCATTTATGTTCTGTACTCCTTACAGCGAAGACTATAATTCTAGTATAAAATTTTTTTCAGTCAAAAATACTTTAGAATTTCCTCTAATAAAAAGACGAGTTAGTGTAGTTTTCGTTACACGTTTTAACTGCACTCTTCACTTTTTAACTACTCAAAATTGATTTATGTAAAAATTCATAATCATACTTTATCACATACGAGTACGATGCACAATATAAAACCAACTTTGTTTATTTTTTTATTCTTGTATAAAGTTTGATGAATATTTTATTATACAAATATTCGCAGTTGGCTTAATATAATAGAGTTGATAGTTTGATAGTGGAATACTATAAAAGTTTGTGTCATGTTCAAAATTTCTTTTAAATATAAAACGTGAGTAAACATGTTTTTTATTTTATTTTATTTTATTTTTTGTTTGGCAAACAGAGTTTATGTTTAGATAGCAGTTGGTTTTAATAAAAATGACAGCTTGCTGTACAGAAAATGCAACAAAATACTCTTATCTCTATATACAAATTTAAATAATAAATAAAATTAATTTTAGTAATAAAAAAAAAGTTAAAATTATTAAAACCAAAAGAGAAAAGAATATTACAGAAAAGATCATTTAACAACGTTTCGCACACTAACCGATTATAGAATATCAAAACAATAACTGACCAAGTTTTTATACAAAATTTCTTCTTCCATAAAAGTTTTACTTTTTCGTAGAAGAGTTTTACTTTTCCATATAAGAGTTTTATGGTACTAATTTGTACAAAAAACAAAAAATGTTCATGCACAGCATTCGCTATCGCAGGAATTTACAATAGAACTTAAATGGAGTTTTCGATCGATATCGAAAGCTGTCATAAAATATATTATAAGAATAATAACTGACCTAAAAGCGCATCTATTCTGTTCAAAACTTGTAAAATACTTATTTAGGGCTATGAATTTTTGTATAAGAGTTCTGCTCTTTTGCATAGGAATTGTACCATTTCGTATAATAGTTTTACTTACCCACTTAATAGTTAAATATTAATTTACAATAGTTGGTCGCCTTATAAGAGTTTAAAACATCCGTGTATGAGTTTCGAAAAACTAATTTTGACGCTTGCAAGTACTAATAAAACAAAAAGGATTTCCAACTAAATAATAATGGCGTTATTCACAAACGCTTAATAAAGTTAATGTGTACATTAAAACCGGGTTTCCCATATAAAAATCCACCATTAAACCTACAATAACTTTATTAATCGTTTGTGAAGAAGGCCATAAATATAAAACAAGTTAGCTTTGGACGAAAACTTCTTATGAATTCTATATTGTGTTCCATTATAACTTTGAGGCTAAAATGCTGTATTTTGTTATACTCTAATACAATTTATTACTTATTTCTTAACGAAATGTAGCTAATTTCGTATTAGGGTAGAAGTTTAAACAACCAAGCTGTTCCATTATAACTTTGTGCCACTGTAATTACACAAGCTTAAAAAAATTGTAATAAAATTTAAAAAAAAAACCTGAAACAAAATTAATATATATTAGAATATATCAAGTTATACTATTTCGTATAAGAGTCTTACTCTTGTGTATTAAATGGATTTTGTCAAAAATTAAACCGATTAATTTGTCTTTTTTTTAACAGTTTTCACCGTTGTTAAGATTTGTATGAAAAAATCTTCTATAGTATAAGAGTTTTACTCTGACGCTTAATAGTGAAAAAAACATATTTTAATGACACTCATGAATTTTCTTGAAATATTCTAAAATTCTCATTCGAAATTCTAAGGCTTTGTATAAAAGTTTTAGTCGTCCGTATAAGAAATTTACCAATCGATATAAATGGTTTTATTTTAAAAGTTTTATTCTAACGTATGAAACTTTTAAGACTTTCTTAATGAGTCATACTCCTCCCTGTAAGAGTTTTTAGTTCGAATGTAATTCCATTAAAAATTAATTGAAATAGCCCTTAAGAATTTTGTATAAGAGTTTATAGCAGTTTCATCATGTACCTTTTTTTCATAATATTAAAAAATAGTCAATTTACATCAAGAATTCAATTTAAAATATTCTTATTATTTTTATGAGTTTCTTTTTAAAGTATAACAGTTTCATGATGATATAAAAAGTACTAAGTTACATATTTTAAATATTTTAATTTAATATTTTTTGTATCAAAAAACGAATGGAATATTGTGTAACTTTTATACTTTGACAATAAACTCTTATATACATAAATATGAGATCATCCTTGAACTAATTTTTAAAAATTTTAATTAAAAAAATACATAAATAACTTAGAAACATTTGTTTGTGTTTAAAAGTTATTTGTAATGCTTTAACGTTTCGTAAAACTTGATTTTTTTTTATTTACTGCCTGTTCGTCCATATCAAAAGAAAATTTTCTTTCATATAATTATATTTAAAACAAAAACAAAATTTTAAATGTGGTGTTTGTTTCAAAAGTAATAATTCGAAAGAAATTTTTCTTTCGATATCGACAAACAGGCTGTTAATTAACATTCTCTAGTTAATTTAACATAAGATTCGTACAACACAAAAAACAACCTTAAAATATATATATATATATATATATATGTGTGTGTGTGTATATATGTGTTTTTTCTTAGTGTATAACAGTTTGAACATATTTGTTTCAATTTAGAATTTACAAAAGAAGAAAATACACAATTTGAAGCATTTTTGATAAAAGTTATATAAATCATTCGAGCAGTTTAAAAATTGTGTATAACAGTTATGAAAAAATAACTGATCTTAATAAAAAAAATAATACTGAAAATCAGTATGATTAAATAAATTTCAAAAAGTTCTTTTAATTGAAATTCAAATTCTAACTTTTGTTTTACATATTTTTCTTCTTCTTAGTTTTAAATTTTCACACCACATTCGTGGGACCCGGCGGCGAAGTAGTTAGTGATCCTAAAGTGATACGCATGAATTATTTGAAATCTTGGTTTATCATTGATTTGCTGAGTTGCCTGCCATACGATGTCTTCAATGCCTTCGATCGGGATGAAGATGGCATCGGCTCCCTGTTCAGTGCTTTAAAAGTTGTACGTCTGCTGCGTTTGGGGCGTGTTGTACGTAAACTGGATCGATATTTAGAATATGGTGCTGCCATGTTGATACTGCTGTTATGTTTTTATATGTTAGTGGCCCATTGGTTGGCCTGCATATGGTATTCCATAGGCCGTACAGATGCTGACAATGGAGTAAGTATAAGATACTATTATTTTTAAATATAATTCAAACTTAATGTTTTATAATTTTCAATTTGTATTCTTTAGATTCAGTATAGCTGGCTATGGAAACTGGCAAATGTTACACAGTCCCCTTACTCTTATATTTATAATAATGACTCCACAGAACTGATAAATGGTCCTTCACGCAAAAGTATGTATGTGACAGCTTTGTATTTTACCATGACTTGCATGACATCGGTAAGTTTCATGTCCTAAAAATTGCCATCATAAATTTTTACGTGTCATTTTGTATACAAAGATTAAAAATAACTTTCGAATTTTTTCTTTTAGGTGGGTTTTGGAAATGTGGCCGCCGAGACGGACAACGAGAAGGTGTTCACCATCTGCATGATGATAATTGCAGGTGCTGTGTTCTTAACACGTTCTGTTGCCGCGTCATTTTTTTGTGTATTAATTTGTAGAAATAGTTCAATTGAAAATGCTAAAGTAACGCTTTGAAAATGAACTAAAGAATAACATAATTGCGGCATGCGCTTGTAAAAATTAAGTTTCTGAGTATGTCAATTTCAATAAGTATGTATAACAGTCGTATGTTTTCGGAAAAGTGGGAAGTACTATAAAACAAGTAGTTTATTTAAAACTTAAGCAAAAAAAACCTAATAAAATACGTATTAGTTTAGTTTATTTTTATTCGATCTTGTTAAGTGTTTTAAATTAACGCTGCTTTTTTTCATTAAATTATAGTATACAACTTTATAACCGTTTCCAGGAAGTATTTTGTTTGAAAATATCCATAAAACCCTTAAAAATATTCTAATGGACTCTTTATAGTCGTTTCATATGTTTAAAAGCTTAACTGCATTTATATTTAGAACTGTGATTTGCCATAATAAGTTCTAAGTAAAATCCCCGAATAATACTTTGCTATAGCAGTTTGCTTAATAATATACAACGGCAGCTTAAGCATTTAAGCGAGTTTTTTTTTTCTTAAGACTTCATCTAAGATTTTAGCTGCAAATGCACAAAACGTGTGTAACAGTTAGTATAAAAGTTTCGAAAATTCCCCACCCACTATTCATAAAATATTTTCAATTAAAGTATCTAATGAAAATAAATGCGTTGCATAGCATTTTTAAAATTGATATAAATAATGTATAGTCCCATGTTTGTGTTGGAAACGATCTTATAGAAAGACACCCCCCTGACAAAGCAATTGAATGAATAGACTGAAGAATAAATTAATATAAATAGAAGTATTTTAAAATGTTAAATATAAGAATAAGTAAATTAATTTATAAGTCTTTAAATAATGGGCCTTATTACGGTTGTCGTATTTTCGCCATCGACTTCGACAGCGTATACTAGATTAAAGAATAATTTTGTGTGATTATTTAATCTAGTACAACTTTTCGAAATCGAAGGCGAAAATACGACAAGCGTAATATATTGACCCAATATATTGACTTCATTTAGGTCAATTATATGTAAATAATAACAATCGTATAGGGAAGGTATTATATCTCAAAACTAAATTTGACTTTTTTTTTATAAAAGCCAGTGAACTATTACGCGTTCACTTAACAAATAAGTAATTTCTACCAGTTAAAAAACATACAAACTTAAGCTGTTATTATATCTTGCACAGATATTTTCTCTTTTAAACACAAAAGCCAAATTTAATTATAAATTATAACAGTTTTTAAGTATTTTAAGTTAAGTATTATTATACTTAGTAATTATTATTATACTAAGTAATTTACAAGCGCATATTTCTTTATGTTATGCTCGCTAGAACTAATAACTGTCAGATATAATTGTTGTAGTTTTTCTCTTATGCTGTAATTTGTCCTTGCATTATTTTGTTTTTCTTTATTTGCTTAAGCTTTTTTTTATATGTTACTTTCCCTTTTAAAATCCTGTTTAAAGTTCATAATTTTTTTTCTATTTATTTTACACATTTCTTAATACGCCAAAAATCTCGTTTACTTGCCAATCAACTTACTAGTTGAAGAATTTATAGCTCATTATTATGAGTTCATTATTGAATTCTACATAATAGACATCAGAAGCTTTCGATGTTTAACCAAAATAATGGGGGTCTGCCAACTAAATTTTTTTTGCAAAACTTGTCGTTTCATAGTTTTTATTTATTTTTTTATATTTCTTTCAAATTCGCTCTAAATTTTATTATACTAAAAAGAGCTTATCAAAGCTTTTTTATAGATATAAAAATATTTTTCAATTCTAAGTTTCCTTTGTGGCTTATATTTTTACAATAATATCTTTCAACTGGGTTGTGAAAAAGGTTTTCGCTAAAGTTTTTTCACGAGCTATAATCTAAAGTGAAAGAAAAAATATACTTATTGTTACGTTTCGACCTTTTCGAAAACGTTTGCTTGACTAGATCCTTTTAATTTGTCAAAAAAAAAGTAAATAAAACCACAAACAGGCTTATGTCTAACAGTGTTGATTTACTTTATAACACTTTAAGATTAAATCCACGAAGTACTTTGTATTTTCTTATCGACATTCACAATGTTGTAGCTTTTACAATACTGATTCCTCTGGTGATGCCGGAATTTCTTATATATAGCATAGTGCAAGCTTTTTCAAGACGTTTCGAGCTTGAACTAATAAATGTTCGTCATACAGATTTTTTTTAATTAGTGTTGTCAGTAGCATGTGTAGTATAAGAGTGGAAGTTCCTCCGCCTAAATGACTCTCCAATATAGATAATTAATAAATTAAAACAGTTTGTAAACAATTTTCAATCGCATTAATTGATGGCTGAAGCTTACAGTTGCTATCAATATTTTTCATACAATTTTCTCGGCCAATCTTGCAAATTCTCGTTGCTGTTTATAGAACTTTCCTAAATGGTTCTATTTCCATTGCTTTGAATTTCGTGCTGTTTTTTTATATAATTTAGTGCTAACAGTCTTGCACACGCGGTTGATTAAACTGTGCTTAATCATCGCTGTATTTTTATGTTCGTTAAATATAAATTTACATTTCAATTTTGTAACAATATGCATCTCTAAATTTTTAATCGTAATTTTTCGCAAAATTAATATTTTATATATTTACCAAAATATTAATAGTTTTATCGAAAACAAATTGAAGTTAGCAAAAGTGAAATGCGCATAGGTAATAGATATACCCCTTAATAATCAATTTCAATTTCAAAAAAAATTTCAAACTATTAACTTTTACTAAATATGAAAAATAATAATTTTTTTTGGAAAAAGTGCGATAAAAATTTAAAAACTAAAATGTGAGCAATTCCCATAAAAGGCATCAATATGTATAATTTTAAATATTTTTCATAAAACAATTTAATTTAAAATTTTGCATGTACTATTACAAATATTAAAAAGTTCATGTAATATTAATTTTTACTGTGAAGCTTTTAAAATTCTTAGCAGACGTAAATTTTAAACGATATTTTCAGATGCTTGGAAAATTGTAAAGCTCATCTAATGCGTACAATATTTTTAAATATGAATTTTCAAAAAGACAGCTTAAAGCTTTATGGGAATCACATTTTTAAGTTTATTTACTTGTTTTTCCTTCACATTAGCTCAAAAAAAGTCTAGAAAACCCTTTGGCAAAACTTTAATTTGCTTACAACATTTTTAAATATGTACGTTGGAAATATTGTATGATTTTTATTTCATAAATTGTTTTTTTTTTGATATTTTGAAAGCATATAAATACGTATTTCAAAATATTTATTATTTACAAGCTTTTTTTTCTTTGTTTTTAAGGCTTGCACATGCTTTATTATATTGTTTTGAAACACCTTCTAGGTTGGTTTTTTTATTTATGAACATATAAAAATGTTTTTGTTTTTAAATTATACATGCATACATGGGTATGTATATACATATGTATGTATGTATGTATGCATATAGTACACGTTAATATATATATATATATATATATTTTTTTTTTTTTTTGTTAACTTTAGAAAAACTACAAAAATTTTCCTCATCAATGAAATTTAATAAACTTTTATTACTGTTCTAGCTTGCGTTGTATTCTAGATTTAAGAGTTTCTAGTTTTTAATGAAAAATTTAAAAATTAATTTAAGTTCAACTGGTAAAATGGCTAGAAAAAAACAACTTGTCTCAATCAACAGTACAAAATAAGTAGCCAGCATTTAAACTTCTTGCCAAATTATTTTACACAATTTTATTGCTGTTATTAAATTTAGTTTTCATTATTTTCCTAAATTGCAACAGCTCTGCTTTATGCCACCATATTTGGTCATGTCACCACCATCATACAACAAATGACCTCGGCTACAGCTAAATATCATGATATGCTGAATAATGTACGTGAATTTATGAAATTGCACGAGGTACCGAAGGCTTTAAGTGAACGTGTAATGGATTATGTGGTATCCACCTGGGCCATGACTAAAGGACTAGACACGGAAAAGGTATGTTAGAATGAGTTGCTTAAAACAGACGGACGTTTAAACAGTTTTATAATGTAAACTAAATATTTAATTTGTTTAAAATTTTAGAAAGTAACGCTATAATAATTTTAAGCACCTTTTAATTAAAAGCTTTAACATTTTCTCAGTACTTAAAATATTTTGAACAATAATTAACACATCATTTACTTAACTAAACTAACTAAACACCTTCAAATACACATTTTTAACTTAAGAGTCCATCAAAGCTCAACACGCAGTTGTATATAAAAACTAATATGCTTTACCAAAAAACAATTGTTTTAAATTTTGTTTGCCCAAATATCAAGTCATCAAGTATTGGGGCATAATTCATTTAATTAAAGGCATAATTTATATTACCACTTAAAAAACATAAAGCTTTCAAAAGCTTTTCACAATTTTTTCACGAAAACGGTTTTATATATTGTAATACAGCTTTGCTAGAAAGCTTAATTTAATATGTCGATTAAAGTCATGATTTATTAGGTTTCCAAGCTTTAAATCATCATAGAAAAAACTTCAATGCGTGTACATATATCCTTAAACTTTAGCAATTTGCATAGTTCCTCAATTAAATTAAAGCTTTTTTGTTGTTATGTATATAAAGTTTTTACTTATATTTATATAAAAGCTTAGCTGCATAACTTTACTCAATACACTTAAACAGCAATGAATGTATATTTTTTTCATACATTTAAAAAAAAATTATTTCATCACTTTTTATCACTCAAAAGCTTTCAAAAATTTGCTTGAATTTCCAAACAGACAGCTTAAAGCTTTTACAAAGCTGTATGGGAATCACATTTTTAAGTTTATTTACTTGTTTTTTCTTAACATTGACCCCAAAAAAGTTTGGAAAGCCTTTGACAAAACTTTAATTTGCATACTTCCTAAAAAATCTCAAAAAATCTGGGATTTTTCTATTAAACCATTTTATTGTTTTGTGTTTTAAAGCTTTATTTTAATATTTCTGTTTCCATTATTACTTTTGTTTATTTTTTATGTAAAGCTTAAAGCTTTTATTTTGAAAAAGTAAAATTTTATTTGCTGTTTGTCATATTCGCATAATTGATAAAAATACATTCAAGAATTTCATTAAAGCTTTCGCTATTTTTCACATTTTTTATATATTTTATTGAGTCTGGTTTGCATTAAATAAACTTTTGTACGTATAATTGCAGTTTTTGTATTTAGGATGGTTATTTCTCCAATTTTTTTTGTGAATCAAATGTTTTTGTATCGTTTATTTTTGCAAAATAATATTTTTAGTCTTTTATTTCTTATTCCTTTAAGCTTTTAAACATACTTCATGAATATCCTTATTATCACGCACAACCTGTCTAAGCTTTTTTTAATATAGTAAATTTATTTATTATTCAAGATATTGTCGCAGTTTAATATCAAAAAGTTTTATGTGTTTTTGGGGGCTGACTCTTTTCAAAATAACATATTCTTGGCAAGTAACTAATGATGATTTCGCAGAAGTACCAATGAAATGCAGACATATAGACTAGATCAACCCAGAAACAGAGCTGTAAATGAATCATTAATTTTTGAATTAATTGACGAATCTTTCACGCACTGAATTAACAAATTTTGAATTACTTCTTTTCACAAAAAAAAAATAATTGAATGAAGTTTGAGTTAATTCAAATGAATTTGGTAAAAGTGACTTGCAATTCATTACCAATTCAAATGAATTTGTAGAAGGAATTGCAATTCGTTGGTAATTCAAATGAATTTTTCAAAGTGAATAGTGAATTGCAATTCATTTCCAGTTCATTTAAAGTTAATTGATTTTGAATTTAAATGAATTAAAAAAATTAGCAATTCATTGCCAACTCATTTGAATTGATTTCATTGAAACTTGATTTGTTTTTGTAAGTAAATATGCAGTAACTTTTGATTTCATTCATTTGAATTGCAATACATTTGAATGAATTCAAAATCAATTCAATTCACACGAATTGGAAATGAATTGCAATTCACTTTAACAAATGCATTTGGATATGAAACGAATTGCAATTCGTTCTACAAATTCATTTGAATTGAAAACGAATTGCAACTCATTCTACAAATTCATTTGAATTGAAAACGAATTGACATTTATTTCTGTATAATTCGTTTCAATCAATTCAAATTTCATTCAATTCTTTTTTGTTGTAAAATTAATTCAAAATTTAGCTAATTAAAGAATTAAAATCAAAAAAATAATGATTCATTTACAGCTCTGCCTGGAACTAGTGAAAACTTTAGTTTTTTCCCTTTCATGATAATTGTTATCATCACTTAAAAAATGTTCTTGCAATTTGCTTTTTGTTCAATAAAGTTTTTAATATTTTTATTAATTTTTTTTACTTAAATATTAATCTAATTTCTTCAAGCTTTAGATAAATTTTTTTTTATATAAATTTTTATATATACATACGTTAACAAAATTTATTTCATTTATGCTGCGATATTTCGCCACTTATTTGTGTGGCCTCCTCAGGGATATATAAAGAAGTGGCGAAATATCGGAGTTTGAATAAAATAAATTTTGTTAACGTTTTCTATAAAAAAAAGTTTACCTAAAAATCGGAGTAATTAGATTAATATACATAAAAAAAGCTCGAATAATATTTATGAATAATTTTTTTACTTAATTTACCGGAATGTTTAAAAATTGTTTACTCAATTTACCGAAATGTTTCTAAATTTTTTACTCTTATGCAAAGTTTTATTAAAGCTTTCAGAGCTTTTTTTCTTATAATTCAGTTGTTAGCTTTTACATTGATTTTTCTAAGCTTTTAAATTTTTTTTGTAGTTTTATATTGAATGGAACTGTGTGGCTTGAGTTCAAATCTAAGTTTACCCATTTCTTAAAAAAATTATTTTTTTTTTTGTATTTTCTTTAAACTAATTTTTGAGTCATTTTAATTTTTCATTATTCTCTTTGTTTCTTTCTCTCTCTCTCTTTACGTGTCTGTTTCTTTCCCCCAAACATTAAGGTAAAATGCTATTAAATCGTTTCTAGGTAGAGCTAGATTCTCCTTCAGCCTTTTTAGTCTATATCCGTGCGTCAAAACGAAAAGCGTCCGTCAAATTTTTGCTATTAGATGAAAGTTTAAACCAAATTATTTTTATACATATTTAATGAAACAAAATTTCGTTGAAAAACTGTTATTGGTAATATACAGATTTGGTTTGAAACTATCGAAAAATTTAAATATCTTATAAGTGTTAGTGTGAATAATTGAAATTTTCTATTTTCATTAAAAAAGAAAACTACTTAACACTGCCTTTATACCATTTTCGATGACTATAGTTTGTGCCTTTAATAATAAAATACTAAGAAATTCTTTTCATGAACCTTCAGTTGCTAAACAGTAATAGATGTACATATGAACAGTGCTACGGAGATAAATTATATCATAGAAAAAAAATATGAAAACCCTTAACCCTTGCAAGCACTGTTCATATGTTATTCCGCTAAACTTCAGACTTCAGCATGCATTAAAATCGAAACTGCGTGTCGTGTTTAAGAGTCAACAAACTAATATACAATTATTTTAATATTCTTTTTAATTACAAACTCCAAAAATATGATTCGAAACACTAATGGGGGACTCGCAGGGTGTCCTATCGTGTCATATTGTCATAAAACTGCCAACCAGTTTAAAAATATTTTTATTTCTTTTCATACAAAAGGTGTCGTTTAATTAAACACTGTACAACAATTTCAAACTTCTTCCGAAAAAATTACTGGCTTCCGACGATTGATTCTGGTAGAGGAGAGCATAACAAAATTACACATGTGTCGGCGTTTTCAAAGATCACATCGGAATTTTATTTTAGTGGCGGTTTAATTTTCCCAGCTTTGGCCTGTTTTTCCAGCATATCGGTGTATAAAACTATGTTTTCTTTACATCTGAGATGTAGGGTACGTTGATTAAAAATCATTAATACTGTAAGAAGATAAATAAATTGAAAAAAAAATCAATTCGATCGCAAAAAAGTTGAAAGTTAGCGAAAAAATACAAAATTTAAAACAATCGTTAAAATTGATTAAGAAAAGCTGAATAGCTGTAAGACATGCCAATTTTTACTTCTATACTTACTTTAGATGGCTATTACAACCGAGAGTCGGCTTCAGCCTTCTGCATGCTGGCGCCAGTGGGAAACACCAAGCTCTGTTAGATTTTATTGCTCGTGGTTGTTCCAACGGAGATTGTCTACCGATTGGTTTTCCCTTGTATGCCTTACGGGCGCCGGAGCATCATTATCCATTCGCCAAGTGTGTCTAAGCGAACGAAGTCCTTGTAATTTAATACGCTTGACTATATCTACATCGGCATAAAGCTCGTACAGCTCGTGATTCATTCTGATTCGGAATCCAACATCAACGCGTAGAGGGTCATAAATCTTGCGTAGAATCTTTCTCTCGAACACCGCGAGCAATGTCTCATCGGATCTTTTTATTGTCCATGTTTTGGCACCAGTGAAGCATCTGTTGTTGGTCGCTATACGTTGTTCGAGACGCTGAGATGTTCTACCACTGGAACTAAAATACTTCGTCTGGTCCTCGTTCACTTTAAGGCCCATGCTTCACTTACTGCTCGTGCGTTGCGACCAATGACGTCAATCTCGTCAGCATAAACAAGCAGCATGACACTTTTGTTGTAAATAATATCAATGGTTTTGATTTTTGTCAATCGCAAAATCTTCTCCATTAATAGGTTGCAGAAGTTATATGAGAATGCATCGCTTTGCCTTGCCTAGAACCCTGATTTTTAAAAAAAGTTTCTGAGGGGTTCGTTCCTATTTTGACGGAGCTTTTTGTGTTTTGCTGGAATACCAAGCTCAGACATGGCGACGTAACACTTTTCCCTTATTGAGCTATCGAACGCAGTTTTATAGTCGACGAATAGATGATGGGTGTCGATTTGTTTTTTTTTGGTCTTTCTCAGTATTTCACACAGTGTGAAAATCTGCTCTATGTTGGACTTGCCAAGTCGAAATCCACACTGATATTTTCCTATAAGCGGTTGGTGTACGTTATGCCAAATGTATTGTCTAATGTTGGTTAGAACTTTACAACAAAAAAAAACTGAATCACTTCTATCACATTTTCCACACAAATTATGAAAATTCGCAAAAAATTCGGCAAAATGCCCAGAAAGTAAACAAAAATCACTAAAATTGTAAAGAGAACAAAAACATGCGAGCGCCAAAATGAAATTGTTTGGAAATGGCGAAAATAGTAATCAGCCTTGTTGCAGTTGGCGACATCGACGTCACGGTAACGCAATACCTAAAAATAGGAGCTTGTCTACTCGCTCTCGAAAACAATTCTGTGCTACTGGCAGTCTATTTTTATTCCATAAGGTCCAGAAAATAACATGAGCCTGTCAATAGTAGTCAGTTGTTTTCGAAACCGGGTAGATTAGCACCAATTTTTTGGTATTGTGTTGACCTGATGTCGATGTCGCCAACTGGAATAAAGGTTAATATTTTAATAAATACATAAAAATTTAGCAAAAAAAAAACACTAAGAGATCTTTGCTAAAATTAGAAAACCCCAAAAAAAAAATAGCAAAATTAAAAAAAAAAAATTACAAATTTAAAAGAAAACATAAAAATTGTAACAGATTCGAAAAAATGTCAAACCATTTTCGAAATCAGATAGAAATCGTTTAACTACTTCCAAATAAAGTTGGACTGCCACATTAAAAAATATTATCTTAGTTTTCGAAAAGTGGTACCTATTTGTTTTCATTTATTTTGCTTCAAATAGCTCATCAAATTATGACAGGTTGTTCACAGCTGTCATATTTTTTCGTGCTATTATTTTATGACTTATGACTTTATGACTACCATTTGAATCCCCCAATAGATAATAAAAATAATGTTAAATTCAGTCAGTATATGAGTTTAATGACATGAACATATTTTTTTTTTTTTTGGAGAAAAAAAATCCCTTAAAGAGACAAGAGATAAAATCCAGAAAAAAACACAAAATTCATTTCACAGGTACTAAACTATTGTCCGAAAGATATGAAGGCCGATATATGTGTTCATCTAAATCGCAAAGTATTTAACGAGCATCCAGCATTTCGTCTTGCCTCGGATGGTTGTCTAAGAGCACTGGCCATGCACTTTATGATGTCACATTCGGCACCCGGTGATTTGCTGTATCATACCGGCGAAAGTATAGACAGTCTGTGTTTCATAGTGACGGGTTCATTGGAAGTTATACAGGACGATGAAGTTGTGGCGATATTGGGTGAGTTAAAGAAATAAATATACATAATTTGATAAAATGCCAATAAAATGTGTGTGCTTTTTTTAACAGGCAAGGGAGACGTCTTCGGTGACCAATTCTGGAAGGATTCAGCCGTTGGCCAGAGTGCGGCCAATGTGCGTGCCCTTACCTATTGTGATTTGCATGCCATCAAACGTGATAAATTACTCGAAGTCCTCGACTTTTATTCGGCATTTGCCAACAGTTTTGCCCGCAATCTAGTGCTTACTTATAATCTCAGGCATCGTTTGATTTTTCGCAAGGTGGCTGATGTGAAACGCGAAAAAGAATTGGCCGAAAGGCGTAAAAACGAGCCGCAATTGCCTCAAAATCAAGATCATCTTGTACGGAAGATCTTCTCCAAATTTCGTCGCACTCCCCAAGTGATAACGGGCTCTAAGGAGGCCGTTGCCAGTCAAAGTGATGTAGAAAAAGGTGGTGGTGTTAGTACGTTGACTGGTGGAGGCGTAGGCGTAGTCGCAGTTGGAGGTTTAGAAGCCCTAGATGTAGATCGTAGCAAGGTGAGTTGCAATTGTTTCAATATTATTTTTAAATTTGTTGTAATTGTTTCGTATGTGAGTCTTTTTATTTTTTTGTAATTTAAAAACCAAAAAACATTGTTGTGCATTTGTTAAATGTTTATGCGCTTAATTTTTGAGTTAAATCAATTTTAGTTTTAGTCTTTTTTTCCCTGTGTGTGTGTTCGTTCGTTTTTTTTTGTGGTTTGGCCATCATATCAAATTGCAATTTAATTGATTTTATACATAAATAAAACTCATGAAATTCATAGAATTGTGCATAACTGCTTCAAAGGTTTGGTAATTAATTAATTGTTTTAAATAAATATATAAATTTTATTTAGTTTAGTTTTTTTTTGTTATAATTTGATTGTAATGTGTGAGTGGGGAGTGAGCTGTTTATCTCGTAAAATATTTTTCTCTGTTCAATCGGTGTGATTGATGATGTGAATCTTTAGTATGGGGTGTTCCAATGAAGATTGGGGGTCGATCATGCAGAATGTTCAGGAAGTTTGCGATGATTAACGATGTACAGGTTATAAGTGCTATCCGGCCACAGAAACATGAACTTTTTAATTAGTGCTATTTACGGGAATTACTAAAATTTTAGTATTTTAAATTTTTATTCGCATTTTTTCCCAAAAAACAATACTTTTCTTAAAAACAAATTGAAATTGTTTATTAAGATGTATAGCTTGTTCCTATGCGAATTTTTACTGTTGCTTATGCATATTATCAAGGAACTTTACCCAAATATTTTTTAGAACAACTGGAGATATTATATTAAACTTTCAGTAAAACAAATTAAAAGTTCCCTCCCCCACGAACTTGGGCTTAACCACAGGAAACAAGTAATTTCCGAAAGCTGCTCTTTAAAAGATCAGTTCAAGGCAAAGTTTTTGCACCTTTCTGGTTCTCATACTATAAAAATCAGACTTTAAAATTTCCTTTTCGCATGAACTTGGGCGCAACTACAGCTAAAAGGCAATTCTCTCCGGATGCCCACCAGTAACCACTACCGGGAAAACTTATTGTGATTTAAACAAAGACAAAAAGAAATTCCCGTAGCTTCAGTCTATGACAAATTCATCTAGAGGGTTGCTAATTCCCATGATTTAAATCTCAACTTTTCGAATTCCCTTTTCTTATGATCTGGGACTTAATCACAGCCAAGCTTCCTCCCCGATAGCCAGTCCAATAAGACAGTCTCAGTCCGAAATTAGACAGGCGAACAATTGAAAGAAAATCATCTGGAATTCTCTTTTGTCTTTTCATTCGCGTTCACACAGACGAACATGTTGTCGGCAGCGTTCCATATTTATTTGATTATTATTAGTAAAAAGCAAAGTAAATGTATAAAAAAATATTTGAACAAGGCGTGTCGCCAAATACCGAACACAAAAACGATGCTTTCTTCCCCACTCCTAATATGCTACCAAACTAAATTTTTCGCTTCCTGTCTAAAAGCTGACTTGAAATTTGTAAGCAGGAAATAGTCACAAGGGGCTAAATCCGAAGAGTATGCTGGATGGAGGAGCAGGTCGTAGCTCAATTAATAGATATTTGCCATAGTAAACGCGTTTGGTTTTACGGGGCAGTGTGAGCAATCGCGGCACTCATACCGCGACAAACTTTCACATATCCATATATTCATGCTCGGTTGAGATGCCTGCAGCCTCAGCCATCTCACGCACTTTCATTCTCCGTTCGTGCAATACCATTTCAATGCATTTTTCTGGCATGAAGACCATTTTGGGGGCGTAATGTACGTTTGACCACATTTTAATCACTTAAATTGATGGTGCCGAGTCCCCATAGTATTTATCAAGTCTTTTTGCTTGGTTTCGGTTATGCTGGTTTTACTTAAAAATAATATTTAATCTGCCCACAAAATTCACTTTTTTCTTTTTAATTTTCGTTAAAACTAACGACGAGTTTGTGTTTCCTTTCAATTGCTGTCAAAAGCAAACTAATAGACGAAGCTTCCTCAAAATTTGACAGTAGTCTAGTAATAAATAACCGTTAAAAGGAGGGACAGTGTTGGGCTTAAAGTTGGTACTTTGGAAATATAAAAAGTTATGCAATTACCAAACTACCCTCGCGTATTCATCTTAGCGACGACTTAATAAGTTTTTTTGGATGTTTTATTCCCGATTTTTTTTATAAAATACAGTACGTTCACGTTTGTCATAATCCGAAAAGTGTATTTTTACGTAACGAGTTTTACGTTCAACGATATGACAATTCGAGCACTGGATGAAAGACCATAAGACTTATTTCGTTATTTCGTTAAGGTTATCTTATTTTATAAATAATTATAACATTTAGGGAAGCGGGGTAAATTTGTTGAAAATTGTTTGCTGAATTTAATTGTTATATAAATGATATTGAAAATTAAAAAAAAAACAACGTTACGAAAGGGCTTAAAAAATCCGAAAACCCCCGTTCCGTAATTTATGATCATAGTCTCCTCCCATTCACACAATTTCATATGATTTTAGTAACGTTTTGCGATATAATTTTAGGTGGCGTTAAACTAAGTTTAAAATTTATATTCGGTTAAGTTATTGTTTTAAATATGTGTGTTTCAAATATGTATTAAAACTATATATAATATACTATATAATTATATACATTAAAATAAACTTATGCTTGTTGTCTTGTCTCTTTTTTTTTTTTGTCTATTTTTCCCATAAAAATGCTAAAAAAAATTAAACAAATCAAACATAAATAAATAAATGTAATAAAAAAATAAATTTATGAAATATTTACAAACAATATTCATGCATATAATATCTTACACTCAAACATAAATGTTAAATTAAATGTGGCTTAATATGTGTGTTTTACAACCAAATGATCAACTCATATATCAACTGAAATCAAATCTTAAACCTTAAAAAAAAATAAAACTATTTTCATTTCCCTTTTCTTCAAAAAAAAAATAAATAAAACAAAAATCACCACACTCATTCTGTACCTCCCAAAAATAAAACACCCCTACCCATTAACACGTTCCTGCTAAACGGTTGGGTTGGCAATTACAAATCGTTTAATGTGGCAACATTCAAAAGAAGTTACCTGCCAAATTAACATTAACCGAGGATTCCCGTATTTTGACCACCGCTGCCGCAGCCACCCCATCACCCTCCCCATCACCATCATCTGGTCCACCATCTGCACGTAGTACACGTGCTAGTAAATGGGGACGCCTTTTGGGTAGTTCAAGTGTCGATTCAGCTAGCGATACTAGCGCCAAGGTAGCCGTTTCGAGAAGTTTGAGCGCCCGCGAAAGTCTGCGTGAAAGCACTGCCGCTCAAGCGAGGCAGAGTAGTACTTCGAGTAGCAATGGTGGACAAGGCAATAAAGTAATTAACTTATTCTATACAATTGATAACCAAAATACATAAGCTTTATTCATCTTATAAACGAACATTTCTAAACATTTTTATTTGAACTTTGTGTTGTTTTTTTGTTTTTCTGTTTTTTGCTTCTTTTTTTTGTCCAATTTTACTTAAATAGTTTATGTTTGTTTAGTTTAGAGGAAAAAAAACAAGGGAAATTTAAAAGATGTTCTTTGTTCTTTTTTAATATTCAATTTCTATTTTTATTGACATTTGAAAACTTAAAAAATAGTATTTATTTTTATCTGTCAAGCTTGTGCATTTTAAGATGGGAAGATTTGTTTTAATTTTTGCACGCCAATCGGAAATATGAGAAAACTCAAGTTTTAGTCCTTAAAATATAAAATAAGAACAGGGGTCAAATTACGGCATTCGATAGCGAACGAAATTTCCATACAAATTCCAAAAATTTTCCATGGGATTTCGTTCGAATGCCGTAGTCTGCCCCTAGTTTTTATGTTAATTTTAAATTACTTTACTGCCAGTCCCAGGATGTCACACATATTCTTCGTTCTTTCCTAGAATTACATTTCGTAGAACTACATTCGATTCTGTGACCCTGAACCCTGATTATGTTACTATTAAGGTGGGAAGAGTTTTTTGTTGTTGTTGTTGTTGTTGTTGGGATACTAACTTTTTTAACAAAGTTTTTAAATGCAACTCTTTTAAATTATTAGTTTGAATTATTTCACTGTTTTGCTAAATTAAAGCTGAGAACAGTTATATTTTTAAACTTAAACTTCTAAGTAATTTAAAAAAATGTATATAGAAGTAGGACTTTAATTTCATTTTACAATTTAATTTTAATACATTATTATATATTTTTATAAGTAAAATACTTTTAAGAGGTGAGAAGAGTTTGGTTTCCAAGTGGAAACATTTTTTTTGGAGTTTATTTTAAACCCAAAATGGTACGTACGTTAGTTTTGAATCACTTAGATTTATTCAAAAATACCATTTAAAATATGTTTTCTAAATGGAAACAGATTTCATTTATTCTTTGTTATTGATAATGATATTAATTTAGAATATTCTTCCTAAAGATAAAAAAAATGTAACTCAAGAAACTGCAAGCAGTTTTATTGGAAAGTGGAAAGTGATTTTTATATTCTCTATAACTATTAATTTAATTAAGATTTTTGCGAATTAAATGAAAACTAGCTTTCGCCGCTATTATTTCGGTCGAAACTGTGAGTTTCGTAGTGGGAACAGTTTGCTTTGACTATAAAAAAAAACATATTTATTTATTTCCTTTTTTCAAATGATTATTTCCAATGACCTTAGAAATAAGGGAACAGTTTGTTTTTCAATTAGAAAGTGTAGTATTTTTCAGGCCATATACCAGGCCTTCTGTTGTACATTTTTGTAGAGGGCAATCAATTGAAAATACTTTTAATATTTTTTATGCAAAGAAGCCTTTTCAATTTCCCTTTATTTAGATTTCACACTATTTCTGTCTCTGCGTTGTTAAAGAAATGCTTTAGTTTACGTTTTTTTTGATATTTTTCAAATAAATTTTGTTTTTATTTAGTTGTACTAAAAAATAAAATATTATTTGTTTAATAATACAATTTAAAAATGCACTTTTAAATAATGAACTATTTCATATTTTTCCCTTTGCCTGCCTTCCTGCATTTTTAAACAAACTTATTGTGTTAAAATAATAAAAAAAATCCAACAATTTTTGCAAAATAAAATATAAATAAAAATAAATAAAAAACTACAACAACAACCAAAAATCTACTTGGAACTGCATATGGATTGAAAAACAATACTTTTCAACTGAAACTGTAAAAACTTGGTGTTTTTTGTGTGGGTGTGTGTGTGACTGTTTAAAATACACTCTGAACAATTTCAAACACTTTGAAAATTACATATTTGACATTTCCTGGTTATGCTGCCGCATCAATGTAAAACACCTTCAAATGACTGGATGACTGTGGTTTATATATCTCTCAATTATTTCTCTTTCTAACTATCTCTCTCTCTCACTCTCTCTCTCTCTCTTTTTCTTTCTAATTCAAATTTTTCTTACCTTTTAACCTTTATTACTGCTATTCCTATATGAAAATATTATCTCTCTTATAACTTGGATATATTTTATTTCATTTCCTCATTTTATGTTCTTAAACATTTCATTTAATACTCTCTTTTCTCTATCTGACCTTGTCACATATTCCTTAATTGCTCTTCTTTACTGGAATGCATTTTAAATGCGTGCGTGCGTTGGCGTGTCTGTTTGTTCGGTTTTCTTTTTCTCTCTTTCTCTCTTTTTTCTCGCCCATTGAAAATATTTTATAGGTTTTTCCAAAAGCTCCCAAATTGCAAGCTAGCCAAGCCACCTTGGCACGCCAAGACACCATAGATGAAGGCGGTGAAGTGGATTCATCACCTCCCAGTCGGGAAAGTCGTGTGGCTATAGAGGGCAGTAGTACCCCAGCTACTGTGCTTACCGCTCTTTCGACCAAAGAACGCAATTTGGCTTTAGAAAGGGAGCGTCAAATAGAAATGGCTTCATCGCGTGCCACCACCTCCGATACCTATGACACAGGCCTCAGAGAACAGCCACCTACTTTAGCCCAACGGGATCTAATAGCAACGGTACTGGACTTGAAAGTAGATGTACGCCTCGAATTGCAGCGCATGCAACAGCGTATTGGGCGCATTGAAGATTTGCTAACCGAAGTGGTGAAGAGACTGCAACAGGATTCCTCAGGCCAGACAACACCAGCCGATGACACGTTATGTGTGTGTGGCACAACCACGTTAACGACTACAGCGGCCAGTGGCAGCAGCTCGGTGGGCTTAGTTGGTAGACGCCCAGCAGAAGGTGGGGCAACACATTCCACCGCTACCACACCGGCCGCCGATACTGTAATAACAATATCCACAGCTCAACCCACACCACCCATCGGTGGAGTTGGTGGTGCTGGTGTGAGTGCAATCGGTGCATCCGCTGCTCCAACGTCTACAGGTGCAGCTGCGACAGTAGCGGTCGGCTCTACCGTCACTACTGCAGCAGCAACTAGCTCATCCAACCTGCTGAATCCCGTGCAAATGGTCACTACGACGGGTGGCAATGGTTTGGGACCTCTTATGCTTAAAAAGCGGCGTTCGAAGAGCAGAAAAGCACCGGCGCCTCCCAAGCAAACCCATGCTCAAGCTGCTGCTACAAGTGCCGTTGTTCAAAGTCCCGAACAACAGCGTCTGCTGGAAGAAGAGCTAACCTCACCACCAACATCGCAACCAGCAGCAACAGTAACAGCCTCTACAAGTGGCGTTTCAGGTCCGTTAAACATCTCAATGACCACGCCTACGGTTAGCTCAACAACTGGTGCTGCCGGCAGTGGCGGAGGACGTACGAAAAGAGAATTTCTCTAGCCAAAAATTTTAGTACGCCATCAGTCGGACAACAGCAGCTTTGAACAATAATATTAGTTTAATTTTCCACCAAGGACTAGTTAAAAACCAGTGTTAAGATTTAAAATGTAAAAGAGATCTCAATTTTTTTTTTATTATACGAGTAATATAAATCGCTTAAGCTAATGGCGTACTTGCAAATTCTCATACAAATAAGTATCGTGCTCTGAAAGTTTTATTGTGATATAAGCTCTGATTTGTTGCTGTTTCTTTTATGAAACGCTCTCTCTCTCTCTCTCTCTCTCTGTCTCTTTATCTATCTCTTTCATTCTTCTGTTTTATTTAATAAACACTGTTAGAAAACCATTTAGAAGGATAGAAATAAAAACTCACGCTTGCGAAGGTATATTTTTTGCGGTTGTGGAAGTGGAATCTGCATCAAATATCATGTCGGACTCCTCTGTGAATCCTGTGGTGAGTTCTGGTGTGATTCCAGGGGGAGTTGAAACGCAGATTCTGCCAGACTCGCACGTGGTTGTTAAGTAAATATCACGGTTAAAGAACGCACTCCGCTGTGTTTCTAGAACAGATTCCGTCGATCTGTTCCGATGACGAATTTAAATAAATAAATAAATATTTTGTTATTTTGACTGCGATGATTTTTCCTAGATTTGAGATACACAACCTCGATCTTTCTATCTCTCTCTCTTTCTCTCTCTCTCTTCGTTGGCCGTTAACAAAAAATTAATTAATTTGCAAATGAAAACAATGGCAGAATGTAAAAGGAATTAAGAAAGAATGAAATCTTTGAGAAGAATGTAATGAAATTCTTTGAACAACCGCAATCACTACCGTGAGTTTTTATTTATATTTTAAATGAAAAAAATAACAAATCGTAGATGTAGTTAAAAAGCATATTGCTTACGAATTTTCGCTATTAATTTAAAGAAAAAACATACATAAATACCTTAGATAAATTCTATGTTTTCCAAATCCCACTCCCTTAAACAAAAAAAGAGGATTTAATAAGCTCCTTGTTAAACTCCTTAAGCAATTAGAGCGTAATTAAAATAGTTAAATATTTGAAATAAATTTCAAATAAAACTTTTGTTATTTAATTATTGTTACAAAAAATATTAAAAAGAAACAAAAATAGAAAAATAATACAAAATAATATTATACTAAAAAGCAGCCACTACAAACAAAACCCAAAAACAAATTAAGTGTGATAATTGCAAAAAAACAGTTTTTTATTAAATCTATAATTTTTAGGACGGTGTTTCTTATCTCCATACATACGAAGATGGTTTTAGAGGTAAAAACTGGAAGACTAAATTCGAAATAAATTAAAATTCGCCATTAAGTTTAATAATCGTAAACAATTTCAACAAAATAATAAAACAGATCTCGCAAATTAAATTCAAATTTTCAAATATGTAAAAGTAATTGTTTAAAAATCTTCAGTGTTGACATTTAAAAATGCAAACTTTCAAAAATGCTAAAAATATAAAATGTCGAATACAAGTTTTGATAATCGAAATAAACTTTTTAAATATAAAATGTTTTTACTATGAATTTCCGAAAATATGTACTTGAAATCAGACAAATTTTGAAAAAATAAATTAATATAATTTTTTTCAATTATTTGAATCCAAAGAAGATTTAAATGCGAAAATTCGAAATCTACGAAACAAAAATTAAATGTTTAAATGTTTTTGTTTTCATTATAAATGTCCGAATGAAATTTACTTTCGCAGTTAGAGAAGCAGGCCTTTAGTATTCGCGACATATCAATAAAAATAAAAAATAATAAGGCAAATTAATAGTAAAAACTTTAAAGAAAATTTTTTAGTTTAAAATTTGATACCATACTCGATTCGAATTTGAATTTGTGTTTTCTAGCACTTTCATTTTATTTAATTTTTTCTTTAATTTTGGTTTTTATGTGTATAGAAGAAGTACCGAAAGTCAACCTTAAAATTTCGAAACTGATAATAGGAATTATTTTCGAAATTGTCTAAAAAATAATACTGGGGGGTTATTATCTATTTCGATTCGAAACGGAAATCATTCGAATTTACATAGCTTACACATTGTGTTTCGAAAATGTTTTCTTTCGCATCAAAATACATAATAAACTTCCTGTATATAAAAGACTAAAACTGTAAAAAAAAACAAAAAAAAAAAATAAAATATCGATGAATTAAATTCTTATTGGATAAGTTCATTATTTTTTTTATTAAGAAAGTACAATTTGTAAGAATTTATTGTCAGACTAGAAGAACGAATCATTTTCCAAATCACTTGTATCCACCATCAAAAGTGGTAAAACCAAAAAAAGAACGCTGATGAGATGGTGTAGCGACCTTGAAATCAGAAAATATTAGAAAAAGAAATGGGTAAATTCGGATTTGAACTTGAACCAAACAACTCGTTTCAAAAAATAATTTTTTTTATTAAGAAAGTCATATTGGAAAATTTTCAATCATCGCACTGGCAAAACGGATCAGTCGCTACACCATCTCATCAGCCTTCTTTATTCACTTTTACCACCTGTCACGGTGGATACTAGTGAGTAGAAATATCAACTATTTAATAGAATTTTATAACAATTCAAAATACTATTAGTAGTTAACTTTTTCTTGTATTCAATTTTCACTTTATCTTAGTTGGTTGATTATTAAGGAACTCACTATTATGCCCCTATTGCGGTTCTCCTCTCAACTCAGTTTGGGCGTGTGAGAGTAAACTCAAGTTATGCGCAACCAAACTCATGTTAGTTATTGCGATACACAACTGTTTTTAGTTGAGTTTGTCATAAAGTTGCCAGCCTAAAATATCACGTTTGACAATTGAAATTTTAAGAAAATTAAGTTACTAAAAGTGTTTTTTTAACTGTTGTGGGAATAAAAAGTATTTACATAGAATGGATATTAGTGTCGATTTATTTTATGACGATGAAAATAAAAACACTTGCATAGATGTGCTACGTATAAGAAGAAAAATTCGTGCCAGGTAAGAACTTTTTATAAGTAACAAAACTAAATAATAATTTTATATTTATAGATTTATAAGTTATTTCCGACTAAACAAGGAAGCGTTTTGTTATTTGCTGGATGAAATCAAAGATTACTTCAAAACACCTGTTCACGTGATGGCTATTCCTCCTATATTAAAGTTATGTGCTGCTCTTATTTTTTTCGCTGACGGGAGCTACCAAAAATGCTGTGGAAACGACTTCAATATTAGAATAGCTCAATCTACAAAGTTTCTAGTTTTAAAAGAAGTGATTGACATTATAGAGCGCCGAATATACAGCAAATGGATAACAATACATATGTATGACTCAAGAAGAAAAAAATACATAAAAAATTTGTTTTTTTTCAATAAGTGGATTCCCCGGTGTGTTGGGGTGTATCGATGGAACACACGTGCGAATCGTTGCTCCAAGAAAGATGTGCAACGTCTTTACCTAAATCGAAAAGCCTACCATAGCTTAAATGTTATGATTGTAATAATAAATATAAATAAATAATAAACTAATAAGTGTCTAAAAATTGCGAAAAATTTATTACAAAAATTGATACTTACGATCTCTCCATTTTGAATTCAATTGTCACCGCTTTTAAAAAATTTCACTCTTAACTGATAATGACACAACTACAATTAAGCAGTTGTGTGTATTCAACGTTTTTTACGACCAAACTTTTACAAAGTTGAGACCGGCAATACCATGAAAAAAGAGATACACAACTGAATAGCAAACTGGCAGTTTAGTTGAGACCGGCAATGTGAAATCACCAAAGACGACCAAACTGCCACAAAAGTGGAGAACCGCAATAGGGGCATTATTTCATGTCTTCACTTGGAAAAAATGAAAAAAAAATTTATAACTTATTTCATTTTGAGTTTTGCCACTAATTTATTTTATTAGGTCAAATTTAGGACAAATTTATTTTTTTTTTAATTTTTTTACATATTAAAATGACTGTAGGATGGAAATTTTTTAGATAATAAATTTATCTTTTATCAGTTTTGATAAATTTCCGCCAATACTTCCACGGTAACATCCCAAAAATTTTTATAATATAACATAATTTTGTAATAACCACTTTTCATTTTAGACGGAAAATTGTCATTTGATATAATACAGTCGTACAAGTGCATCGTAAATTTTCTGAGAGGAGGTACGAATTTATCATCGACCCGTGGTGCATTATCCGAACAATTCAGCAGATCATCCATGAGAAATTCTCTGTAATAAATTCTCATAGTTCTCGTCAATGATGTTGGTGGTACTTCAAAAGGAGTTTTAATAAACGTCGAACCGGATACGCTGTAGTGTACGGTGCTGCTAAACAAAGCTTCTTCCGGTATGTCCTTTTTCCACTCAAACACTCCACCAAGAGCAAAGACGCCGCGCCTAGGACGTTTACATACGCGTCAACAAATGCTACGTCGGGTCTTTTATTCTCTGTTTTGATCGAGACTATATCGATACTCCATTCACGCTGTATTAAGACAATTTTTATACAAATAGTATTGTAACAATAATAATAATAAAAGCAAGTTTAAAAACTTCAACTTACCTCACATTTGATCAGGATTTGGTGAGCGCAACTCGCGACTAAAAGGAGCCAAAATTTAAGAACATAAACCATTTTTTTATGTTTACAATTTAAAAAATTAAGATTTAAAAATTATGTTTCTTCCTAAACAAAAGTGGTCAACACAGATAATTTGAAATTTTTGTTCTGTGCACTTTTAACTATAAACGGAGAATTTATAGAGAAAAATATATCAATTAATTTATAATTATTGATATTAAACATGTCATATTCAAGTTTAAATGTATATAATTAAAGTTTGCAAATATTTTTTAATTGAGATGTAAAGATAACCATCGACAACTTCTCTGAGACCATTTTAGTCCTCAATGACAGGGCCAGTCAACCGTTATTTCAACGTACCCTACGATCGCAAAGTATCGCGTGGTTATTACAGACAACCCTTATTATGGTTGAATCCGTAGTTATCGGCAGGACTTTCTTTACGCTGAGAATGCTACACTTAAAATGTTTAGACATGTTTTTCCAAGTCTAATAATAGCAGGCGTGGATCAAGTTTAATTTAGCTTTTGGGAGAATAGTTTTTAAATTTCTTCAGTAACGCGTGAAATGAAGCGTAGAATAACTTACAATACATTCCCAACATTTCGTCAATGTTTCCAGTTAGTGTGTCTTCTTTACTTCAAAACACAGGAAACTCTAGTGAATTAAATATCTTTCAGATAACATTTATAATAAAATAACTCCTAGGCCATTTAAAATAATCATTGTTAGGAATTTCCATAACATGAACATCATGAACCCGGTTTTTATAATATAACTTTGCTCGTAACTCATATAAATTATCTAAGTCTGTTACGTTTCACAAGAGATATTTCTACGTCAAAAATAAAACATGTTGTTTGTTCCCCCTTTAATTTTAGCCTGTTAAATTTTCAGTATTTGTGGTTATGAAGTCAAGAGTAAAGGCCTCATTACTTTTTTCTTTTCGTTGCCATTCTGTTCCACTCTTTTCTGTAGAAAATATTTTTTAATTACTTGTTGTGTGTCTGAACTTTCGGATGTGGACGATGTAATTATAGAAATGAATTTTGAAAATGTTTGCAAAAAAAATATACATAAATCTTTAAAAATCTGGAATTATAATAAAATTTTCCGAATTTTAACACAAAGTCTGTAATATTTCACACCACAAAAAACTAATACATACACACTCTTGGCTGTCACTTAACGTTGTACATATTATATTTCCTACAGATTTCTCCGTAACAGAACAGAACGAAAAAGTAACAACAAACCACACATACAGTTTTTCAATTGAACAGAAACAAAACAGCTGATCTGTAACAGAACAGAACGTACAAATTAATTCTTCTTTTTTTCATAGAGCAACAATTTTTGGCACGTTTATTAAACATGTGTTAATTAATTTAATTATTAGTTGTGCTTATCAACTCTTGTAATCTGTGATTTTGTTATTAAACACAATATTTTTAATTTAATTATATAAATACATTGTTTCGAACCTGAATATTAAAAACAAGTGCTCGTTTTTATCTTGTTTGTATAAAGTTTAAAAAAATAGCTAACGCGAGCAAATCTCTTCATTGCAAAGCATTTGAGTATAATGTATACGAGAATTATTTTGTGTCCACTTTCACTTTTATTTTGCCACGGATATTCCATGTAAACTTTTATAAGGATTGCGTAAAAAGAAGTAGTTGAAAAATAATATTTACTTTGCTGACGCGTGGCAGCTCCTCAGTACGTGTGAAAAAATTTCACAAGAAAAGGTTCGGTAAAAGTAGTTGAAAGGTCCCATAGCCATACAACTGTCAGTATTCCGCCATTGAGCCTTATTAATGTTGTCGAATTTTCGCCTTCGACTTCGACAAGTTGTACCAGATTAAAGAAGCACACAATAAAGTCCACATTAAAAGTAGAAAATATCAGAAATCAAACGTTCAACCTCTAAAAAGAGTCCACATTCTTACAAAACATTTATTTTGAAATTTTAAGATGATTATTGGTTACATGATAAAGAAGAAATAAAGAAGAAAATTACGTTTAAACATTTGCTTTTCAAGCCACGTCTCACTGCATCTTTCAAGAAATTATTTAACTTCTTAAAAGTAGACGGTAATTGTTCTTGCATTGCCTTACTTCGAAAAAGATAATTTAAAGAAAATTTAAACTTTCGAAATCACTGAAAATATAAAATATCGAAAACGACTTGTCATGAAAAATATTTAACTATTTAAATATCAAATGTTTTTACTATGAATTTCCGAAAATTTGTACTTAAAATCAGACAAATTTAAAAAAAATAAATTAATTTAAATTCTTTTAATTATTTGAATCCAAAAAAGATTTAAATGCGAAAATTCGAAATCTACGAAACAAAAATGAAATGTTTAAATGTTTTTGTTTTCATTATAAATGTCCGAATGAAATTTACTTTCGCAGTTAGAGAAGCAGGCCTTTAGTATTCGCGACATATCAATAAAAATAAAAACTAATAAGGCAAATTAATAGTAAAAACTTTAAAGAAAATTTTTTAGTTTAAAATTTGACACCATACTCGATTCGAATTTGAATTTGTGTTTTCTAGCACTTTCATTTTATTTAATTTTTTCTTTAATTTTGGTTTTTATGTGTAATAGAGGAAATCCCAAAAGGCAGTCAAACTTTTTGTTATTTCTAAAAATTTCAAAATTGAATTCGTATTTTAAAAAATATCTAAAAAAATATAATTGATATAAGTGCATTAATTTTTGAAGTTTTCAGAAAAAAATAGTAGTTAAAATTTGTCAGAATTTCTTTAAATTATAAACAATATTTTTAAAGAGTTTTTTAAAAATAAAAAAATAATATTACAATTTTTAGTTGTTTTAAATAGTTTTGTAGGGCAGTTTTAACTTTCAATACTATACAAATGATGTAAATAATGGATTAAATTAGTAAATAATTGATTCCAGCTCGAGTTATGAAATTTGCTTTAAATATTTAAAAAAAATAAGTTTTATTCGATAAAATCATTTAGAAATCATTAATGTAATGTTGTTAGCTGTTGAAAGTAAGATTTTATTTTCTAAATTATCTAAAAATGTTAAATAATAAATGAAATTAAAAAGAATTGCAAAGTTTCGCTTTTTTTTAAATTTAAAAAAAAATTATTTAAATGATTGTATATTTAAAATCATTTATTTAGTATTGTTAGCTAATACCCCCGTTTTGAATGTAAGTTCGAATTTTCTAAATTATTTTCTAAATTTAAATAGTTAACATAACAGACTAAAATGAAGAAATAAATATTAAATTTCGAAAATTTTCAGTGCAATATAAATTTTGAAACTGAGTTCGAATTTTCGAAATTGTCTTAACACTTATTAAAAAAATAATCTTTGCTTTATAAAGTTTTTTAAAAATCAATCATTTAATACTGTTAGGTTTTTCAAATAAATTTGAAGGTACTCGTAAACTCGAATATTTTGAATCCTGCCAAAAAATTAAAAAGAAATGTTAAGATTCGATTTTTTTTAGCAAAAACTATATTTTGAAATTGGTTTCAAATTTTCGAAAATGCTTTAAAAAGTTCAGACAAATTAGGTTTCACATGATACATATTGCTATCTTTTTTTTGATAATACCAGATAGCGATTTTGAAAAATTTTAATATTGGTTAAAAATATTAAACTTTGGCTAAAATTGGGCAAATCCAACATATCTTGTTAAAATTTCGAAGTTGATTTTTAAAGCGAAAATGCCTTACATAAAATAATAATAATAATAATAATAATAATAATAATACTTACACCATTAAACTGGGTTAATATATTAATAATTTAATATTGTTGGTTTTTATAAAATAATTTCAAAAGTAAGTTCGAATTTTCGAAATTTTAAAAAAATTTAACTACTTATATTTTGGTTTCATACTAAACAATTACTTTTCATATTGGTTTTAATTTAAGAAAATTTCGAAAGAGAAAAATAAAATTCGAAATTAGTGTTTAGTTTTCGAAGTTGAGTTTAGCTATAGAAATCTTGAGAGAAACGTTAAAGGTTAAAAATTTTCCATCCAGTACAAGTTGGAAATTAAATTAAAATTATTTATTAAATTTGTTATTGGAGACATGTGTCGATATCTTATTTCAAAGAATTTCACCAAGCAAAACTTTTTTTAGTTAAAAATTATTTAAAATTTCTTACAACCAATCGAATCCCATACAGTACTAGTTATTAGCAAATGACTTTTAATTTCGATTAATTTTTCAAACAAAAAAGAATATGTAATTCGAAATTCTCGAAAAGGATTCATTTATTTTGGTTTCATCCAGTTTATACCTCTATACTATTAATTAATTGATTTTGAATTTATTAAAAATATCCTACACTTTTTAAAGAGCAAAAAAATACACAATTACTGCCATAACAAATAAAACAAACAAATTAAGAAATAATTTTTTTAATGAAAAAAAAATATATATATATATACATGTATATATAAATGCAAGAAACTCCAAAAATTTTTTAAAGAAAAACAAACTGAAATAAATCTTGTTTTGTCACCCGTCCTTTTTTCTGTAAACATTAAATTTAACTAAAAAATTCGAAAAAAATATATAAAATATAAACAAATGTAAAAAAGCAATAAATATTATAAATTAAAAAACAAAACATTAACTAAATGATATTAAAAATAGAAACAGTAATTTTTAGAAATTAAAACCTGAACAATTTTTCTTTTAATCGAAAAATTATTGTTTATTTTTAATTTCATATTAAGATTTCTTTTAAAGAAACAAAATTCTGTATATAATTTTTGCATAACAAATATTGCTCACTAGGCCCATGGTGATAATAAATTCAAAAGTGAGTTCACGCATTAAGGGTTTGCCTATATCCGCTTTAGAACTTTTAAGGATACTTTATAACTTAGCTGAATTATCAAACATTTTTCTTGTGACCTGAACTATTTTACCTTTTATCATATATAGTCTTAGTTTATCCAATTAAGTTTAAGTTCGAATAAAGGATGCAGAGATTTAAAGCAGGAAAAGCTTTAATCTTCTCTGTGGTCTTTTCAATTGAACGAGTTTTATTCATACAGTACAACTTCTCATACAAAACTAATTATTCATAGAAAAATAGCTAAATTTATTAAATAATACTAAATAAATAAGACAATCGTTAAAACACAAATTAAAATAAAAAAAAATATTATAAGCCCGTTGCAAAATTTCTTTTGTAATTTAAAATATTTCGTTTTCGAAAATTAGTTTTCATTAAAATTTCATTTCCAACCTTGGTATTTGAAAGCAACCCAAACATAGTTTTAAATTAGTTGAAAAACATTTTTAAGTATTTTCAATTTTTAAATCATTTTAATAGCTAAACAATAGTCGTTAAACTAAAAAAATATTACAAAAATATGGCATAGTAAAAAACTTTAACATTATAATTGTGATAGAGAAATTATCATTTAAAAAATTAGCTTGAACTATTATAATTTAAAGAAAGTTTAAATTACAAAAAAGGTTTCATTATAATTAAGCAAAAATATTTTGATTTATTAAAAAGAAATAAAAATATTAAAAAAAGAAAGCACAGTGTAAAAAAACTTAAGAAATATAACACAAAAATCTAAAGATTTATTAAAAAATATTTTGTTGTGATTGCACATTTTATAATTCTCCATTTTTTTTTTTAATTTGAGTTTGAGTTCGAATATTGCAAAATAACCAAAAACATATAATAACCACAAAATCATTTTCGAAATAAATGAAACATACGGCTTTCATGCTGAGCAGATCATAAGTAAGTCTCTTTAAATCTATTTTATCTAAAATAAATTTAAAAACAACAACTAACCTTCGAAGCCTTTTTGACTCTTGTGGACGTTGTTCTTGTGTCTCTAAAGGACCAACCAATAAATTAATAAGATTAGCTACTCGCTACATTGGCATTTTTGAATGATTTCAAAGTTTAAAACCAAATTTAAAACTAAATTGAAAAATTTATTTTGATTATTCGAAATTGGCCAAAAATACACATGAAAGGTTTTTATAAGATTAAAAACTTCTCAAGAGTAACAAGAATAAGTTTTCGGTTAATTTGAATGAAAAAAAAATCAATCGAGAACTAGTTCGAATATTCGAAACTGATTCAAAATGCGCTTTAATAATATAATATATTATGATGAAAAATTAACTCATTTTAATTTATTTTCATAATAAACCCAACAAAAATGTAATATTTAAAATGTCATATTTATATTCGAATAGTGCTTTAATGTCATTGTCAGTATTTAGTACATTGTGTACGCAAAAGACTGATATTCGAATTTAAATTCCAAGATTATTAACTCTATTTAAAATATTCAAATTAAAATTTCAATGTTCGAAACTGTCTTATTTCAGTTTTCAAGCATAAGCTTGTGTTTAAAAAATTCAAGAATTAAGAATCAAAGTGTTATAACAGGCAATTTTTTGATAAAAATTTCCTGTTCGAACTAATATTCTTATGTTCGAAATTGTCAAAATCAAGTTTTTGGCATTTAACTCTTAAGAAATAAATGAAAATTTCATATGTCTTTTTTTTACAAAGATAGCACAATGCTAATAATTTCCATAATAATTTATTAATTTCAGAATTTTTATGGAATTGTCACAACAATATTTGAGAAGTATTATTCAATCTCTTGAGTGATAATTTTTAAAATAAAATTTGGTTTTTTATTGAATACTACATACATACAATTTCAAGTTGAAAGAAAAATTGGATTTTGGAAATTAATTTCGAATTTTCGAACATTCGAAAAAACTATTAAATATCGAAGAAAAGTTCTTAAACACCATTTAAGTTAAACGGAAAAGGGAATTTCTAATAATTCGAATTCATAGAGATGCAAGAAATTTATTTTGAAGAAATATCACTTCCCTATTTAAAAGTCAAACAATTTCACTTATTTAAAGGTAATTTCTGTAATTTAATTTTTTTATATCAAATTTAAAAATGAAAATCTAATGAAAATCGAAATTTATAATTTTCGAAATTTCTGAAAAGCATTTAGATATCTTAAGACAAAAATAAAAAGCAGCTTACAAACAAAAGATCGAACATAGTCAAGAAATTCCTTAAATTTCAACTTCGTTTGTCTAAATGACTGTTTTGGCACTTCATCGCTAACTTCTTTTCATTTTACTTTCATAAATTATTTTCAATTTTATTTCTATTTTACTCGAAATACAAGCAATGAAAATAAGGTATTGAAAAAAATATATATTATAATCCTGCAAATGACACAAAAGAGAAAAAACGAAAAAACAATTTATTACTAATACGAGTAAATATTAAGAAAATTTTGTATATATTTGTGTAAATATGCAATTGTAAATTTACAAGAACAACAAAAACGCTAACAGACTGCAGAAAATATTAAAAATTACTGTTTTCGAAAAATAACATGCCTAAATTAAAAAAAAAATATATTAGAAATTCACTTTTTTTTTTTTCTTAATAGTTTTGAATTTTCTAAATGAAAATATTTTGAATTTTAGTAGCTTTAAACGAATTGTAATATGAAGCTAGAATTTTCGAACTTAAATTAGAATTTTCCAAATTTCTACAAAATGTTTTTTTTTATTAACTAGGAATCTCCAATTAATAACAAAACAAAAATTATTTAAAGGCTTTCGATCTTAAAATCTAAAAGCAAACGAATTTTGAGATTTTGTATAAATCAATATAAATAATAATTAGTTAATTCAACAAATTTTGTTACTTTGTGTACGATAAATCGTATTCTCGTAACATATATAATTATGGTATTCTTAAATTCAATATAAATTTCTTAATTTTATTGAATTTAATAGAAAAGTGAAACTTTCAAAACAACTTGAAATTTTATTAATTAAATTTATTTCTGTTTTTACATCCTTAAATTCAGGTCAAATATTTTTAATAAGCAGCGAACAAATATTTAAATTTAATTTGATTTTTAAAAGTATGCTAAAATTTTGCAAAGCTTTACATGGAATTCGCAATTAAGCCCGAGGTTTTAAGTCGGCGGAATAAATTAGCATTTGTAGAACTTAATTGAAACTTTGAAAGTGGTTTTTTAAGCGAAACTTAGAAAATTCAAAAACTATAAATTTCCATACAATTAAAAAACAGTGTCTAATTAGAAATTGGTGTAATTTATTTTAAACACTATTATAGAGAGTTCCAATTTTTAAGAATTCTACAAAGTATTAAATTTTTTTAGTTTGATAGATGGGCTAATTTTACGACTAAATTAGAAATTTTTAACATTAAAAACGTTTTGCAACTTTTAAGCGTTCGAAGAAAACTTTTATAGTATTAAAAAATCCATGAATAAATTTGTCTTACGAATTGATAGTGGCTTTCAAGAAACCTTATACTAAGCTTTTCTGCAGCTTCTTAGCTACTCCTGGGCTTATTTTAATTAACATAAACTTATTGAAAAGCATATTGAATTAAACTAATGATTAATTCGCATTTAATTTAAAAATAGCAAAAGTTTAAAAAAGTTATAAAAATTTAAATTAAAAAAACGATTTTTTTCACAAAAAAGCCTTAAATAAAACCTACTGATAAACTTAATTAAATTTAAAAGAAGAAAAAAAAAACAGAAAAAATTAGTGCAATTACAAAAACGAATTGTTTTTAAAAAAGAAAAACAAATAGTTAAGCTACAACAACAAAAATTACGATAAATATAGGAATTGTTAATAGTTTAAAGGCAAAACTACTAAAAAAAATAAATAAGCAACTGTATATACAAAATAAAAGGAAATAATTTAATAAAAACACGAAAGCAACAAAAAAAAAATACGCCTAACAACCGCTTAGAAAGCTCATAAATAAAGAAAAATAAAAGTTAACTGTCTTTTTAACAAAAAAAATAAACAGAAAGCTTTTATATGCTTGAAAAAATACAAATAAATTAATTAAATAAAAAAACTTTTAACTGAACCACAAAACATAAAACAATAAATAGACAACTTAAAAGCTAAAGGTGCAAGTCAAAATGATAAGGTCACTTAACTTTTGTTTGTGCAGGATGCAAACTTAAAAAAAAATAATCATTATTTATTTATAAAAAATAAATTGAATTATTAAATATTTCCTTTGAGCTTTTATATTAAAATATAAAATAAACAAACATTTAGTGATCTCATCACTATGACATTGCCTTACGAACTCAAAAACCAAACAGAAATAATACAACTAACTACTCATTACTTTGCAAAAAAAAAACAGAAACCCTCCTTTCCTTAAACAAACAGCAAATAAAACAAAGAACCAAAATTCATTTATAACAAATATTGAACAACAAAAAAACTTTTAACAAATATTTTACACTAACAAAAAGCCATAACTTTACATAAAAAGCTTTTTCTCCTTTTTGATAACAAAAAAAATAAAAAAATAATAATGATGGCCATGAAAAAAATCAAAACCTTGAAATTTTTTACACGACACTGTAAGAATTACTTTTAATTGACAAACTATAAGAATTTGACAGATACATACATACATACAAATATTTGAAAACTTTCTAGCTAAAGAAAAGGCTCTCTAAAATTTATGTGCATACAAAGAACAATTCATTTCAAATAACTACAAAAATTATATACTAAAATAGTCAAAAACAAAAATAATTATAAAAAACATAATAATAACTACACTGTAAATTATTAATATTAATTTAACAAACAAATGTGAATTATTTAAAAAAAAAGAAACCAGCAAAATATATATACATACATAAATGAAAAACTGTTTTCTAAATACATATTAAAAAACAACTTAAAAGCTTTCTCATTTAAATTAAGAAAAGTACAGGTGATGTTATTCAAAAGCTTTGTCATTTAATCAAGCAGGATAAAGAAGGTAAAGTTATGTGAATTTTGTTTTCATTTTCTGTTCAACTTGAAAGCTTGTTGGCAATGTTGGGTTCTGTTATTCGAAATTAAATTCGAATTTTTAAAATATTTTAATAATGCTTGAAATCACTGCATTAAAAACTACAAATTGATAAGATAAAATTTTTTCAGTTTTTAGGCAAAAAACTAAAAAATGCATTTTCGAAATTAAACATTTTAATTGATTATTTATTTATTTTAATTGAATTGATTATTATTATTTATTTATTTTTTTTTAGGCTAACATTTCATTTCATCCTTCCATTTTCGCAATTATGTTCGAAATTTTGAAATTATCTCTGCTTAAGCTGCTCAACAAATGTGATTGGAATTTTATATGTGCGTAAGTAGTTTTTATGATTTTTCTATAACATTTGTACTTTATTTATTTATATATACATATATATATATTTTTTTTTGGACAAAGTCACATTTTCCGAGTTGAGTTAACTTCTAATTATGAAAAGTTCTTTAAAGCCATTCAAAATTGATCTTGCGAACAGCTTAAATATATTTTTAAGTATGCACACAGCAAGAACATTTTTTATTTTAAATTAATTTCCTTCATAATTCTTTTTAAAGGGGAAAACGCATTTTCGAAATAGAGTTTGAATTATTGATATTGCCTGTTTTCTTGATCTAGAATGCCGATCTAACAGATAATTTTATTTTATTTTTTTAATCAGAAAAACAGTTTTCGACTTTCAATTATACTATTGCAGGCTAAACTAATACTTTTTATTTATCTGTGTCTAGCAGCATAACAAAATGTTTAATATCTACCTATATATTTCTATTCTAAAGGAACATTAAATTTTCGAAATTTTGTATAAATCAAAATACTACTGCTCGTTAGAACTTTTTGACGCGTTGTGAATAAAGAAACTAGTAAAAAAGGTGTAACAATTACAATAATTACAAAACCGACACTTTTACCTTTAAATCAAGGCATCGTTATTGATGTTGTTGTTATTCTTATGTATTCAATTTTTTTCGTAAAAAAAAAATTTACTACAAAAGTCATTACGCAATATAGCAACCGACCCTTGGACAGATTTAATTATAAGCTTCTATATATTGAGCCAAATATTTGGTAGAATTTAAATATGTGATGGAAATCAATTTTGAAAACGAAGCAATTTGAATGGCCATTTTTAGTGATAAAATCCTTCTTAATAAAGAAATATTTCTATAATATTTGCGGTAAAGTACTTTATTAAGAAACACCTCTTAAAATGGCTTTATTTTCGAAATCAATTTCCATCATAGCTGAATACCATACATGAGTATAATTACTGTTTGGCTCACGTTCAAATCATAAAGTTACAATTGTTTCCCTTTAATAAAAAATTCGATAAATTCGAATTAGTATTGATTTCGAGGTCGCTACACCATCTCATCAGCGTTCTGTATTCAATTTTACCACTTGTCACGGTGGATACTAGTGAGTAGGAATTTCAACCATTTAACCAAATTAATTAACAATCAAAAATATGATTAGTAGTTAACTTTTTCTTGTATTAAATTTTCACTTTGTGTTAGTTGTTTGAATACCAAGGAATTTAACTATTATTCTTTCTTTTCGTATTGAACTTATTTCGTTATGAAAAAAAATCGAAAAAAAAACAAAAATTGTAACTTATTTCATTTTGTGAATTATTCCATTAAATTATGTTGAGACTTGTTTCATTTTTTTTAAGGATCCATTTCATTGGAACTCTTTTTAATTATACATTAATATATGCAACATATTTATTTTTTAAATTATATTTATGTAAGATGAATATTTAAAAAAAAATAAATTTATTCTTTATCAGTTTTGATAAATTTCCATCATTATTTTTATGGTAAGCTCCAAAAAATTTGTATAATATAATATAATTTTATGATAACCACTTTTAAGTTTAGACGGCATATTCTCATTCGATATAATACAGTCGTGCAAACGCATCGTACATTTTCGGAGAGGAGGTACGAATTTATCATCCACTCGCGGTGCATTATCCGTACAATTCAGTAGACTATCCATGATAATTTCTCTGCAAGAAGTTTTCAAATTTACAGTCAATGGTACTGGCGGTATTTGATAAGCAGTTTTAATAAAAGTCGATCCGTATAAGTTGTAGTGGGAGGTGAGACTAAACATCAAGCGTTCCGGTACGTCATCTTTCAACTCAAACACTCCACTAATCGCAAAGACGCCGCGACTAGGACGTGTTATATAAAGGTCAACAAACGCTCTATCGGGTCTTTTATTCTCTGTTTCGATAGAGAGTACATCGAAACTCCAATCGGGCTGTATTAAGAAAATTTTCATAATAATAATAATAATAAACACAAGTTTAAAAACTTCTACTTGCCTCACATTTGATCAGGATATGTTGTGCGCAATTTGCTATTAAAAGCAGCCAAAATTTAATCACATAAACCATTTTTTCAATATTTAAATTTTTAGGTCACACGGAAAAAAATTAAACAAAACTCGTTAAGAATTAGAAATTTTTGTTCTGTCCACTTTTAACAATAAACAGCAAATTTATAGAGAAAAATATTTGTTTAAATTTATATGAAAAACATTATTTGATTCAGTTTATTACTATCTTGCATTCAAGTTTAAATGTAAATAATTAAAGTTTGCAAAAATTGTTACATTTTAATTAATTATGGCCTTCAGCATAAAATTTGGAAAGGGGATGCATACGGTTGTCATTCCATTTTTAATATCTACATTATTCATTTAAGACCCCATAAAGTATATATATTTTCGATCCTTATAAATAGGAGAGTCCAACGAGCGATGTTCATATGTCTGTGTGCTTAATTTTGATGTAATTATCACGAAGGTTTCACATAAACCAAAAGATCTAAATTTTGCACGATTCTGTCGGAATTTGTACTGGAATTTTTCGGATACAAAATTAGCAAACTTTCGGTCCATCGCTATAGCTACCATTTTGTATGTGTCCTATTCTGTTGTTTTTTTAAGACACCAGCTGTCCTACGGTCTAATTTATAAAATAGATCTTTTATATAAAGTTCTGGAAAGTTTTCTATTATAAATAATGGACGTCAGTCCTTTCATTAATGACTAAAATGTGGGCATAAATATGGGCATCCTGATTGTTAATCACAACTACTTCTCAGACACCACAGAACCTTTTTTGATTTTGTAGTTGTTGCGGGGCGAAACCAAAATTAAAATATACTTACCTATGAATACCGAAAACCACCACCTTTTGTGTGCCATGTTGTGACATACAAACCAACCAAAAAGGCGGCATTAAAATACATCTTTTTCTTTTTTTTTATTTAGTCTACCTTTAAATATTTTTTTTTGTTGTCACGTGTCTTTATTTTAAATAAAATATAAATAAATTTAAATAAATACAGTATTTTTTTAAAGTATTTTCCTGTGTAGTAGTTTATGCTTCTTTTTCCACCTGTTTGATGTTATTCAACTGTCAAGAGTGTGTGTGTCAGTTGGCCGCACTGCTTGTTTTGTTGTAATTCACAAATAAACATAGAATGATTACACAAACAAAAAACAGGGATGTAGTTTTCATTCATGGGTGCGGGAAGTACTACCAAAACTGTTAGTTTTAAATATTATGTTTGTATATTTTTTTTATATAAAATACGTAAAAACAAACACCTTCTACTATTATGATGACCTAATGAAATGAAAATATTAAGGAGGAAAAAAGAAAGGATAGAAAATGAGCAGGAGTAGTAACTGCAGGTAAAGAAGAGGAAAAGCATAAACAAGTATAGAACACGGAAAATAACATTTGTTTTATAAAAGCAATTTTAAAGGAAAGTTTTGTATATGACGAAAAAAATATGTAAGGAAAATTCTAGATAGAACTTACAGAAAAAGATGGCTGATTTGGCGGAAAACCGATGGGAAAAAATTTGGAAGTTCGGAAGAATGGAAGTAATTTCGGATAGGACAGAAGTGAGTTGATAGGATGGAAAACGAAAGTTAAATCAAAAGTAAAAAGTCCTTTCAAGTGTGCAGTAATAGTAAATAACCAAAACAAAGTGATAGTGCATTAAAAATTTAAAAAAATTTTTGTGTTGTGCAAATTATAAAATATAATTTGGTTGTACTGTTCAAAATAGTGTGATAAGGAACGCAAAGTAACTCCTTCAACTTAAATAAAAAAATAGGCGGTGATGTGGAGATAAAACGTAAGGAGTTGATATATAATAATTGTGCGTTTGAGGATATAGATTTAAAATAAATCGTTACAGCTGGCTAGAGAAGCATATTGTCCAGGAAAATTCAAGAAGCATAGCAAAGGCGTGTGTGAGGTGCAACTTGAAGGACTGAGAAGGAGGGGTTGGTAATTTTGCTTGATCAGAATAGCCAGGTAACAATAAAGTGTATCTCCAAAACAATAGACTTATTAAGGCAAAAACAAAGAAGAGTGAAAAAAAAAGAATTCCTTGGAAACAACTAAAAAGAAAAAGTTTATAAAAAAAAAAAGGACAATTGTCCAGATATTAATTTGATTATTCATTTAGTTACTCATTTTTCTATTTAAATTTATTATAGTTTATTCATTCGTATTCAATTTTATAGTTTAAGTTATTAATAAATTTTATCCTCAATTAAGAGAAAAAACGTAAATATTTTCCATAGTGCAGATTTTATATTTTTTTCGTGTGCCTGAAAGTAAACTTAGTTTTTTTTTGGTCTCCGCGAGTTAACTATTCGTCCGTAGAGGGCAGTAGAGTAATATATAAAAATCTTGGCCGGAAGTAAAAAATAACAAAAAGGCTAACAGAAATATTAGATAAAACCAATTAGGATTTGTCATAAAATTCCTGAAAATCAAGTGCAGGAAAGCATACTAGCCTCAGGGAGCTCCTTTAGGTTAGGGTTAAAGAAACATAGAGGTGTTGTAAGAAGAAAATAATAAGACAATTAATTGATTTAGTCTAATAGGTGTAGAGAGAAAAAGTAAAAGAAAACTAAGTCAGAGGCATAATTGGTTAAGTTGCAAATTGTAGAATATTAATTATTATAGTTAATTTTTTTTTTGTTTTGTTTGAGTGATATTACTATATTTACAATTTTTTTTTAGTAATAAGGTTTTGCATTGTTTTTTTTATACTATTGTTAGTTTATATTAATTGTTGATTGAGTAATAATGTATAGGAAGCAAAACTGTTAGTTCTTAATTATTTTTATTAGTTATTTTTTTTGGTTTTAAATAAAGATCATGAATTTTTATAACGTTTGAAGAAAACTAGTGATGTGTTGGCATTAAATTAAAAAGGGTAAAGGCATGAAGGTAAGCTAAAGCTGGAAAAGTAAGTCGATGGTTGTAGTGGGTTCACAGCAAAAATCTCTCGTGAGGATCGTTATGTGACATGGCTGGGAGGGCAACATAGGGCGTAACATCTGCCTGAAAAAGAAAGTAGAGAAAGTGGTATTATTAAGGTAGCCTAGATTGTTTGGTAAAGTATTTGATTTTTTTTTGTTTTAATTCATTTTTTTTTATGATCAGCGTACCCAGTGGGAGGGTTGGGACCTTCTGAGATGTGTTTACCGGTAATGAGAGCTAGGCGGAAACCTCACTGGTCACTACGGCTGTTACATAGTTCATAATATTTTTTATCATTTTTAAAATACTTAAACTTAAAAATTCATAATATAAGTATTTCAATATTTGTTATTATAATTATTATTATTATATTATATGTTTTAAAAACATCAAAAACTTAGCGAATTCATTAAATAATAATCAGCCATGTTCTACAAAAGTAGTGAAAGTGAAATATGAAAAGAAAACTTTTAATTTTTGGTGTTCTGGAAAAGTAGAGTATATTTTAATTGAATATTGAAATTCAATTGTAAAAAGAAGAACGCAGAACACAAAAAATTTAAACTGAAGTGATTTCAGTTGAATTCCACTTCAAAGTCGAATGTAGAATATACCGGAATATTTGTATCACCGTAGAAAATTCTTTCTTTATCTGATAACATATTGAGTAATTATTTAAATCGAAACCCGATATCGTTCATAAAATTGGAAAAAATGCAAAAAGTAATTGTTTTAAATGAGATTGTGCCGTGGCGTTTTAAAATCAAAAGTAAACGTAACAAAAATAAATAAAATATATCAAAAATTCTATAAAAAAAAATTAAATTTTGTGGAACTTTTTTCAAGATAATCGATGAGAAATATTCCGTGTGCATACCAAAGTACAGTGGTCATAACCTTTCCAGCCGATTTCACTGTCTTCGCCTTCTTCGGAGCACTTCCACCAGCTTCCACCCACTGTTTCGATTGATTTTTGGTTTCATGTGTGTAGTGGTGGACCCACGTTTCATCAAGAAATAAAGAAGAAAATAACGTTTACACATTTGCTGTTCAACCCACGTCTCACTGCATCTTTCAAGAAATTATTTAACTTCTCAAAAGTGGACGGTAATTGTTCTTGCATTGCCTTACTTCGAAAAAGATAATTTTAAAAAAAATTTTAACTTTCGAAATCAGTGAAAATATAAAATATCGAAAACGACTTGTCATAATCGAAAAAAAAATCTACTGAAATATAAAATGTTTTTACTATGAATTTCCGAAAATATGTACTTAAAATCAGACAAATTTTGAAAAAATAAATTAATTTAAATTCTTTTAATTATTTGAATCCAAAAAAGATTTAAATGCGAAAATTCGAAATCTACGAAACAAAAATTAAATGTTTAAATGTTTTTGTTTTCATTATAAATGTCCGAATGAAATTTACTTTCGCAGTTAGAGAAGCAGGCCTGCGACATATCAATAAAAATAAAAACTAATAAGGCAAATTAATAGTAAAACCTTTAAAGAAAATTTTTTAGTTTAAAATGGAATTCCATACTCGATTCGAATTTGAAATTGTGTTCTCTATCACTTTCTTCTAGTTTAATATTTTGTTTAATTTTGGTTTTTATGTGTATAGAAGAAATAAATACCGAAAGTCAACCTAAAAATTACGAAACTGATAATAGGAATTATTTTCGAAATTGTCTAAAAAAATGATACTGGGGGGTTATTATCTATTTCGATTCGAAACGAAAATCATTCGAATTTACATAGCTTACACATTGTGTTTCGAAAATGTTTTCTTTCGCATCGAAATACATAATAACCTTCGGGAATATAAGTGACTAAAACTATCAAAAACAAAAAATAAAAAATCGATGAATTGAATTCTTATTGGATAAGTTCATTATTTTTTTTACTAAGAAAGTGCAATTTGTAACAATTTATTGTTCATCAGACTAGAAGAACGAATCATATTCCAAATCACTTGTATCCACCGTCAAAAGTGGTAAAATCAAACAAAGAACGCTGATGAGATGGTGTAGCGACCTTGAAATCAGAAAATATTAGGAAAAGTAATGGGTAAATTCGGATTTGAACTTGAGCCAAACAATTCGTTTCAATAAATTATTTTTTTATTAAGAAAGTCATATTGGAAAATTTTTAATCATCACACTAGCAAAACGGATCAGTATTGCTTTCGAGGTCACTACACCATCTCATCAGCGAACAATTTAAAATACGATTAGTAGTTAAATTTTTCTTGTATTCAATTTATACTGTATCTTAGTTGGTTGAATACTCAGGAATTTAACTATTATTTCATCTTTTCAATCGGAAGTTGTATCACTATGAAAAAATTAAAAAACTATTCTAACTTATTTCATTTCGAGTTTTGGCACTGATTTATTTTATTAGGTGTATATATTTTTTTTAATTTTTTACATATCAAAATGACTGTAGGATGGAATTTTTTTCAAATAATAAATTTATCTTTTATCAGTTTTGATAAACTTCCGCCAATATTTCTATAGTAATATCCCAAAAATTTCTATAATATAATGTAATTTTGTAATAACCACTTTTCAGTTTAGACGGCATATTCTCATTCGATATAATACAGTCATTTAAATCTATCCTACATTTACTGAGAGGAGGTACGAATTTATCATCGAACCGTGGTGCATTATCAGAACAATTCAGCAGACTATCCATGAGAAATTCTGTGTAATAAGTTTTTATAGTTCTTGTCAATGATGTTGGTGGTAGTTCAAAAGGAGTTTTAATAAACGTCGATCCGGATACGCTGAAGTGCATGGTGCTGCTAAACAAAGCTTCTTCCGGTATGTCCTTTTTCCACTCAAACACTCCACTTAGAGCAAAGACGCCGCGACTAGGACGTGTTATGTAGAGTTCAGCAAACGCTATGTCGGGTCTTTTATTCTCTGTTTTGACCGAGACTATATCGAAACTCCATTCATGCTGTATTAAAACAATTTTCATACAAATAGTATTGTAACAATAATAATAATAAAAGCAAGTTTAAAAACTTCAACTTACCTCACATTTGATCAGGATTTGTTGAACGCAACTCGCAACTAAAAGCAGCCAAAATTTAAGAACACAAACCATTTTTTTATGTTTACAATTTAAAAAATAAAGCTTGAAAAATTATGTTTCTTCCTAAACAAAAGTCGTCAACACAGATAATTTGAAATTTTTGTTCTGTGAATTTTTAACTATAAACGGAGAATTTATAGAGAAAATATATCAATTAATTTATAATTATTGATATTATACATGTCATATTCAAGTTTAAATGTATATAATTAAAGTTTGCAAATATTTTTTAATTGAGATGTAAAGATAACCATCGACAACTTCTCTGAGACCATTTTAGTCCTCAATGACAGGGCCAGTCAACCGTTATTTCAACGTACCCTACGATCGCAAAGTATCGCGTGGTTATTACAGACAACCCTTATTATGGTTGAATCCGTAGTTATCGGCTGTACTTTCTTTACGCTGAGAATGCTACACTTAAAATGTTTAGAAAGGTTTTTCCAAGTCTAATGATAGCAGGCGTGGATCAAGTTTAATTTAGCTTTTGGGAGAATAGTTTTTAAATTTCTTCAGTAACGCGTGAAATGAAGCGTGGAATAACTTACAACACATTCCCGATATTTCGTCAATGTTTCCAGTTAGTGTGTCTTCTTTACTTCAAAAAATAGGAAACTCTAGTGAATTAAATATCTTTCAGATAACATTTATAATAAAATAACTCCTAGGCCATTTAAAATAATATTTTCAGGAATTTTCATAACATAAATATCACGAACCCGGTTTTTATAATATAACTTTGCTCGTAACTCATATAAATTATCTAAGTCTGTTACGTTTCACAAGAGATATTTCTACGTCAAAAATAAAACATGTTGTTTGTTCCCCCTTTAATTTTAGCCTGTTAAATTTTCAGTATTTGTGGTTATGAAGTCAAGAGTAAAGGCCTCATTACTTTTTTCTTTTCGTTGCCATTCTGTTCCACTCTTTTCTGTAGAAAGTGTTTTTCAATTACTTGTTGTGTGTCTGAACTTTCGGATGTGGACGATGTAATTATAGAAATGAATTTTGAAAATGTTTGCAAAAAAAATATACATAAATCTTTAATATTAAAGTCTGTAATATTTCACACCACAAAAAACTAATACATGCACACTCTTGGCTGTCACTTAACGTTGTACATATTATATTTCCTACAGATTTCTCCGTAACAGAACAGAACGAAAAAGTAACAACAAACCACACATACAGTTTTTCAATTGAACAGAAACAAAACAGCTGATCTGTAACAGAACAGAACGTACAAATTAATTCTTCTTTTTTTCATAGAGCAACAATTTTTGGCACGTTTATTAAACATGTGTTAATTAATTTAATTATTAGTTGTGCTTATCAACTCTTGTAATCTGTGATTTTGTTATTAAACACAATATTTTTAATTTAATTATATAAATACATTGTTTCGAACCTGAATATTAAAAACAAGTGCTCGCTTTTTTTTACAAGTTTTTATCTTGTTTGTATAAAGTTTAAAAAAATAGCTAACGCGAGCACATCTCTTCATTGCAAAGCATTTGAGTATAATGTATACGAGAATTATTTTGTGTCCACTTTCACTTTTTTTTGCCACGGATATTCCATGTAAACTTTCACAAGGATTGCTTGGAAAGAAGTAGTTGAAAAATAATATTTACTTTGCTGACGCGTGGCAGCTCCTCAGTGCGTGTGAAAAAATTTCACAAGAAAAGGTTCGGTAAAAGTAGTTGAAAGGTCCCATAGACAGACAACTGTCAGTATTCCGCCATTGAGCCTTATTAATGTTGTCAAATTTTCGCCTTCGACTTCGACAAGTTGTACCAGATTAAAGAAGCACACAATAAAGTCCACATTAAAAGTAGAAAATATCAGAAATCAAACGTTCAACATCTAAAAAGAGTCCACATTCTTACAAAACATTTATTTTGAAATTTTACGATGATTATTGGTTACATGATAAAGAAGAAATAAAGAAGAAAATAACGTTTAAACATTTGCTTTTCAACCCACGTCTCACTGCATCTTTCAAGAAATTATTTAACTTCTCAAAAGTGGACGGTAATTGTTCTTGCATTGCCTTACTTCGAAAAAGATAATTTAAAAATAATTTAAACTTTCGAAATCACTGAAAATATAAAATATCGAAAACAACTTGTCATAATCGAAAAAAAACTATTTAAAAATCAAATGTTTTTTCTATGAATTTCCGAAAATATGTACTTAAAATCAGACAAATTTTAAAAAAATAAATTAATTTAAATTCTTTTAATTATTTGAATCCAAAAAAGATTTAAATGCGAAAATTCGAAATCTACGAAACAAAAATTAAATGTTTAAATGTTTTTGTTTTCATTATAAATGTCCGAATGAAATTTACTTTCGCAGTTAGAGAAGCAGACCTTTAGTATTCGCGACATATCAAAAAAATTAAAAATAATAAGACAAATTAATAGTAAAAACTTTAAAGGAAATTTTTAATTTAATATTGGATACCATACTCGATTCGAATTTGAATTTGTGTTTTCTAGCACTTTCTTTTTATTTAATTTTTTCATTAATTTTGGTTTTTATGTGTAATAGAGGAAATCCCAAAAGGCAGTCAAACTTTTTGTTATTTCTAAAAATTTCAAAATTGAATTCGTATTTTAAAAAATATCTAAAAAAAATATAATTGATATAAGTGCATTAATTTTTGAAGTTTTCATTTTTGAAGTTAAAATTTGTCAGAATTTCTTTAAATTATAAACAATATTTTTAAAGAGTTTTTTAAAAATAAAAAAATAATATTAAAATTTTTAGTTGTTTTAAATAGTTTTGTAGGGCAGTTTTAACTTTCAATACTATACAAATGCTGTAAATAATGGATTAAATTAGTAAATAATTGATTCCAGCTCGAGTTATGAAATTTGCTTTAAATGATTAAAAAAATAAGTTTTATTCGATAAAATCATTTAAAAATCATTAATGTAATGTTGTTAGCTGTTGAAAGTAAGATTTTATTTTCTAAATTATCTAAAAATGTTAAATAATAAATGAAATTAAAAAGAATTGCATAGTTTCGCTTTTTTTTTCAATTTAAAAAAAAATTATTTAAATGATTGTATATTTAAAATCATTAATTTAGTATTGTTAGCTAAAACCCCCGTTTTGAATGTAAGTTCGAATTTTCTAAATTATTTTCTAAATTTGAATAGTTAACATAACAGACTAAAATGAAGAAATAAATATTAAATTTCGAAAATTTTCAGTGCAATATAAATTTTGAAACTGAGTTCGAATTTTCGAAATTGTCTTAACACTTATTAAAAAAATAATCTTTGCTTTATAAAGTTTTTTAAAAATCGATCATTTAATACTGTTAGGTTTTTTAAATAAATTTGAAGGTACTCGTAAACTCGAATATTTTGAATCCTGCCAAAAAATTAAAAAGAAATGTTAAGATTAGATTTTTTTTTAGCAAAAACTATATTTTGAAACTGGTTTCGAATTTTCGAAAATGCTTTAAAAAGTTCAGACAAATTAGGTTTTACATGATACATATTGCTATCTTTATTTGATGATATCGATAGCGATTTTGAAAAATTTTAATATTGGTTAAAAATATTAAACTTTAGCTAAAATTGGGCAAATCCAACATATGTTAAAATTTCGAAGTTGATTTTTAAAGCGAAAATGCCTTACATAAAATAATAATAATAATACTTACACCATTAAACTGGGTTAATATATTAATAATTTAATATTGTTGGTTTTTATAAAATAATTTCAAAAGTAAGTTCGAATTTTCGAAATCTTAAAAAAATTTAACTACTTATATTTTGGTTTCATACTAAACAATTTTCATATTGGTTTTAATTTAAGAAAATTTCGAAAGAGAAAAAAACAAATTCGAAATTAATGTTTAGTTTTCGAAGTTGAGTTTAGCTATAGAAATCTAGAAAGAAACGTTAAAGGTTTAGAAATTTTCCATCCAGTACAAGTTGGAAATTAAATTAAAATTATTTATTAAATTTGTTATTGGAGACATGTGTCGATATCTTATTTCAAAGAATTTCACCAAGCAAAACTTTTTTTAGTTAAAAATTATTTAAAATTTCTTACAACCAATCGAATCCCATACAGTACTAGTTATTAGCAAATGACTTTTAATTTCGATTAATTTTTCAAACAAAAAAGAATATGTAATTCGAAATTCTCGAAAAGGATTCATTTATTTTGATTTCATCCAGTTTATATCTCTATACTATTAATAAATTGATTTTGAATTTATTAAAAATATCCTACACTTTTTAAAGAGCAAAAAAAAACACAATTACTGCCATAACAAATAAAACAAACAAACAAATTAAGAAATATTTTTTTTAATGGATAAAATTATATATACATATATGTATATATAAAAGCAAGAAACTCCAAAAATTTTTTAAAGAAAAACAAACTGAAATAAATCTTGTTTTGTCACCCGTCCTTTTTTCTGTAAACATTAAATTTAACTAAAAAATTCGAAAAAAAATATATAAAATATAAACAAATGTAAAAAAGCAATAAATATTATAAATTAAAAAACAAAACATTAACTAAATGATATTAAAAATAGAAACAGTCATTTTTAGAAATTAAAACCTGAACAATTTTTCTTTTAATCGAAAAATTATTGTTTATTTTTAATTTCATATTAAGATTTCTTTTAAAGAAACAAAATTCTGTATATAATTTTTGCATAACAAATATTGCTCACTAGGCCCATGGTGATAATAAATTCAAAAGTGAGTTCACGCATTAAGGGTTTGCCTATATCCGCTTTAGAACTTTTAAGGATACTTTATAACTTAGCTGAATTATCAAACATTTTTCTTGTGACCTGAACTATTTTACCTTTTATCATATATAGTCTTAGTTTATCCAATTAAGTTTAAGTTCGAATAAAGGATGCAGAGATTTAAAGCAGGAAAAGCTTTAATCTTCTCTGTGGTCTTTTCAATTGAACGAGTTTTATTCATACAGTACAACTTCTCATACAAAACTAATTATTCATAGAAAAATAGCTAAATTTTTTAAATAATACTAAATAAATAAGACAATCGTTAAAACACAAATTAAAATAAAAAAATATTATAAGCCCGTTGCAAAATTTCTTTTGTAATTTAAAATATTTCGTTTTCGAAAATTAGTTTTCATTAAAATTTCATTTCCAACCTTGGTATTTGAAAGCAACCCAAACATAGTTTTAAATTAGTTGAAAAATATTTTTAAGTAGTTTCAATTTTTAAATCATTTTAATAGCTAAACAATAGTCGTTAAACTAAAAAAATATTACAAAAATATGGCATAGTAAAAAACTTTAACATTATAATTGTGATAGAGAAATTATCATTTAAAAAATTAGCTTGAAGTATTATAATTTAAAGAAAGTTTAAATTACAAAAAAAGGTTTCATTATAATTAAGCAAAAATATTTTGATTTATTAAAAAGAAATAAAAATATTAAAAAAAGAAAGCACAGTGTAAAAAAACTTGAGAAATATAACACAAAAATCTAAAGATTTATTCAAAAAATATTTTGTTGTGATTGCACATTTTTTAATTCTCCATTTTTTTTTTAATTTGAATTTGAGTTCGAATATTGCAAAATAACCAAAAACATATAATAACCACAAAATCATTTTCGAAATAAATGAAACATACGGCTTTCATGCTGAACAGATCATAAGTAAGTCTCTTTAAATCTATTTTATCTAAAATAAATTTAAAAACAACAACTAACCTTCGAAGCCTTTTTGACTCTTGTGGACGTTGTTCGGTTGAGGACTTGAGCTGACCACTGTGTCTCTAAAGGACCAACCAATAAATTAATAAGATTAGCTACTCGCTACATTGGCATTTTTTAATGATTTCAAAGTTTATAGTCAAATTTAAAAATAAATTGAAAACTTTATTTTGATTATTCGAAATTGGCCAAAAATACACATGAAAGGTTTTTATAAGATTAAAAACTTCTCAAGAGTAACAAAAATAAGTTTTCGGTTAATTTGAATGAAAAAAAAATCAATCGAGAACTAGTTCGAATATTCGAAACTGATTCAAAATGCGCTTTAATAATATAATATATTATGTTGAAAAATTAACTCATTTTAATTTATTTTCATAATAAACCCAACAAAAATGTAATATTTAAAATGTCATATTTATATTCGAATAGTGCTTTAATGTCATTGTCAGTATTTCGTACATTGTGTACGCAAAAGACTGATATTCGAATTTAAATTCCAAGATTATTAACTCTATTTAAAATATTCAAATTAAAATTTCAATGTTCGAAACTGTCTTATTTCAGTTTTCAAGCATAAGCTTGTGTTTAAAAAATTCAAGAATTAAGAATCAAAGTGTTATAACAGGCAATTTTTTGATAAAAATTTCCTGTTCGAACTAATATTCTTATGTTCGAAATTGTCAAAATCAAGTTTTTGGCATTTAACTCTTAAGAAATAAATGAAAATTTCATATGTCTTTTTTTTCAAAGATAGCACAATGCTAATAATTTCCATAATAATTTATTAATTTCAGAATTTTTATGGAATTGTCACAACAATATTTGAGAAGTATTATTCAATCTCTTGAGTGATAATTTTTAAAATAAAATTTGGTTTTTTTTATTGAATACTACATACATACAATTTCAAGTTGAAAGAAAAATTGGATTTTGGAAATTAATTTCAAATTTTCGAACATTCGAAAAAACTATTAAATATCGAAGAAAAGTTCTTAAACACCATTTAAGTTAAACGGAAAAGGGAATTTCTAATAATTCGAATTCATAGAGATGCAAGAAATTTATTTTGAAGAAATATCACTTCCCTATTTAAAAGTCAAACAATTTCACTTATTTAAAGGTAATTTCTGTAATTTAATTTTTTTATATCAAATTTAAAAATGAAAATCTAATGAAAATCGAAATTTATAATTTTCGAAATTTCTGAAAAGCATTTAGATATCTTAAGACAAAAATAAAAAGCAGCTTACAAACAAAAGATCGAACATAGTCAAGAAATTCCTTAAATTTCAACTTCGTTTGTCTAAATGACTGTTTTGGCACTTCATCGCTAACTTCTTTTTATTTTACTTTCATAAATTATTTTCAATTTTATTTCTATTTTACTCGAAATACAAGCAATGAAAATAAGGTATTGAAAAAAATATTTATTATAATCCTGCAAATGACACAAAAGAGAAAAAACGAAAAAACAATTTATTACTAATACGAGTAAATATTAAGAAAATTTTGTATATATTTGTGTAAATATGCAATTGTAAATTTACAAGAACAACAAAAACGCTAACAGACTGCAGAAAATATTAAAAATTACTGTTTTCGAAAATTAACATGCCTAAATTAAAAAAAAATATATTAGAAATTCACTTTTTTTTTTCTTAGTAATAGTTTTGAATTTTCTAAATGAAAATATTTTGAATTTTAGTAGCTTTAAACGAATTGTAATATGAAGCTAGAATTTTCGAACTTAAATTAGAATTTTCCAAATTTCTACAAAATGTTTTTTTTTTATTAACTAGGAATCTCCAATTAATAACAAAACAAAAATTATTTAAAGGCTTTCGATCTTAAAATCCAAAAGCAAACGAATTTTGAGATTTTGTATAAATCAATATAAATAATAATTAGTTAATTCAACAAATTTTGTTACTTTGTGTACGATAAATCGTATTCTCGTAACATATATAATTATGGTATTCTTAAATTCAATATAAATTTCTTAATTTTATTGAATTTAATAGAAAAGTGAAACTTTCAAAACAACTTGAAATTTTATTAATTAAATTTATTTCTGTTTTTACATCCTTAAATTCAGGTCAAATATTTTTAATAAGCAGCGAACAAATATTTAAATTTAATTTGATTTTTAAAAGTATGCTAAAATTTTGCAAAGCTTTACATGGAATTCGCAATTAAGCCCGAGGTTTTAAGTCGGCGGAATAAATTAGCATTTGTAGAACTTAATTGAAACTTTGAAAGTGGTTTTTTAAGCGAAACTTAGAAAATTCAAAAACTATAAATTTCCATACAATTAAAAAACAGTGTCTAATTAGAAATTGGTGTAATTTATTTTAAACACTATTATAGAGAGTTCCAATTTTTAAGAATTCTACAAAGTATTAAATTTTTTTAGTTTGATAGATGGGCTAATTTTACGACTAAATTAGAAATTTTTAACATTAAAAACGTTTTGCAACTTTTAAGCGTTCGAAGAAAACTTTTATAGTATTAAAAAATCCATGAATAAATTTGTCTTACGAATTGATAGTGGCTTTCAAGAAACCTTATACTAAGCTTTTCTGCAGCTTCTTAGCTACTCCTGGGCTTATTTTAATTAACATAAACTTATTGAAAAGCATATTGAATTAAACTAATGATTAATTCGCATTTAATTTAAAAATAGCAAAAGTTTAAAAAAGTTATAAAAATTTAAATTAAAAAAACGATTTTTTTCACAAAAAAGCCTTAAATAAAACCTACTGATAAACTTAATTAAATTTAAAAGAAGAAAAAAAAAAACAGAAAAAATTAGTGCAATTACAAAAACGAATTGTTTTTAAAAAAGAAAAACAAATAGTTAAGCTACAACAACAAAAATTACGATAAATATAGGAATTGTTAATAGTTTAAAGGCAAAACTACTAAAAAAAATAAATAAGCAACTGTATATACAAAATAAAAGGAAATAATTTAATAAAAACACGAAAGCAACAAAAAAAAAATACGCCTAACAACCGCTTAGAAAGCTCATAAATAAAGAAAAATAAAAGTTAACTGTCTTTTTAACAAAAAAAAATAAACAGAAAGCTTTTATATGCTTGAAAAAATACAAATAAATTAATTAAATAAAAAAACTTTTAACTGAACCACAAAACATAAAACAATAAATAGACAACTTAAAAGCTAAAGGTGCAAGTCAAAATGATAAGGTCACTTAACTTTTGTTTGTGCAGGATGCAAACTTAAAAAAAAATAATCATTATTTATTTATAAAAAATAAATTGAATTATTAAATATTTCCTTTGAGCTTTTATATTAAAATATAAAATAAACAAACATTTAGTGATCTCATCACTATGACATTGCCTTACGAACTCAAAAACCAAACAGAAATAATACAACTAACTACTCATTACTTTGCAAAAAAAAAACAGAAACCCTCCTTTCCTTAAACAAACAGCAAATAAAACAAAGAACCAAAATTCATTTATAACAAATATTGAACAACAAAAAAACTTTTAACAAATATTTTACACTAACAAAAAGCCATAACTTTACATAAAAAGCTTTTTCTCCTTTTTGATAACAAAAAAAATAAAAAAATAATAATGATGGCCATGAAAAAAATCAAAACCTTGAAATTTTTTACACGACACTGTAAGAATTACTTTTAATTGACAAACTATAAGAATTTGACAGATACATACATACATACAAATATTTGAAAACTTTCTAGCTAAAGAAAAGGCTCTCTAAAATTTATGTGCATACAAAGAACAATTCATTTCAAATAACTACAAAAATTATATACTAAAATAGTCAAAAACAAAAATAATTATAAAAAACATAATAATAACTACACTGTAAATTATTAATATTAATTTAACAAACAAATGTGAATTATTTAAAAAAAAGAAACCAGCAAAATATATATACATACATAAATGAAAAACTGTTTTCTAAATACATATTAAAAAACAACTTAAAAGCTTTCTCATTTAAATTAAGAAAAGTACAGGTGATGTTATTCAAAAGCTTTGTCATTTAATCAAGCAGGATAAAGAAGGTAAAGTTATGTGAATTTTGTTTTCATTTTCTGTTCAACTTGAAAGCTTGTTGGCAATGTTGGGTTCTGTTATTCGAAATTAAATTCGAATTTTTAAAATATTTTAATAATGCTTGAAATCACTGCATTAAAAACTACAAATTGATAAGATAAAATTTTTTCAGTTTTTAGGCAAAAAACTAAAAAATGCATTTTCGAAATTAAACATTTTAATTGATTATTTATTTATTTTAATTGAATTGATTATTATTATTTATTTATTTTTTTTTTAGGCTAACATTTCATTTCATCCTTCCATTTTCACAATTAAGTTCGAAATTTTGAAATTATCTCTGCTTAAGCTGCTCAACAAATGTGATTGGAATTTTATATGTGCGTAAGTAGTTTTTATGATTTTTCTATAACATTTGTACTTTATTTATTTATTTATATATACATATATATATATTTTTTTTTTGGACAAAGTCACATTTTCCGAGTTGATTTAACTTCTAATTATGAAAAGTTCTTTAAAGCCATTCAAAATTGATCTTGCGAACAGCTTAAATATATTTTTAAGTATGCATACAGCAAGAACATTTTTTATTTTAAATTAATTTCCTTCATAATTCTTTTTAAAGGGGAAAACGCATTTTCGAAATAGAGTTTGAATTATTGATATTGCCTGTTTTCTTGATCTAGAATGCCGATCTAACAGATAATTTTATTTTATTTTTTTAATCAGAAAAATAGTTTTCAACTTTCAATTATACTATTGTAGGCTAAACTAATACTTTTTATTTATCTGTGTCTAGCAGCATAACAAAATGTTTAATATCTATATATTTCTATTCTAAAGGAACTTTAAATTTTCGAAATTTTGTATAAATCAAAATACTACTGCTCGTTAGAACTTTTTGACGCGTTGTGAATAAAGAAACTAGTAAAAAAGGTGTAACAATTACAATAATTACAAAACCGACACTTTTACCTTTAAATCAAGGCATCGTTATTGATGTTGTTGTTATTCTTATGTATTCAATTTTTTTGGTAAAAAAAAATTTACTACAAAAGTCATTACGCAATATAGCAACCGACCCTTGGACAGATTTAATTATAAGCTTCTATATATTGAGCCAAATATTTGGTAGAATTTAAATATGTGATGGAAATCAATTTTGAAAACGAAGCAATTTTAATGGCCATTTTTAGTGATAAAATCCTTCTTAATAAAGAAATATTTCTATAATATTTGCGGTAAAGTACTTTATTAAGAAACACCTCTTAAAATGGCTTTATTTTCGAAATCAATTTCCATCATAGCTGAATACCATACATGAGTATAATTACTGTTTGGCTCACGTTCAAATCATAAAGTTACAATTGTTTCCCTTTAATAAAAAATTCGATAAATTCGAATTAGTATTGATTTCGAGGTCGCTACACCATCTCATCAGCGTTCTGTATTCAATTTTACCACTTGTCACGGTGGATACTAGTGAGTAGGAATTTCAACCATTTAACCAAATTAATTAACAATCAAAAATATGATTAGTAGTTAACTTTTTCTTGTATTAAATTTTCACTTTGTGTTAGTTGTTTGAATACCAAGGAATTTAACTATTATTCTTTCTTTTCGTATTGAACTTATTTCGTTATGAAAAAAATTCGAAAAAAAAACAAAAATTGTAACTTATTTCATTTTGTGAATTATTCCATTAAATTATGTTGAGACTTGTTTCATTTTTTTTAAGGATCCATTTCATTGGAACTCTTTTTAATTATACATTAATATATGCAACATATTTATTTTTTAAATTATATTTATGTAAGATGAATATTTAAAAAAAAATAAATTTATTCTTTATCAGTTTTGATAAACTTCCATCATTATTTTTATGGTAAGCTCCAAAAAATTTGTATAATATAATATAATTTTATGATAACCACTTTTAAGTTTAGACGGCATATTCTCATTCGATATAATACAGTCGTGCAAACGCATCGTACATTTTCGGAGAGGAGGTACGAATTTATCATCCACTCGCGGTGCATTATCCGAACAATTTAGCAGACTATCCATGATAATTTCTCTGCAATAAGTTTTCAAATTTATAGTCAATGGTACTGGCGGTATTTGATAAGCAGTTTTAATAAAAGTCGATCCGTATAAGTTGTAGTGGGAGGTGAGACTAAACATCAAGCGTTCCGGTACGTCATCTTTCAACTCAAACACTCCACTAATCGCAAAGACGCCGCGACTAGGACGTGTTATATAAAGGTCAACAAACGCTCTATCGGGTCTTTTATTCTCTGTTTCGATAGAGAGTACATCGAAACTCCAATCGGGCTGTATTAAGAAAATTTTCATAATAATAATAATAATAAACACAAGTTTAAAAACTTCTACTTGCCTCACATTTGATCAGGATATGTTGTGCGCAATTTGCTATTAAAAGCAGCCAAAATTTAATCACATAAACCATTTTTTCAATATTTAAATTTTTAGGTCACACGGAAAAAAATTAAACAAAACTCGTTAAGAATTAGAAATTTTTGTTCTGTCCACTTTTAACAATAAACAGCAAATTTATAGAGAAAAATATTTGTTTAAATTTATATGAAAAACATTATTTGATTCAGTTTATTACTATCTTGCATTCAAGTTTAAATGTAAATAATTAAAGTTTGCAAAAATTGTTACATTTTAATTAATTATGGCCTTCAGCATAAAATTTGGAAAGGGGATGCATACGGTTGTCATTCCATTTTTAATATCTACATTATTCATTTAAGACCCCATAAAGTATATATATTTTCGATCCTTATAAATAGGAGAGTCCAACGAGCGATGTTCATATGTCTGTGTGCTTAATTTTGATGTAATTATCACGAAGGTTTCACATAAACCAAAAGATCTAAATTTTGCACGATTCTGTCGGAATTTGTACTGGAATTTTTCGGATACAAAATTAGCAAACTTTCGGTCCATCGCTATAGCTACCATTTTGTATGTGTCCTATTCTGTTGTTCTTTTAAGACACCAGCTGTCCTACGGTCTAATTTATAAAATAGATCTTTTATATAAAGTTCTGGAAAGTTTTCTATTATAAATAATGGACGTCAGTCCTTTCATTAATGACTAAAATGTGGGCATAAATATGGGCATCCTGATTGTTAATCACAACTACTTCTCAGACACCACAGAGCCTTTTTTGATTTTGTAGTTCATAATATTTTTTATCATTTTTAAAATACTTAAACTTAAAAATTCATAATATAAGTATTTCAATATTTGTTATTATAATTATTATTATTATATTATATGTTTTAAAAACATCAAAAACTTAGCGAATTCATTAAATAATAATCAGCCATGTTCTACAAAAGTAGTGAAAGTGAAATATGAAAAGAAAACTTTTAATTTTTGGTGTTCTGGAAAAGTAGAGTATATTTTAATTGAATATTGAAATTCAATTGTAAAAAGAAGAACGCAGAACACAAAAAATTTAAACTGAAGTGATTTCAGTTGAATTCCACTTCAAAGTCGAATGTAGAATATACCGGAATATTTGTATCACCGTAGAAAATTCTTTCTTTATCTGATAACATATTGAGTAATTATTTAAATCGAAACCCGATATCGTTCATAAAATTGGAAAAAATGCAAAAAGTAATTGTTTTAAATGAGATTGTGCCGTGGCGTTTTAAAATCAAAAGTAAACGTAACAAAAATAAATAAAATATATCAAAAATTCTATAAAAAAAAATTAAATTTTGTGGAACTTTTTTCAAGATAATCGATGAGAAATATTCCGTGTGCATACCAAAGTACAGTGGTCATAACCTTTCCAGCCGATTTCACTGTCTTCGCCTTCTTCGGAGCACTTCCACCAGCTTCCACCCACTGTTTCGATTGATTTTTGGTTTCATGTGTGTAGTGGTGGACCCACGTTTCATCAAGAAATAAAGAAGAAAATAACGTTTACACATTTGCTGTTCAACCCACGTCTCACTGCATCTTTCAAGAAATTATTTAACTTCTCAAAAGTGGACGGTAATTGTTCTTGCATTGCCTTACTTCGAAAAACTATAATTTAAAAAAAGTTTAAACTTTCGAAATCACTGAAAATATAAAATATCAAAACGACTTGTCATAATCGAAAAAAAAATCTACTGAAATATAAAATGTTTTTACTATGAATTTCCGAAAATATGTACTTAAAATCAGACAAATTTTGAAAAAATAAATTAATTTAAATTCTTTTAATTATTTGAATCCAAAAAAGATTTAAATGCGAAAATTCGAAATCTACGAAACAAAAATTAAATGTTTAAATGTTTTTGTTTTCATTATAAATGTCCGAATGAAATTTACTTTCGCAGTTATTATTAATAGTAAAACCTTTAAAGAAAATTTTTTAGTTTAAAATGGAATTCCATACTCGATTCGAATTTGAAATTGTGTTCTCTATCACTTTCTTCTAGTTTAATATTTTGTTTAATTTTGGTTTTTATGTGTATAGAAGAAATAAATACCGAAAGTCAACCTAAAAATTACGAAACTGATAATAGGAATTATTTTCGAAATTGTCTAAAAAAATGATACTGGGGGGTTATTATCTATTTCGATTCGAAACGAAAATCATTCGAATTTACATAGCTTACACATTGTGTTTCGAAAATGTTTTCTTTCGCATCGAAATACATAATAACCTTCGGGAATATAAGTGACTAAAACTATCAAAAACAAAAAATAAAAAATCGATGAATTGAATTCTTATTGGATAAGTTCATTATTTTTTTTACTAAGAAAGTGCAATTTGTAACAATTTATTGTTCATCAGACTAGAAGAACGAATCATATTCCAAATCACTTGTATCCACCGTCAAAAGTGGTAAAATCAAACAAAGAACGCTGATGAGATGGTGTAGCGACCTTGAAATCAGAAAATATTAGGAAAAGTAATGGGTAAATTCGGATTTGAACTTGAGCCAAACAATTCGTTTCAATAAATTATTTTTTTATTAAGAAAGTCATATTGGAAAATTTTTAATCATCACACTAGCAAAACGGATCAGTATTGCTTTCGAGGTCACTACACCATCTCATCAGCGAACAATTTAAAATACGATTAGTAGTTAAATTTTTCTTGTATTCAATTTATACTGTATCTTAGTTGGTTGAATACTCAGGAATTTAACTATTATTTCATCTTTTCAATCGGAAGTTGTATCACTATGAAAAAATTAAAAAACTATTCTAACTTATTTCATTTCGAGTTTTGGCACTGATTTATTTTATTAGGTGTATATATTTTTTTTAATTTTTTACATATCAAAATGACTGTAGGATGGAATTTTTTTCAAATAATAAATTTATCTTTTATCAGTTTTGATAAACTTCCGCCAATATTTCTATAGTAATATCCCAAAAATTTCTATAATATAATGTAATTTTGTAATAACCACTTTTCAGTTTAGACGGCATATTCTCATTCGATATAATACAGTCATTTAAATCTATCCTACATTTACTGAGAGGAGGTACGAATTTATCATCGAACCGTGGTGCATTATCAGAACAATTCAGCAGACTATCCATGAGAAATTCTGTGTAATAAGTTTTTATAGTTCTTGTCAATGATGTTGGTGGTAGTTCAAAAGGAGTTTTAATAAACGTCGATCCGGATACGCTGAAGTGCATGGTGCTGCTAAACAAAGCTTCTTCCGGTATGTCCTTTTTCCACTCAAACACTCCACTTAGAGCAAAGACGCCGCGACTAGGACGTGTTATGTAGAGTTCAGCAAACGCTATGTCGGGTCTTTTATTCTCTGTTTTGACCGAGACTATATCGAAACTCCATTCATGCTGTATTAAAACAATTTTCATACAAATAGTATTGTAACAATAATAATAATAAAAGCAAGTTTAAAAACTTCAACTTACCTCACATTTGATCAGGATTTGTTGAACGCAACTCGCAACTAAAAGCAGCCAAAATTTAAGAACACAAACCATTTTTTTATGTTTACAATTTAAAAAATAAAGCTTGAAAAATTATGTTTCTTCCTAAACAAAAGTCGTCAACACAGATAATTTGAAATTTTTGTTCTGTGAATTTTTAACTATAAACGGAGAATTTATAGAGAAAATATATCAATTAATTTATAATTATTGATATTATACATGTCATATTCAAGTTTAAATGTATATAATTAAAGTTTGCAAATATTTTTTAATTGAGATGTAAAGATAACCATCGACAACTTCTCTGAGACCATTTTAGTTCTCAATGACAGGGCCAGTCAACCGTTATTTCAACGTACCCTACGATCGCAAAGTATCGCGTGGTTATTACAGACAACCCTTATTATGGTTGAATCCGTAGTTATCGGCTGTACTTTCTTTACGCTGAGAATGCTACACTTAAAATGTTTAGAAAGGTTTTTCCAAGTCTAATGATAGCAGGCGTGGATCAAGTTTAATTTAGCTTTTGGGAGAATAGTTTTTAAATTTCTTCAGTAACGCGTGAAATGAAGCGTGGAATAACTTACAACACATTCCCGATATTTCGTCAATGTTTCCAGTTAGTGTGTCTTCTTTACTTCAAAACACAGGAAACTCTAGTGAATTAAATATCTTTCAGATAACATTTATAATAAAATAACTCCTAGGCCATTTAAAATAATATTTTCAGGAATTTTCATAACATAAATATCACGAACCCGGTTTTTATAATATAACTTTGCTCGTAACTCATATAAATTATCTAAGTCTGTTACGTTTCACAAGAGATATTTCTACGTCAAAAATAAAACATGTTGTTTGTTCCCCCTTTAATTTTAGCCTGTTAAATTTTCAGTATTTGTGGTTATGAAGTCAAGAGTAAAGGCCTCATTACTTTTTTCTTTTCGTTGCCATTCTGTTCCACTCTTTTCTGTAGAAAGTGTTTTTCAATTACTTGTTGTGTGTCTGAACTTTCGGATGTGGACAATGTAATTATAGAAATGAATTTTGAAAATATTTGCAAAAAAAAATATACATAAATCTTAAAAAATCTGGAATTAAAATAAAATTTTCCGAATTTTAACACAAAGTCTGTAATATTTCACACCACAAAAAACTAATACATACACACTCTTGGCTGTCACTTAACGTTGTACATATTATATTTCCTACAGATTTCTCCGCAACAGATCAGAACGAAAAAGTAACAACAAACCACACATACAGTTTTTCAATTGAACAGAAACAAAACAGCTGATCTGTAACAGAACAGAGCGTACAAATTAATTCTTCTTTTTTTCATAGAGCAACAATTTTTGGCACGTTTATTAAACATGTGTTAATTAATTTAATTATTAGTTGTGCTTATCAACTCTTGTAATCTGTGATTTTGTTATTAAACACAATATTTTTAATTTAATTATATAAATACATTGTTTCGAACCTGAATATTAAAAACAAGTGCTCGCTTTTTTTTACAAGTTTTTATCTTGTTTGTATAAAGTTTAAAAAAATAGCTAACGCGAGCACATCTCTTCATTGCAAAGCATTTGAGTATAATGTATACGAGAATTATTTTGTGTCCACTTTCACTTTTATTTTGCCACGGATATTCCATGTAAACTTTCATAAGGATTGCGTAAAAAGAAGTAGTTGAAAAATAATATTTACTTTGCTGACGCGTGGCAGCTCCTCAGTGCGTGTGAAAAAATTTCACAAGAAAAGGTTCGGTAAAAGTAGTTGAAAGGTCCCATAGCCATACAACTGTCAGTATTCCGCCATTGAGCCTTATTAATGTTGTCGAATTTTCGCCTTCGACTTCGACAAGTTGTACCAGATTAGAGCAGCACACAATAAAGTCCACATTAAAAGTAGAAAATATCAGAAATCAAACGTTCAACCTCTAAAAAGAGTCCACATTCTTACAAAACATTTATTTTGAAATTTTAAGATGATTATTGGTTACATGATAAAGAAGAAATAAAGAAGAAAATTACGTTTAAACATTTGCTTTTCAAGCCACGTCTCACTGCATCTTTCAAGAAATTATTTAACTTCTTAAAAGTAGACGGTAATTGTTCTTGCATTGCCTTACTTCGAAAAAGATAATTTAAAAAAAGTTTAAACTTTCGAAATCACTGAAAATATAAAATATCGAAAACGACTCGTCATAATCGAAAGAAAAAATTACTTAAATATAAAATGTTTTTACTATGAATTTCCGAAAATATGTACTTAAAATCGGAAAAATGTTGAAAAAATAAATTAATTTAAATTCTTTTAATTATTTGAATCCATAAAAGATTTAAATGCGAAAATTCGAAATCTACGAAACAAAAATGAAATGTTTAAATGTTTTTGTTTTCATTATAAATGTCCGAATGAAATTTACTTTCGCAGTTAGAGAAGCAGGCCTTTAGTATTCGCGACATATCAATAAAAATAAAAACTAATAAGGCAAATTAATAGTAAAAACTTTAAAGAAAATTTTTTAGTTTAAAATTTGACACCATACTCGATTCGAATTTGAATTTGTGTTTTCTAGCACTTTCATTTTATTTAATTTTTTCTTTAATTTTGGTTTTTATGTGTAATAGAGGAAATCCCAAAAGGCAGTCAAACTTTTTGTTATTTCTAAAAATTTCAAAATTGAATTCGTATTTTAAAAAATATCTAAAAAAATATAATTGATATAAGTGCATTAATTTTTAAAGTTTTCAGAAAAAAATAGTAGTTAAAATTTGTCAGAATTTCTTTAAATTATAAACAATATTTTTAAAGAGTTTTTTAAAAATAAAAAAATAATATTACAATTTTTAGTTGTTTTAAATAGTTTTGTAGGGCAGTTTTAACTTTCAATACTATACAAATGATGTAAATAATGGATTAAATTAGTAAATAATTGATTCCAGCTCGAGTTATGAAATTTGCTTTAAATATTTAAAAAAAATAAGTTTTATTCGATAAAATCATTTAGAAATCATTAATGTAATGTTGTTAGCTGTTGAAAGTAAGATTTTATTTTCTAAATTATCTAAAAATGTTAAATAATAAATGAAATTAAAAAGAATTGCAAAGTTTCGCTTTTTTTTAAATTTAAAAAAAATTTATTTAAATGATTGTATATTTAAAATCATTTATTTAGTATTGTTAGCTAAAACCCCCGTTTTGAATGTAAGTTCGAATTTTCTAAATTATTTTCGAAATTTAAATAGTTAACATAACAGACTAAAATGAAGAAATAAATATTAAATTTCGAAAATTTTCAGTGCAATATAAATTTTTAAACTGAGTTCGAATTTTCGAAATTGTCTTAACACTTATTACAAAAATAATCTTTGCTTTATAAAGTTTTTTAAAAATCAATCATTTAATACTGTTAGGTTTTTTAAATAAATTTGAAGGTACTCGTAAACTCGAATATTTTGAATCCTGCCAAAAAATTAAAAAGAAATGTTAAGATTCGATTTTTCTTAGCAAAAACTATATTTTGAAATTGGTTTCAAATTTTCGAAAATGCTTTAAAAAGTTCAGACAAATTAGGTTTCACATGATACATATTGCTATCTTTATTTGATGATATCGATAGCGATTTTGAAAAATTTTAATATTGGTTAAAAATATTAAACTTTGGCTAAAATTGGGCAAATCCAACATATCTTGTTAAAATTTCGAAGTTGATTTTTAAAGCGAAAATGCCTTACATAAAATAATAATAATAATAATAATAATACTTACACCATTAAACTGGGTTAATATATTAATAATTTAATATTGTTGGTTTTTATAAAATAATTTCAAAAAAAGTTCGAATTTTCGAAATCTTAAAAAAATTTAACTACTTATATTTTGGTTTCATACTAAACAATTACTTTTCATATTGGTTTTAATTTAAGAAAATTTCGAAAGAGAAAAAACAAATTCGAAATTAATGTTTAGTTTTCGAAGTTGAGTTTAGATATAGAAATCTTGAAACAAACGTTAAAGGTTTAGAAATTTTCCATCCAGTACAAGTTGGAAATTAAATTAAAATTATTTATTAAATTTGGTTTTGGAGACATGTGTCGATATCTTATTTCAAAGAATTTCACCAAGCAAAACTTTTTTTAGTTAAAAATTATTTAAAATTTCTTACAACCAATCGAATCCCATACAGTACTAGTTATTAGCAAATGAATTTTAATTTCGATTAATTTTTTAAACAAAAAAGAATATGTAATTCGAAATTCTCGAAAAGGATTCATTTATTTTGGTTTCATCCAGTTTATACCTCTATACTATTAATTAATTGATTTTGAATTTATTAAAAATATCCTACACTTTTTAAAGAGCAAAAAAATACACAATTACTGCCATAACAAATAAAACAAACAAACAAACAAATTAAGAAATAATTTTTTTAATGAAAAAAATATATATATACATATATGTATATATAAATGCAAGAAACTCCAAAAATTTTTTAAAGAAAAACAAACTGAAATAAATCTTGTTTTGTCACCCGTCCTTTTTTCTGTAAACATTAAATTTAACTAAAAAATTCGAAAAAAATATATAAAATATAAACAAATGTAAAAAAGCAATAAATATTATAAATTAAAAAACAAAACATTAACTAAATGATATTAAAAATAGAAACAGTCATTTTTAGAAATTAAAACCTGAACAATTTTTCTTTTAATCGAAAAATTATTGTTTATTTTTAATTTCATATTAAGATTTCTTTTAAAGAAACAAAATTCTGTATATAATTTTTGCATAACAAATATTGCTCACTAGGCCCATGGTGATAATAAATTCAAAAGTGAGTTCACGCATTAAGGGTTTGCCTATATCCGCTTTAGAACTTTTAAGGATACTTTATAACTTAGCTGAATTATCAAACATTTTTCTTGTGACCTGAACTATTTTACCTTTTATCATATATAGTCTTAGTTTATCCAATTAAGTTTAAGTTCGAATAAAGGATGCAGAGATTTAAAGCAGGAAAAGCTTTAATCTTCTCTGTGGTCTTTTCAATTGAACGAGTTTTATTCATACAGTACAACTTCTCATACAAAACTAATTATTCATAGAAAAATAGCTAAATTTATTAAATAATACTAAATAAATAAGACAATCGTTAAAACACAAATTAAAATAAAAAAAAAATATTATAAGCCCGTTGCAAAATTTCTTTTGTAATTTAAAATATTTCGTTTTCGAAAATTAGTTTTCATTAAAATTTCATTTCCAACCTTGGTATTTGAAAGCAACCCAAACATAGTTTTAAATTAGTTGAAAAACATTTTTAAGTAGTTTCAATTTTTAAATCATTTTAATAGCTAAACAATAGTCGTTAAACTAAAAAAATATTACAAAAATATGGCATAGTAAAAAACTTTAACATTATAATTGTGATAGAGAAATTATCATTTAAAAAATTAGCTTGAAGTATTATAATTTAAAGAAAGTTTAAATTACAAAAAAAGGTTTCATTATAATTAAGCAAAAATATTTTGATTTATTAAAAAGAAATAAAAATATTAAAAAAAAGAAAGCACAGTGTAAAAAAACTTGAGAAATATAACACAAAAATCTAAAGATTTATTAAAAAATATTTTGTTGTGATTGCACATTTTTTAATTCTCCATTTTTTTTTAATTTAAGTTTGAGTTCGAATATTGCAAAATAACCAAAAACATATAATAACCACAAAATCATTTTCGAAATAAATGAAACATACGGCTTTCATGCTGAACAGATCATAAGTAAGTCTCTTTAAATCTATTTTATCTAAAATAAATTTAAAAACAACAACTAACCTTCGAAGCCTTTTTGACTCTTGTGGACGTTGTTCGGTTGAGGACTTGAGCTGACCACTTTGTTTCTAAAGGACCAACCAATAAATTAATAAGATTAGCTACTCGCTACATTGGCATTTTTGAATGATTTCAAAGTTTAAAACCAAATTTAAAACTAAATTGAAAAATTTATTTTGATTATTCGAAATTGGCCAAAAATACACATGAAAGGTTTTTATAAGATTAAAAACTTCTCAAGAGTAACAAGAATAAGTTTTCGGTTAATTTGAATGAAAAAAAAATCAATCGAGAACTAGTTCGAATATTCGAAACTGATTCAAAATGCGCTTTAATAATATAATATATTATGATGAAAAATTAACTCATTTTAATTTATTTTCATAATAAACCCAACAAAAATGTAATATTTAAAATGTCATATTTATATTCGAATAGTGCTTTAATGTCATTGTCAGTATTTAGTACATTGTGTACGCAAAAGACTGATATTCGAATTTAAATTCCAAGATTATTAACTCTATTTAAAATATTCAAATTAAAATTTCAATGTTCGAAACTGTCTTATTTCAGTTTTCAAGCATAAGCTTGTGTTTAAAAAATTCAAGAATTAAGAATCAAAGTGTTATAACAGGCAATTTTTTGATAAAAATTTCCTGTTCGAACTAATATTCTTATGTTCGAAATTGTCAAAATCAAGTTTTTGGCATTTAACTCTTAAGAAATAAATGAAAATTTCATATGTCTTTTTTTACAAAAATAGCACAATGCTAATAATTTCCATAATAATTTATTAATTTCAGAATTTTTATGGAATTGTCACAACAATATTTGAGAAGTATTATTCAATCTCTTGAGTGATAATTTTTAAAATAAAATTTGGTTTTTTTTATTGAATACTACATACATACAATTTCAAGTTGAAAGAAAAATTGGATTTTGGAAATTAATTTCGAATTTTCGAACATTCGAAAAAACTATTAAATATCGAAGAAAAGTTCTTAAACACCATTTAAGTTAAACGGAAAAGGGAATTTCTAATAATTCGAATTCATAGAGATGCAAGAAATTTATTTTGAAGAAATATCACTTCCCTATTTAAAAGTCAAACAATTTCACTTATTTAAAGGTAATTTCTGTAATTTAATTTTTTTATATCAAATTTAAAAATGAAAATCTAATGAAAATCGAAATTTATAATTTTCGAAATTTCTGAAAAGCATTTAGATATCTTAAGACAAAAATAAAAAGCAGCTTACAAACAAAAGATCGAACATAGTCAAGAAATTCCTTAAATTTCAACTTCGTTTGTCTAAATGACTGTTTTGGCACTTCATCGCTAACTTCTTTTCATTTTACTTTCATAAATTATTTTCAATTTTATTTCTATTTTACTCGAAATACAAGCAATGAAAATAAGGTATTGAAAAAATATATATTATAATCCTGCAAATGACACAAAAGAGAAAAAACGAAAAAACAATTTATTACTAATACGAGTAAATATTAAGAAAATTTTGTATATATTTGTGTAAATATGCAATTGTAAATTTACAAGAACAACAAAAACGCTAACAGACTGCAGAAAATATTAAAAATTACTGTTTTCGAAAAATAACATGCCTAAATTAAAAAAATATGTATTAGAAATTCACTTATTTTTTTCTTAGTAATAGTTTTGAATTTTCTAAATGAAAATATTTTGAATTTTAGTAGCTTTAAACGAATTGTAATATGAAGCTAGAATTTTCGAACTTAAATTAGAATTTTCCAAATTTCTACAAAATGTTTTTTTTATTAACTAGGAATCTCCAATTAATAACAAAACAAAAATTATTTAAAGGCTTTCGATTTTAAAATCCAAAAGCAAACGAATTTTGAGATTTTGTATAACTCAATATAAATAATAATTAGTTAATTCAACAAATTTTGTTACTTTGTGTACGATAAATCCTATTCTCGTAACATATATAATTATGGTATTCTTAAATTCAATATAAATTTCTTAATTTTATTGAATTTAATAGAAAAGTGAAACTTTCAAAACAACTTGAAATTTTATTAATTAAATTTATTTCTGTTTTTACATCCTTAAATTCAGGTCAAATATTTTTAATAAGCAGCGAACAAATATTTAAATTTAATTTGATTTTTAAAAGTATGCTAAAATTTTGCAAAGCTTTACATGGAATTCGCAATTAAGCCCGAGGTTTTAAGTCGGCGGAATAAATTAGCATTTGTAGAACTTAATTGAAACTTTGAAAGTGTTTTTTTAAGCGAAACTTAGAAAATTCAAATACTATAAATTTCCATACAATTAAAAAAACAGTGTCTAATTAGAAATTGGTGTAATTTATTTTAAACACTATTATAGAGAGCTCCAATTTTTAAAAATTCTACAAAGTATTAAATTTTTTTAGTTTGATAGATGGGCTAATTTTACGACTAAATTAGACATTTTTAACATTAAAAACGTTTTGCAACTTTTAAGCGTTCGAAGAAAACTTTTATAGTATTAAAAAATCCATGAATAAAATTTGTCTTACGAATTGATAGTGGCTTTCAAGAAAGCTTATAAAAAAAGCTTTTCTGCAGCTTCTTAGCTACTCCTGGGCTTATTTTAATTAACATAAACTTATTGAAAAGCATATTGAATTAAACTAATGATTAATTCGCATTTAATTTAAAAATGGCAAAAGTTTAAAAAAGTTATAAAAATTTAAATTAAAAAAAAAACGATTTTTTTCACAAAAAAGCCTTAAATAAAACCTACTGATAAACTTAATTAAATTTAAAAGAAGAAAAAAAAAACAGAAAAAATTAGTGCAATTACAAAAACGAATTGTTTTTAAAAAAGAAAAACAAATAGTTAAGCTACAACAACAAAAATTACGATAAATATAGGAATTGTTAATAGTTTAAAGGCAAAACTACTAAAAAAAATAAATAAGCAACTGTATATACAAAATAAAAGGAAATAATTTAATAAAAACACGAAAGCAACAAAAAAAATACGCCTAACAACCGCTTAGAAAGCTCATAAATAAAGAAAAATAAAAGTTAACTGTCTTTTTAACAAAAAAAAAATAAACAGAAAGCTTTTATATGCTTGAAAAAATACAAATAAATTAATTAAATAAAAAACTTTTAACTGAACCACAAAACATAAAACAATAAATAGACAACTTAAAAGCTAAAGGTGCAAGTCAAAATGATAAGGTCACTTAACTTTTGTTTGTGCAGGATGCAAACTTAAAAAAAAAAATAATCGTTATTTATTTATAAAAAATAAATTGAATTATTAAATATTTCCTTTGAGCTTTTATATTAAAATATAAAATAAACAAACATTTAGTGATCTCATCACTATGACATTGCCTTACGAACTCAAAAACCAAACAGAAATAATACAACTAACTACTCATTACTTTGCAAAAAAAAAAACAGAAACCCTCCTTTCCTTAAACAAACAGCAAATAAAACAAAGAACCAAAATTCATTTATAACAAATATTGAACAACAAAAAAACTTTTAACAAATATTTTACACTAACAAAAAGCCATAACTTTACATAAAAAGCTTTTTCTCCTTTTTGATAACAAAAAAATAAAAAAATAATAATGATGGCCATGAAAAAAATCAAAACCTTGAAATTTTTTACACGACACTGTAAGAATTACTTTTAATTGACAAACTATAAGAATTTGACATACATACATACATACATACAAATATTTGAAAACTTTCTAGCTAAAGAAAAGGCTCTCTAAAATTTATGTGCATACAAAGAACAATTCATTTCAAATAACTACAAAAATTATATACTAAAATAGTCAAAAACAAAAATAATTATAAAAAACATAATAATAACTACACTGTAAATTATTAATATTAATTTAACAAACAAATGTGAATTATTTAAAAAAAAGAAACCAGCAAAATATATATACATACATAAATGAAAAACTGTTTTCTAAATACATATTAAAAAACAACTTAAAAGCTTTCTCATTTAAATTAAGAAAAGTACAGGTGATGTTATTCAAAAGCTTTGTCATTTAATCAAGCAGGATAAAGAAGGTAAAGTTATGTGAATTTTGTTTTCATTTTCTGTTCAACTTGAAAGCTTGTTGGCAATGTTGGGTTCTGTTATTCGAAATTAAATTCGAATTTTTAAAATATTTTAATAATGCTTGAAATCACTGCATTAAAAACTACAAATTGATAAGATAAAATTTTTTCAGTTTTTAGGCAAAAAACTAAAAAATGCATTTTCGAAATTAAACATTTTAATTGATTATTTATTTATTTTAATTGAATTGATTATTATTATTTATTTATTTTTTTTTAGGCTAACATTTCATTTCATCCTTCCATTTTCGCAATTATGTTCGAAATTTTGAAATTATCTCTGCTTAAGCTGCTCAACAAATGTGATTGGAATTTTATATGTGCGTAAGTAGTTTTTATGATTTTTCTATAACATTTGTACTTTATTTATTTATATATACATATATATATATTTTTTTTTGGACAAAGTCACATTTTCCGAGTTGAGTTAACTTCTAATTATGAAAAGTTCTTTAAAGCCATTCAAAATTGATCTTGCGAACAGCTTAAATATATTTTTAAGTATGCACACAGCAAGAACATTTTTTATTTTAAATTAATTTCCTTCATAATTCTTTTTAAAGGGGAAAACGCATTTTCGAAATAGAGTTTGAATTATTGATATTGCCTGTTTTCTTGATCTAGAATGCCGATCTAACAGATAATTTTATTTTATTTTTTTAATCAGAAAAACAGTTTTCGACTTTCAATTATACTATTGCAGGCTAAACTAATACTTTTTATTTATCTGTGTCTAGCAGCATAACAAAATGTTTAATATCTACCTATATATTTCTATTCTAAAGGAACATTAAATTTTCGAAATTTTGTATAAATCAAAATACTACTGCTCGTTAGAACTTTTTGACGCGTTGTGAATAAAGAAACTAGTAAAAAAGGTGTAACAATTACAATAATTACAAAACCGACACTTTTACCTTTAAATCAAGGCATCGTTATTGATGTTGTTGTTATTCTTATGTATTCAATTTTTTTCGTAAAAAAAAAATTTACTACAAAAGTCATTACGCAATATAGCAACCGACCCTTGGACAGATTTAATTATAAGCTTCTATATATTGAGCCAAATATTTGGTAGAATTTAAATATGTGATGGAAATCGATTTTGAAAACGAAGCAATTTGAATGGCCATTTTTAGTGATAAAATCCTTCTTAATAAAGAAATATTTCTATAATATTTGCGGTAAAGTACTTTATTAAGAAACACCTCTTAAAATGGCTTTATTTTCGAAATCAATTTCCATCATAGCTGAATACCATACATGAGTATAATTACTGTTTGGCTCACGTTCAAATCATAAAGTTACAATTGTTTTCCTTTAATAAAAAATTCGATAAATTCGAATTATTATTTTTTTTTTATTAAAAAGCAAAACGGATTAGTATTGATTTCGAGGAACCTACACCATCTCATCAGCGTTCTGTATTCAATTTTACCACTTGTCACGGTGGATACTAGTGAGTAGGAATTTCAACCATTTAACCAAATTAATTAACAATCAAAAATATGATTAGTAGTTAACTTTTTCTTGTATTAAATTTTCACTTTGTGTTAGTTGTTTGAATACCAAGGAATTTAATTAACTATTATTCTTTCTTTTCGTATTGAACTTATTTCATTATGAAAAAAATTCAAAAAAGAACAAAAATTGTAACTTATTTCATTTTGTGAATTATTCCATTAAATTATGTTGAGACTTGTTTCATTTTTTTTAAGGATCCATTTCATTGGAACTCTTTTTAATTATACATTAATATATGCAACATATTTATTTTTTAAATTATATTTATGTAAGGTGAATATTTTAAAAAAAAAAAATTTATTCTTTATCAGTTTTGATAAACTTCCATCATTATTTGTATGGTAAGATCCAAAAAATTTGTATAATATAATATAATTTTATAATAACCACTTTTAAGTTTAGACGGCATATTCTCATTCGCTATAATACAGTCGTGCAAACGCATCGTACATTTTCGGAGAGGAGGTACGAATTTATCATCCACTCGCGGTGCATTATCCGTACAATTCAGTAGACTATCCATGATAATTTCTCTGTAATAAGTTTTCAAATTTATAGTCAATGGTACTGGCGGTATTTGATAAGCAGTTTTAATAAAAGTCGATCCGTATAAGTTGTAGTGGGAGGTGAGACTAAACATCAAGCCTTCCGGTACGTCATCTTTCAACTCAAACACTCCACTAATCGCAAAGACGCCGCGACTAGGACGTGTTATATAAAGGTCAACAAACGCTCTATCGGGTCTTTTATTCTCTGTTTCGATAGAGAGTACATCGAAACTCCAATCGGGCTGTATTAAGAAAATTTTCATAATAATAATAATAATAAACACAAGTTTAAAAACTTCTACTTGCCTCACATTTGATCAGGATATGTTGTGCGCAATTTGCTATTAAAAGCAGCCAAAATTTAATCACATAAACCATTTTTTCAATATTTAAATTTTTAGGTCACACGGAAAAAATGTAACAAAATTTTTGTTCTGTGCAGTGCACTTTTAACGATAAACAGCAAAATTATACAGAAAAATATTTCTGTAAATTTATATGAAAAACATATTTTGATTAATTTAATTATTATGGATATTGAACATGTTGCATTCAAGTTTAAATGTGAATAATTAAGGTTTGCAAATATTGTTACATTTTAATTAATTATGGCCTTCAGCATAAAATTTGGAAAGGGGATGCATACGGTTGTCATTCCATTTGTAATATCTACATTATTCATTTAAGACCCCATAAAGTATATATATTTTCGATCCTTATAAATAGGAGAGTCCAACGAGCGATGTTCATATGTCTGTCTGCTTAATTTTGATGTAATTATCACGAAGGTTTCACATAAACCTAAAGATCTAAATTTTGCACGATTCTGTCGGAATTTGTACTGGAATTTTTCGGATACAAAATTAGAAAACTTTCGGTCCATCGCTATAGCTACCATTTTGTATGTGTCCTATTCTGTTGTTTTTTTAAGACACCAGCTGTCCTACGGTCTAATTTATAAAATAGATCTTTTATATAAAGTTCTGGAAAGTTTTCTATTATAAATAATGGACGTCAGTCCTTTCATTAATGACTAAAATGTGGGCATAAATATGGGCATCCTGATTGTTAATCACAACTACTTCTCAGACACCACAGAACATTTTTTGATTTTGTAGTTCATAATATTTTTTATCATTTTTAAAATACTTAAACTTAAAAATTCATAACATAAGTATTTCAATATTTGTTATTATAATTATTATCATTATATTATATGTTTTAAAAACGTCAAAAACTTATGGAATTTATCAAATAATAATCAGGCATGTTCTACAAAAGTAGTGAAAGTGAAATATGAAAAGAAAACTTAATTTTTGACGTTCTGGAAAAGTAGAGTATATTTTAATTGAATATTGAAATTCAATTGTAAAAAGAAGAACGCAGACCACAAAAAATTTAAACTGAAGTGATTTCAGTTGAATTCCACTTCAAAGTCGAATGTAGAATATACCGGAATATTTGTATCATCGTAGAAAATTCTTTCTTTATCTGATAACATATTGAGTAATTATTTAAATCGAAACCCGATATCGTTCATAAAATTGGCGAAAATGCAAAAAGTAATTGTTTTAAATGAGATTGTGCCGTGGCTTTTTAAAATCAAAAGTAAACGTAACAAAAATAAATAAATAAATCAAAAATTCTATAAAAAAAAAATTAAATTTTGTGGAACTTTTTTCAAGATAATCGATGAGAAATATTCCGTGTGCATCCCAAAATACAGTGGTCATAACCTTGCCAGCCGATTTCACTGTCTTCGCCTTCTTCGGAGCACTTCCACCAGCTTCCACCCACTGTTTCGATTGATTTTTGGTTTCATGTGTGTAGTGGTGGACCCACGTTTCATTAACAGTTAATTATCGACGCCAAAAATCAACAGGATTACGCTCTATCATGTCCAAACACCTCTGTGAAGTGGTCTCTCGAACTCGTTTTTGTTCGACACTGAGCAAACGCGGCACCCATCTTGCCGATAGCTTTTTCATATGCAAATGTTCATGCAAAATGTTGAACACACGTTCATATCATATGTTTACCATTTCAACAATCTCACGTAATTTGACTCGGCGATCATGTATATCGAGGATTTTCTTGATATTTTCTTCAGTAACCTCCTCTTTTGGCCTTCCTGTTGATGGTATTGTTGCAGTGCTTGTTCGGCCACGTTTAAATTCAGCAATCCAATATTTTACGATGTAATCTGCCGGAGCAGACTCACCGTAATGTTTATCGAGTTTTTCTTTTGTCTCTTTCGCCATTTTCCCTTTCAAATAATAGTGTTTAATCACTGCACGAAATTAACTTTTTCCCATTTTTCAAGAAACATAAAAGTTGCTTACTTCAAACGACTACAACAAATAAACTAATCGATGAATTTGGGTGAAATTTTAACAGCTGACGTTTGATCGCAATTTCCAAAAAAAAAATTTTGTGTTTGTGTTGTCATCTAGCGCTAGGTAGCTTCAATATCAATCCGCCCTCCTATTTAAGGGACATTATCAGCTCTTGGATGTTTTCAAATGTGTTATTAATATTTTGTTCTATAATGTGTCATGTTGGATCAGAAAGTGTAATTTTCGTATAAACTCTTCAAAAAAGGCATTGATTTTTAAGCCGCCAAGCACTATGGTTGATCTATCTTTAATGATCAATGATCAACTTATTGATTTTGTAGCAGATTTCAGCACCATATTACTCGTAGTGGGTTAATTTCAAAAATTTATTTCACCCAAAGCAAAATAAGTATACATATGTATTGAATTTATATTTCATATGAGAAACATCGTAGCTCATTCCTTATTAGACATCAATATTATTGTATTTTATAGAGATTTATTCTGGTTTTCGTGCTGACGATTTAAAAGGGTGTATTTTATGTTTTGTTTACAATTTAAAAATTCGTGATCATGTTTCAATATATGTGAATGATTTTTTTGGGTGTGGTTTTAAAGGCTTCGTTAATATTAGATCACTACTATTTTTTTCAAAAAGATATGGTCACAGATTGCCCTGAGTATGTTTGGAAACATTTTAAAATTTTGCAGACTACAGCTTTTTATGCCCTACTAGAAATCGTGTTATATATGACAGATCCTTTCATGTACGAGTGTCCTAATGTTTGGAAGTATTTATCACGTTCTTGAAGACTATTTAACTTTAATCGTAATTCATTCAAGATCAAGCTTGTTGTATATTTCTCCTTGCAGTTGAACTGATCTAATGCAAGATCAAACAGGGTAAAGTTTGCGCAATATAATTTTTTTTTACTTTTAGAAATGGTTTCTACTTAATTTGCTATGAATTTTTGTTAGTAGTTTTTTATCAGATATACATATATGGGCCTAAGAGTTCGACTGCTTATTTTAATAAATAAATTTAAAAATAAACAAAATTACGTTATCAATCATATTTATTTTTAGAAACAATTTTTCTCGTGCTTATTAAACAAGTGTTTAATTAATTTAATTTTTATTTGTGAATATAAACTCTTGTAATTTGTGGTTTTGTCATTAAACAGAACATTTTTAATTTAATTATTCATATACATTGTTTCGAAACTGAATATTAAAAACAATTGATAATGTTTTTTTACAAGTTTTTATCATGTTAAATAGAGTTTATAAAAAATAGCTAACGAAAGCAAATCTCTTCATTGCAAAGCATTTGAGTATAATGTATACGAGAATTATTTTGTGTCCACTTTTCTAATCATTACCACGGATATTCCATGTAAACTTTCATAAGGATTGCTTGAAAAGAAGTAGTTGAAAAATAATATTTACTTTGCTGACGCGTGGCAGCTCCTCGGTGCGTGTGAAAAGTTTCACAAGCAACAATTTAGTGAAAGCAGTTGAAAGGTCCCATAGACAGACAGCAATCAGTACTCAACTATTGAGCCTTACAACAGTAAGTTGTCGTATTTTCGCCTTCGACTTAGACAAGTTGTACCAGATTAGAGCAGCACACAATAAAGTCCACATTAAAAGTAGAAAATATCAGAAATCAAACGTTCAACCTCTCAAAACAGTCCACATTCTTACAAAACATTTATTTTGAAATTTTACGATGATTATTGGTTACATGATAAAGAAGAAATAAAGAAGAAAATAACGTTTACACATTTGCTGTTCAACCCACGTCTCACTGCATCTTTCAAGAAATTATTTAACTTCTCAGAAGTGGACGGTAATTGTTCTTGCATTGCCTTACTTCGAAAAAGATAATTTAAAAAAAAATTTTAACTTTCGAAATCACTGAAAATATAAAATATCGAAAACGACTTGTCATAATCGAAAAAAAAATCTACTGAAATATAAAATGTTTTTACTATGAATTTCCGAAAATATGTACTTAAAATCAGACAAATTTTGAAAAAATAAATTAATTTAAATTCTTTTAATTATTTGAATCCAAAAAAGATTTAAATGCGAAAATTCGAAATCTACGAAACAAAAATTAAATGTTTAAATGTTTTTGTTTTCATTATAAATGAATGAAATTTACTTTCGCAGTTAGAGAAGCAGGCCTGCGACATATCAATAAAAATAAAAACTAATAAGGCAAATTAATAGTAAAAACTTTAAAGAAAATATTTACTTTAAAATGGAATCCATACTCGATTCGAATTTGCACTTGTGTTCTCTAGTACTTTCTTTTATTTTAATATTTTGTTTAATTTTGGTTTTTATGTGTATAGAAGAAATAAATACCGAAAGTCAACCTTAAAATTTCGAAACTGATAATAGGAATTATTTTCGAAATTGTCTAAAAAAATTATACTGGGGGGTTATTATCTATTTCGATTCGAAACGAAAATCATTCGAATTTACATAGCTTACACATTGTGTTTCGAAAATGTTTTCTTTCGCATCGAAATACATAATAACCTTCGGGAATATAAGTGACTAAAACTATCAAAAACAAAAAATAAAAAATCGATGAATTGAATTCTTATTGGATAAGTTCATTATTTTTTTACTAAGAAAGTGCAATTTGTAACAATTTATTGTTCATCAGACTAGAAGAACGAATCATATTCCAAATCACTTGTATCCACCGTCAAAAGTGGTAAAATCAAACAAAGAACGCTGATGAGATGGTGTAGCGACCTTGAAATCAGAAAATATTAGGAAAAGTAATGGGTAAATTCGGATTTGAACTTGACCCAAACAATTCGTTTCAATAAATTATTTTTTTATTAAGAAAGTCATATTGGAAAATTTTTAATAATCACACTAGCAAAACGGATCAGTATTGCTTTCGAGGTCACTACACCATCTCATCAGCGAACAATTTAAAATACGATTAGTAGTTAAATTTTTCTTGTATTCAATTTATACTGTATCTTAGTTGGTTGAATACTCAGGAATTTAACTATTATTTCATCTCTTCAATCGGAAGTTGTATCACTATGAAAAAATTAAAAAACTATTCTAACTTATTTCATTTCGAGTTTTGGCACTGATTTATTTTATTAGGTGTATATATTTTTTTTAATTTTTTACATATCAAAATGACTGTAGGATGGAATTTTTTTCAAATAATAAATTTATCTTTTATCAGTTTTGATAAACTTCCGCCAAAATTTCTATAGTAATATCCCAAAAATTTCTATAATATAATGTAGTTTTGTAATAACCACTTTTCAGTTTAGACGGCATATTCTCATTCGATATAATACAGTCATTTAAATCTATCCTACATTTACTGAAAGGAGGTAAGAAGTTATCATGCACTCGCGGTGCATTATCCGAACAATTCAGCAGACTATCCATGAGAAATTCTCTATAATAAATTCTCACAGTTCTTGTCAATGATGTAGGTGGTAATTCAAAAGGAGTTTTAATAAACGTCGATCCGGATACGCTGAAGTGCATGGTGCTGCTAAACAAAGCTTCTTCCGGTATGTCCTTTTTCCACTCAAACACTCCACTTAGAGCAAAGACGCCGCGACTAGGACGTGTTATGTAGAGTTCAGCAAACGCTATGTCGGGTCTTTTATTCTCTGTTTTGACCGAGACTATATCGAAACTCCATTCATGCTGTATTAAAACAATTTTCATACAAATAGTATTGTAACAATAATAATAATAAAAGCAAGTTTAAAAACTTCAACTTACCTCACATTTGATCAGGATTTGTTGAGCGCAACTCGCGACTAAAAGCAGCCAAAATTTAAGAACATAAACCATTTTTTTATATATACAATTTAAAAAATAAAGCTTGAAAAATTATGTTTCTTCCTAAACAAAAGTCGTCAACACAGATAATTTTAAATTTTTGTTCTGTGAATTTTTAACTATAAACGGAGAATTTATAGAGAAAAATATATCAATTAATTTATAATTATTGATATTAAACATGTCATATTCAAGTTTAAATGTATATAATTAAAGTTTGCAAATATTTTTTAATTGAGATGTAAAGATAACCATCGACAACTTCTCTGAGACCATTTTAGTCCTCAATGACAGGGCCAGTCAACCGTTATTTCAACGTACCCTACGATCGCAAAGTATCGCGTGGTTATTACAGACAACCCTTATTATCGTTGAATCCGTAGTTATCGGCTGTACTTTCTTTACGCTGAGAATGCTACACTTAAAATGTTTAGAAATGTTTTTCCAAGTCTAATGATAGTAGGCGTGGATCAAGTTTAATTTAGCTTTTGGGAGAATAGTTTTTAAATTTCTTCAGTAACGCGTGAAATGAAGCGTGGAATAACTTACAACACATTCCCGACATTTCGTCAATGTTTCCAGTTAGTGTGTCTTCTTTACTTCAAAACACAGGAAACTCTAGTGAATTAAATATCTTTCAGATAACATTTATAATAAAATAACTCCTAACCCATTTAAAATAATAATTTTCAGGAATTTTCATAACATAAATATCACGAACCCGGTTTTTATAATATAACTTTGCTCGTAACTCATATAAATTATCTAAGTCTGTTACGTTTCACAAGAGATATTTCTACGTCAAAAATAAAACATGTTGTTTGTTCCCCCTTTAATTTTAGCCTGTTAAATTTTCAGTATTTGTGGTTATGAAGTCAAGAGTAAAGGCCTCATTACTTTTTTCTTTTCGTTGCCATTCTGTTCCACTCTTTTCTGTAGAAAGTGTTTTTCAATTACTTGTTGTGTGTCTGAACTTTCGGATGTGGACGATGTAATTATAGAAATGAATTTTGAAAATGTTTGCAAAAAAAATATACATAAATCTTTAAAAATCTGGAATTAAAATAAAATTTTCCGAATTTTAACACAAAGTCTGTAATATTTCACACCACAAAAAACTAATACATACACACTCTTGGCTGTCACTTAACGTTGTACATATTATATTTGCTACAGATTTCTCCGTAACAGAACAGAACGAAAAAGTAACAACAAACCACACATACAGTTTTTCAATTAAACAGAAACAATGCAGCTGATCCGCAACAGAACAGAACGTACAAATTAATTCTTCTTTTTTTTCATAGAGCAACAATTTTTGGCACGTTTATTAAACATGTGTTAATTAATTTAATTATTAGTTGTGCTTATCAACTCTTGTAATCTGTGATTTTGTTATTAAACACAACTTTTTTAATTTAATTATATAAATACATTGTTTCGAACCTGAATATTAAAAACAAGTGCTCGCTTTTTTACAAATTTTTATCTTGTTTGTATAAAGTTTAAAAAAATAGCTAACGCGAGCACATCTCTTCATTGCAAAGCATTTGAGTATAATGTATACGAGAATTATTTTGTGTCCACTTTCACTTTTTTTTTGCCACGGATATTCCATGTAAACTTTCATAAGGATTGCGTAAAAAGAAGTAGTTGAAAAATAATATTTACTTTGCTGACGCGTGGCAGCTCCTCAGTGCGTGTGAAAAAATTTCACAAGAAAAGGTTCGGTAAAAGTAGTTGAAAGGTCCCATAGCCATACAACTGTCAGTATTCCGCCATTGAGCCTTATTAATGTTGTCGAATTTTCGCCTTCGACTTCGACAAGTTGTACCAGATTAAAGAAGCACACAATAAAGTCCACATTAAAAGTAGAAAATATCAGAAATCAAACGTTCAACCTCTAAAAAGAGTCCACATTCTTACAAAACATTTATTTTGAAATTTTAAGATGATTATTGGTTACATGATAAAGAAGAAATAAAGAAGAAAATTACGTTTAAACATTTGCTTTTCAACCCACGTCTCACTACATCTTTCACGAAATTATTTAACTTCTTAAAAGTAGACGGTAATTGTTCTTGCATTGCCTTACTTCGAAAAAGATAATTTAAAAAAAGTTTAAACTTTCGAAATCACTGAAAATATAAAATATCGAAAACGACTTGTCATAATCGAAAGAAAAAATTACTTAAATATAAAATGTTTTTACTATGAATTTCCGAAAATATGTACTTAAAATCAGAAAAATTTTGAAAAAATAAATTAATTTAAATTCTTTTAATTATTTGAATCCAAAAAAGATTTAAATGCGAAAATTTGAAATCTACGAAACAAAAATGAAATGTTTAAATGTTTTTGTTTTCATTATAAATGTCCGAATGAAATTTACTTTCGCAGTTAGAGAAGCAGGCCTTTAGTATTCGCGACATATCAATAAAAATAAAAAATAAGGCAAATTAATAGTAAAAACTTTAAAGAAAATTTTTTAGTTTAAAATTTGACACCATACTCGATTCGAATTTGAATTTGTGTTTTCTAGCACTTTCATTTTATTTAATTTTTTCTTTAATTTTGGTTTTTATGTGTAATAGAGGAAATCCCAAAAGGCAGTCAAACTTTTTGTTATTTCTAAAAATTTCAAAATTGAATTCGTATTTTAAAAAATATCTAAAAAAAATATAATTGATATAAGTGCATTAATTTTTGAAGTTTTCATTTTTGAAGTTAAAATTTGTCAGAATTTCTTTAAATTATAAACAATATTTTTAAAGAGTTTTTTAAAAATAAAAAAATAATATTACAATTTTTAGTTGTTTTAAATAGTTTTGTAGGGCAGTTTTAACTTTCAATACTATACAAATGCTGTAAATAATGGATTAAATTAGTAAATAATTGATTCCAGCTCGAGTTATGAAATTTGCTTTAAATGATTAAAAAAATAAGTTTTATTCGATAAAATCATTTAAAAATCATTAATGTAATGTTGTTAGCTGTTGAAAGTAAGATTTTATTTTCTAAATTATCTAAAAATGTTAAATAATAAATGAAATTAAAAAGAATTGCAAAGTTTCGCTTTTTTTAAATTTAAAAAAAATTTATTTAAATGATTGTATATTTAAAATCATTTATTTAGTATTGTTAGCTAAAACCCCCGTTTTGAATGTAAGTTCGAATTTTCTAAATTATTTTCGAAATTTAAATAGTTAACATAACAGACTAAAATGAAGAAATAAATATTAAATTTCGAAAATTTTCAGTGCAATATAAATTTTTAAACTGAGTTCGAATTTTCGAAATTGTCTTAACACTTATTACAAAAATAATCTTTGCTTTATAAAGTTTTTTAAAAATCAATCATTTAATACTGTTAGGTTTTTTAAATAAATTTGAAGGTACTCGTAAACTCGAATATTTTGAATCCTGCCAAAAAATTAAAAAGAAATGTTAAGATTCGATTTTTCTTAGCAAAAACTATATTTTGAAATTGGTTTCAAATTTTCGAAAATGCTTTAAAAAGTTCAGACAAATTAGGTTTCACATGATACATATTGCTATCTTTTTTTTTGATAATACCAGATAGCGATTTTGAAAAATTTTAATATTGGTTAAAAATATTAAACTTTGGCTAAAATTGGGCAAATCCAACATATCTTGTTAAAATTTCGAAGTTGATTTTTAAAGCGAAAATGCCTTACATAAAATAATAATAATAATAATAATAATACTTACACCATTAAACTGGGTTAATATATTAATAATTTAATATTGTTGGTTTTTATAAAATAATTTCAAAAAAAGTTCGAATTTTCGAAATCTTAAAAAAATTTAACTACTTATATTTTGGTTTCATACTAAACAATTACTTTTCATATTGGTTTTAATTTAAGAAAATTTCGAAAGAGAAAAAACAAATTCGAAATTAATGTTTAGTTTTCGAAGTTGAGTTTAGATATAGAAATCTTGAAACAAACGTTAAAGGTTTAGAAATTTTCCATCCAGTACAAGTTGGAAATTAAATTAAAATTATTTATTAAATTTGGTTTTGGAGACATGTGTCGATATCTTATTTCAAAGAATTTCACCAAGCAAAACTTTTTTTAGTTAAAAATTATTTAAAATTTCTTACAACCAATCGAATCCCATACAGTACTAGTTATTAGCAAATGAATTTTAATTTCGATTAATTTTTTAAACAAAAAAGAATATGTAATTCGAAATTCTCGAAAAGGATTCATTTATTTTGGTTTCATCCAGTTTATACCTCTATACTATTAATTAATTGATTTTGAATTTATTAAAAATATCCTACACTTTTTAAAGAGCAAAAAAATACACAATTACTGCCATAACAAATAAAACAAACAAACAAACAAATTAAGAAATAATTTTTTTAATGAAAAAAATATATATATACATATATGTATATATAAATGCAAGAAACTCCAAAAATTTTTTAAAGAAAAACAAACTGAAATAAATCTTGTTTTGTCACCCGTCCTTTTTTCTGTAAACATTAAATTTAACTAAAAAATTCGAAAAAAATATATAAAATATAAACAAATGTAAAAAAGCAATAAATATTATAAATTAAAAAACAAAACATTAACTAAATGATATTAAAAATAGAAACAGTCATTTTTAGAAATTAAAACCTGAACAATTTTTCTTTTAATCGAAAAATTATTGTTTATTTTTAATTTCATATTAAGATTTCTTTTAAAGAAACAAAATTCTGTATATAATTTTTGCATAACAAATATTGCTCACTAGGCCCATGGTGATAATAAATTCAAAAGTGAGTTCACGCATTAAGGGTTTGCCTATATCCGCTTTAGAACTTTTAAGGATACTTTATAACTTAGCTGAATTATCAAACATTTTTCTTGTGACCTGAACTATTTTACCTTTTATCATATATAGTCTTAGTTTATCCAATTAAGTTTAAGTTCGAATAAAGGATGCAGAGATTTAAAGCAGGAAAAGCTTTAATCTTCTCTGTGGTCTTTTCAATTGAACGAGTTTTATTCATACAGTACAACTTCTCATACAAAACTAATTATTCATAGAAAAATAGCTAAATTTATTAAATAATACTAAATAAATAAGACAATCGTTAAAACACAAATTAAAATAAAAAAAAAATATTATAAGCCCGTTGCAAAATTTCTTTTGTAATTTAAAATATTTCGTTTTCGAAAATTAGTTTTCATTAAAATTTCATTTCCAACCTTGGTATTTGAAAGCAACCCAAACATAGTTTTAAATTAGTTGAAAAACATTTTTAAGTAGTTTCAATTTTTAAATCATTTTAATAGCTAAACAATAGTCGTTAAACTAAAAAAATATTACAAAAATATGGCATAGTAAAAAACTTTAACATTATAATTGTGATAGAGAAATTATCATTTAAAAAATTAGCTTGAAGTATTATAATTTAAAGAAAGTTTAAATTACAAAAAAAGGTTTCATTATAATTAAGCAAAAATATTTTGATTTATTAAAAAGAAATAAAAATATTAAAAAAAAGAAAGCACAGTGTAAAAAAACTTGAGAAATATAACACAAAAATCTAAAGATTTATTAAAAAATATTTTGTTGTGATTGCACATTTTTTAATTCTCCATTTTTTTTTAATTTAAGTTTGAGTTCGAATATTGCAAAATAACCAAAAACATATAATAACCACAAAATCATTTTCGAAATAAATGAAACATACGGCTTTCATGCTGAACAGATCATAAGTAAGTCTCTTTAAATCTATTTTATCTAAAATAAATTTAAAAACAACAACTAACCTTCGAAGCCTTTTTGACTCTTGTGGACGTTGTTCGGTTGAGGACTTGAGCTGACCACTTTGTTTCTAAAGGACCAACCAATAAATTAATAAGATTAGCTACTCGCTACATTGGCATTTTTGAATGATTTCAAAGTTTAAAACCAAATTTAAAACTAAATTGAAAAATTTATTTTGATTATTCGAAATTGGCCAAAAATACACATGAAAGGTTTTTATAAGATTAAAAACTTCTCAAGAGTAACAAGAATAAGTTTTCGGTTAATTTGAATGAAAAAAAAATCAATCGAGAACTAGTTCGAATATTCGAAACTGATTCAAAATGCGCTTTAATAATATAATATATTATGATGAAAAATTAACTCATTTTAATTTATTTTCATAATAAACCCAACAAAAATGTAATATTTAAAATGTCATATTTATATTCGAATAGTGCTTTAATGTCATTGTCAGTATTTAGTACATTGTGTACGCAAAAGACTGATATTCGAATTTAAATTCCAAGATTATTAACTCTATTTAAAATATTCAAATTAAAATTTCAATGTTCGAAACTGTCTTATTTCAGTTTTCAAGCATAAGCTTGTGTTTAAAAAATTCAAGAATTAAGAATCAAAGTGTTATAACAGGCAATTTTTTGATAAAAATTTCCTGTTCGAACTAATATTCTTATGTTCGAAATTGTCAAAATCAAGTTTTTGGCATTTAACTCTTAAGAAATAAATGAAAATTTCATATGTCTTTTTTTACAAAAATAGCACAATGCTAATAATTTCCATAATAATTTATTAATTTCAGAATTTTTATGGAATTGTCACAACAATATTTGAGAAGTATTATTCAATCTCTTGAGTGATAATTTTTAAAATAAAATTTGGTTTTTTTTATTGAATACTACATACATACAATTTCAAGTTGAAAGAAAAATTGGATTTTGGAAATTAATTTCGAATTTTCGAACATTCGAAAAAACTATTAAATATCGAAGAAAAGTTCTTAAACACCATTTAAGTTAAACGGAAAAGGGAATTTCTAATAATTCGAATTCATAGAGATGCAAGAAATTTATTTTGAAGAAATATCACTTCCCTATTTAAAAGTCAAACAATTTCACTTATTTAAAGGTAATTTCTGTAATTTAATTTTTTTATATCAAATTTAAAAATGAAAATCTAATGAAAATCGAAATTTATAATTTTCGAAATTTCTGAAAAGCATTTAGATATCTTAAGACAAAAATAAAAAGCAGCTTACAAACAAAAGATCGAACATAGTCAAGAAATTCCTTAAATTTCAACTTCGTTTGTCTAAATGACTGTTTTGGCACTTCATCGCTAACTTCTTTTCATTTTACTTTCATAAATTATTTTCAATTTTATTTCTATTTTACTCGAAATACAAGCAATGAAAATAAGGTATTGAAAAAATATATATTATAATCCTGCAAATGACACAAAAGAGAAAAAACGAAAAAACAATTTATTACTAATACGAGTAAATATTAAGAAAATTTTGTATATATTTGTGTAAATATGCAATTGTAAATTTACAAGAACAACAAAAACGCTAACAGACTGCAGAAAATATTAAAAATTACTGTTTTCGAAAAATAACATGCCTAAATTAAAAAAATATGTATTAGAAATTCACTTATTTTTTTCTTAGTAATAGTTTTGAATTTTCTAAATGAAAATATTTTGAATTTTAGTAGCTTTAAACGAATTGTAATATGAAGCTAGAATTTTCGAACTTAAATTAGAATTTTCCAAATTTCTACAAAATGTTTTTTTTATTAACTAGGAATCTCCAATTAATAACAAAACAAAAATTATTTAAAGGCTTTCGATTTTAAAATCCAAAAGCAAACGAATTTTGAGATTTTGTATAACTCAATATAAATAATAATTAGTTAATTCAACAAATTTTGTTACTTTGTGTACGATAAATCCTATTCTCGTAACATATATAATTATGGTATTCTTAAATTCAATATAAATTTCTTAATTTTATTGAATTTAATAGAAAAGTGAAACTTTCAAAACAACTTGAAATTTTATTAATTAAATTTATTTCTGTTTTTACATCCTTAAATTCAGGTCAAATATTTTTAATAAGCAGCGAACAAATATTTAAATTTAATTTGATTTTTAAAAGTATGCTAAAATTTTGCAAAGCTTTACATGGAATTCGCAATTAAGCCCGAGGTTTTAAGTCGGCGGAATAAATTAGCATTTGTAGAACTTAATTGAAACTTTGAAAGTGTTTTTTTAAGCGAAACTTAGAAAATTCAAATACTATAAATTTCCATACAATTAAAAAAACAGTGTCTAATTAGAAATTGGTGTAATTTATTTTAAACACTATTATAGAGAGCTCCAATTTTTAAAAATTCTACAAAGTATTAAATTTTTTTAGTTTGATAGATGGGCTAATTTTACGACTAAATTAGACATTTTTAACATTAAAAACGTTTTGCAACTTTTAAGCGTTCGAAGAAAACTTTTATAGTATTAAAAAATCCATGAATAAAATTTGTCTTACGAATTGATAGTGGCTTTCAAGAAAGCTTATAAAAAAAGCTTTTCTGCAGCTTCTTAGCTACTCCTGGGCTTATTTTAATTAACATAAACTTATTGAAAAGCATATTGAATTAAACTAATGATTAATTCGCATTTAATTTAAAAATGGCAAAAGTTTAAAAAAGTTATAAAAATTTAAATTAAAAAAAAAACGATTTTTTTCACAAAAAAGCCTTAAATAAAACCTACTGATAAACTTAATTAAATTTAAAAGAAGAAAAAAAAAACAGAAAAAATTAGTGCAATTACAAAAACGAATTGTTTTTAAAAAAGAAAAACAAATAGTTAAGCTACAACAACAAAAATTACGATAAATATAGGAATTGTTAATAGTTTAAAGGCAAAACTACTAAAAAAAATAAATAAGCAACTGTATATACAAAATAAAAGGAAATAATTTAATAAAAACACGAAAGCAACAAAAAAAAATACGCCTAACAACCGCTTAGAAAGCTCATAAATAAAGAAAAATAAAAGTTAACTGTCTTTTTAACAAAAAAAAAATAAACAGAAAGCTTTTATATGCTTGAAAAAATACAAATAAATTAATTAAATAAAAAACTTTTAACTGAACCACAAAACATAAAACAATAAATAGACAACTTAAAAGCTAAAGGTGCAAGTCAAAATGATAAGGTCACTTAACTTTTGTTTGTGCAGGATGCAAACTTAAAAAAAAAAATAATCGTTATTTATTTATAAAAAATAAATTGAATTATTAAATATTTCCTTTGAGCTTTTATATTAAAATATAAAATAAACAAACATTTAGTGATCTCATCACTATGACATTGCCTTACGAACTCAAAAACCAAACAGAAATAATACAACTAACTACTCATTACTTTGCAAAAAAAAAAAACAGAAACCCTCCTTTCCTTAAACAAACAGCAAATAAAACAAAGAACCAAAATTCATTTATAACAAATATTGAACAACAAAAAAACTTTTAACAAATATTTTACACTAACAAAAAGCCATAACTTTACATAAAAAGCTTTTTCTCCTTTTTGATAACAAAAAAATAAAAAAATAATAATGATGGCCATGAAAAAAATCAAAACCTTGAAATTTTTTACACGACACTGTAAGAATTACTTTTAATTGACAAACTATAAGAATTTGACATACATACATACATACATACAAATATTTGAAAACTTTCTAGCTAAAGAAAAGGCTCTCTAAAATTTATGTGCATACAAAGAACAATTCATTTCAAATAACTACAAAAATTATATACTAAAATAGTCAAAAACAAAAATAATTATAAAAAACATAATAATAACTACACTGTAAATTATTAATATTAATTTAACAAACAAATGTGAATTATTTAAAAAAAAGAAACCAGCAAAATATATATACATACATAAATGAAAAACTGTTTTCTAAATACATATTAAAAAACAACTTAAAAGCTTTCTCATTTAAATTAAGAAAAGTACAGGTGATGTTATTCAAAAGCTTTGTCATTTAATCAAGCAGGATAAAGAAGGTAAAGTTATGTGAATTTTGTTTTCATTTTCTGTTCAACTTGAAAGCTTGTTGGCAATGTTGGGTTCTGTTATTCGAAATTAAATTCGAATTTTTAAAATATTTTAATAATGCTTGAAATCACTGCATTAAAAACTACAAATTGATAAGATAAAATTTTTTCAGTTTTTAGGCAAAAAACTAAAAAATGCATTTTCGAAATTAAACATTTTAATTGATTATTTATTTATTTTAATTGAATTGATTATTATTATTTATTTATTTTTTTTTAGGCTAACATTTCATTTCATCCTTCCATTTTCGCAATTATGTTCGAAATTTTGAAATTATCTCTGCTTAAGCTGCTCAACAAATGTGATTGGAATTTTATATGTGCGTAAGTAGTTTTTATGATTTTTCTATAACATTTGTACTTTATTTATTTATATATACATATATATATATTTTTTTTTGGACAAAGTCACATTTTCCGAGTTGAGTTAACTTCTAATTATGAAAAGTTCTTTAAAGCCATTCAAAATTGATCTTGCGAACAGCTTAAATATATTTTTAAGTATGCACACAGCAAGAACATTTTTTATTTTAAATTAATTTCCTTCATAATTCTTTTTAAAGGGGAAAACGCATTTTCGAAATAGAGTTTGAATTATTGATATTGCCTGTTTTCTTGATCTAGAATGCCGATCTAACAGATAATTTTATTTTATTTTTTTAATCAGAAAAACAGTTTTCGACTTTCAATTATACTATTGCAGGCTAAACTAATACTTTTTATTTATCTGTGTCTAGCAGCATAACAAAATGTTTAATATCTACCTATATATTTCTATTCTAAAGGAACATTAAATTTTCGAAATTTTGTATAAATCAAAATACTACTGCTCGTTAGAACTTTTTGACGCGTTGTGAATAAAGAAACTAGTAAAAAAGGTGTAACAATTACAATAATTACAAAACCGACACTTTTACCTTTAAATCAAGGCATCGTTATTGATGTTGTTGTTATTCTTATGTATTCAATTTTTTTCGTAAAAAAAAAATTTACTACAAAAGTCATTACGCAATATAGCAACCGACCCTTGGACAGATTTAATTATAAGCTTCTATATATTGAGCCAAATATTTGGTAGAATTTAAATATGTGATGGAAATCGATTTTGAAAACGAAGCAATTTGAATGGCCATTTTTAGTGATAAAATCCTTCTTAATAAAGAAATATTTCTATAATATTTGCGGTAAAGTACTTTATTAAGAAACACCTCTTAAAATGGCTTTATTTTCGAAATCAATTTCCATCATAGCTGAATACCATACATGAGTATAATTACTGTTTGGCTCACGTTCAAATCATAAAGTTACAATTGTTTTCCTTTAATAAAAAATTCGATAAATTCGAATTATTATTTTTTTTTTTATTAAAAAGCAAAACGGATTAGTATTGATTTCGAGGAACCTACACCATCTCATCAGCGTTCTGTATTCAATTTTACCACTTGTCACGGTGGATACTAGTGAGTAGGAATTTCAACCATTTAACCAAATTAATTAACAATCAAAAATATGATTAGTAGTTAACTTTTTCTTGTATTAAATTTTCACTTTGTGTTAGTTGTTTGAATACCAAGGAATTTAATTAACTATTATTCTTTCTTTTCGTATTGAACTTATTTCATTATGAAAAAAATTCAAAAAAGAACAAAAATTGTAACTTATTTCATTTTGTGAATTATTCCATTAAATTATGTTGAGACTTGTTTCATTTTTTTTAAGGATCCATTTCATTGGAACTCTTTTTAATTATACATTAATATATGCAACATATTTATTTTTTAAATTATATTTATGTAAGGTGAATATTTTAAAAAAAAAAAATTTATTCTTTATCAGTTTTGATAAACTTCCATCATTATTTGTATGGTAAGATCCAAAAAATTTGTATAATATAATATAATTTTATAATAACCACTTTTAAGTTTAGACGGCATATTCTCATTCGCTATAATACAGTCGTGCAAACGCATCGTACATTTTCGGAGAGGAGGTACGAATTTATCATCCACTCGCGGTGCATTATCCGTACAATTCAGTAGACTATCCATGATAATTTCTCTGTAATAAGTTTTCAAATTTATAGTCAATGGTACTGGCGGTATTTGATAAGCAGTTTTAATAAAAGTCGATCCGTATAAGTTGTAGTGGGAGGTGAGACTAAACATCAAGCCTTCCGGTACGTCATCTTTCAACTCAAACACTCCACTAATCGCAAAGACGCCGCGACTAGGACGTGTTATATAAAGGTCAACAAACGCTCTATCGGGTCTTTTATTCTCTGTTTCGATAGAGAGTACATCGAAACTCCAATCGGGCTGTATTAAGAAAATTTTCATAATAATAATAATAATAAACACAAGTTTAAAAACTTCTACTTGCCTCACATTTGATCAGGATATGTTGTGCGCAATTTGCTATTAAAAGCAGCCAAAATTTAATCACATAAACCATTTTTTCAATATTTAAATTTTTAGGTCACACGGAAAAAATGTAACAAAATTTTTGTTCTGTGCAGTGCACTTTTAACGATAAACAGCAAAATTATACAGAAAAATATTTCTGTAAATTTATATGAAAAACATATTTTGATTAATTTAATTATTATGGATATTGAACATGTTGCATTCAAGTTTAAATGTGAATAATTAAGGTTTGCAAATATTGTTACATTTTAATTAATTATGGCCTTCAGCATAAAATTTGGAAAGGGGATGCATACGGTTGTCATTCCATTTGTAATATCTACATTATTCATTTAAGACCCCATAAAGTATATATATTTTCGATCCTTATAAATAGGAGAGTCCAACGAGCGATGTTCATATGTCTGTCTGCTTAATTTTGATGTAATTATCACGAAGGTTTCACATAAACCTAAAGATCTAAATTTTGCACGATTCTGTCGGAATTTGTACTGGAATTTTTCGGATACAAAATTAGAAAACTTTCGGTCCATCGCTATAGCTACCATTTTGTATGTGTCCTATTCTGTTGTTTTTTTAAGACACCAGCTGTCCTACGGTCTAATTTATAAAATAGATCTTTTATATAAAGTTCTGGAAAGTTTTCTATTATAAATAATGGACGTCAGTCCTTTCATTAATGACTAAAATGTGGGCATAAATATGGGCATCCTGATTGTTAATCACAACTACTTCTCAGACACCACAGAACATTTTTTGATTTTGTAGTTCATAATATTTTTTATCATTTTTAAAATACTTAAACTTAAAAATTCATAACATAAGTATTTCAATATTTGTTATTATAATTATTATCATTATATTATATGTTTTAAAAACGTCAAAAACTTATGGAATTTATCAAATAATAATCAGGCATGTTCTACAAAAGTAGTGAAAGTGAAATATGAAAAGAAAACTTAATTTTTGACGTTCTGGAAAAGTAGAGTATATTTTAATTGAATATTGAAATTCAATTGTAAAAAGAAGAACGCAGACCACAAAAAATTTAAACTGAAGTGATTTCAGTTGAATTCCACTTCAAAGTCGAATGTAGAATATACCGGAATATTTGTATCATCGTAGAAAATTCTTTCTTTATCTGATAACATATTGAGTAATTATTTAAATCGAAACCCGATATCGTTCATAAAATTGGCGAAAATGCAAAAAGTAATTGTTTTAAATGAGATTGTGCCGTGGCTTTTTAAAATCAAAAGTAAACGTAACAAAAATAAATAAATAAATCAAAAATTCTATAAAAAAAAAATTAAATTTTGTGGAACTTTTTTCAAGATAATCGATGAGAAATATTCCGTGTGCATCCCAAAATACAGTGGTCATAACCTTGCCAGCCGATTTCACTGTCTTCGCCTTCTTCGGAGCACTTCCACCAGCTTCCACCCACTGTTTCGATTGATTTTTGGTTTCATGTGTGTAGTGGTGGACCCACGTTTCATTAACAGTTAATTATCGACGCCAAAAATCAACAGGATTACGCTCTATCATGTCCAAACACCTCTGTGAAGTGGTCTCTCGAACTCGTTTTTGTTCGACACTGAGCAAACGCGGCACCCATCTTGCCGATAGCTTTTTCATATGCAAATGTTCATGCAAAATGTTGAACACACGTTCATATCATATGTTTACCATTTCAACAATCTCACGTAATTTGACTCGGCGATCATGTATATCGAGGATTTTCTTGATATTTTCTTCAGTAACCTCCTCTTTTGGCCTTCCTGTTGATGGTATTGTTGCAGTGCTTGTTCGGCCACGTTTAAATTCAGCAATCCAATATTTTACGATGTAATCTGCCGGAGCAGACTCACCGTAATGTTTATCGAGTTTTTCTTTTGTCTCTTTCGCCATTTTCCCTTTCAAATAATAGTGTTTAATCACTGCACGAAATTAACTTTTTCCCATTTTTCAAGAAACATAAAAGTTGCTTACTTCAAACGACTACAACAAATAAACTAATCGATGAATTTGGGTGAAATTTTAACAGCTGACGTTTGATCGCAATTTCCAAAAAAAAAATTTTGTGTTTGTGTTGTCATCTAGCGCTAGGTAGCTTCAATATCAATCCGCCCTCCTATTTAAGGGACATTATCAGCTCTTGGATGTTTTCAAATGTGTTATTAATATTTTGTTCTATAATGTGTCATGTTGGATCAGAAAGTGTAATTTTCGTATAAACTCTTCAAAAAAGGCATTGATTTTTAAGCCGCCAAGCACTATGGTTGATCTATCTTTAATGATCAATGATCAACTTATTGATTTTGTAGCAGATTTCAGCACCATATTACTCGTAGTGGGTTAATTTCAAAAATTTATTTCACCCAAAGCAAAATAAGTATACATATGTATTGAATTTATATTTCATATGAGAAACATCGTAGCTCATTCCTTATTAGACATCAATATTATTGTATTTTATAGAGATTTATTCTGGTTTTCGTGCTGACGATTTAAAAGGGTGTATTTTATGTTTTGTTTACAATTTAAAAATTCATGATCATGTGTCAATATATGTGAATGATTTTTTTGGGTGTGGTTTTAAAGGCTTCGTTAATATTAGATCACTACTATTTTTTTCAAAAAGATATGGTCACAGATTGCCCTGAGTATGTTTGGAAACATTTTAAAATTTTGCAGACTACAGCTTTTTATGCCCTACTAGAAATCGTGTTATATATGACAGATCCTTTCATGTACGAGTGTCCTAATGTTTGGAAGTATTTATCACGTTCTTGAAGACTATTTAACTTTAATCGTAATTCATTCAAGATCAAGCTTGTTGTATATTTCTCCTTGCAGTTGAACTGATCTAATGCAAGATCAAACAGGGTAAAGTTTGCGCAATATAATTTTTTTTTACTTTTAGAAATGGTTTCTACTTAATTTGCTATGAATTTTTGTTAGTAGTTTTTTATCAGATATACATATATGGGCCTAAGAGTTCGACTGCTTATTTTAATAAATAAATTTAAAAATAAACAAAATTACGTTATCAATCATATTTATTTTTAGAAACAATTTTTCTCGTGCTTATTAAACAAGTGTTTAATTAATTTAATTTTTATTTGTGAATATAAACTCTTGTAATTTGTGGTTTTGTCATTAAACAGAACATTTTTAATTTAATTATTCATATACATTGTTTCGAAACTGAATATTAAAAACAATTGATAATGTTTTTTTACAAGTTTTTATCATGTTAAATAGAGTTTATAAAAAATAGCTAACGAAAGCAAATCTCTTCATTGCAAAGCATTTGAGTATAATGTATACGAGAATTATTTTGTGTCCACTTTTCTAATCATTACCACGGATATTCCATGTAAACTTTCATAAGGATTGCTTGAAAAGAAGTAGTTGAAAAATAATATTTACTTTGCTGACGCGTGGCAGCTCCTCGGTGCGTGTGAAAAGTTTCACAAGCAACAATTTAGTGAAAGCAGTTGAAAGGTCCCATAGACAGACAGCAATCAGTACTCAACTATTGAGCCTTACAACAGTAAGTTGTCGTATTTTCGCCTTCGACTTAGACAAGTTGTACCAGATTAGAGCAGCACACAATAAAGTCCACATTAAAAGTAGAAAATATCAGAAATCAAACGTTCAACCTCTCAAAACAGTCCACATTCTTACAAAACATTTATTTTGAAATTTTACGATGATTATTGGTTACATGATAAAGAAGAAATAAAGAAGAAAATAACGTTTACACATTTGCTGTTCAACCCACGTCTCACTGCATCTTTCAAGAAATTATTTAACTTCTCAGAAGTGGACGGTAATTGTTCTTGCATTGCCTTACTTCGAAAAAGATAATTTAAAAAAAAATTTTAACTTTCGAAATCACTGAAAATATAAAATATCGAAAACGACTTGTCATAATCGAAAAAAAAATCTACTGAAATATAAAATGTTTTTACTATGAATTTCCGAAAATATGTACTTAAAATCAGACAAATTTTGAAAAAATAAATTAATTTAAATTCTTTTAATTATTTGAATCCAAAAAAGATTTAAATGCGAAAATTCGAAATCTACGAAACAAAAATTAAATGTTTAAATGTTTTTGTTTTCATTATAAATGAATGAAATTTACTTTCGCAGTTAGAGAAGCAGGCCTGCGACATATCAATAAAAATAAAAACTAATAAGGCAAATTAATAGTAAAAACTTTAAAGAAAATATTTACTTTAAAATGGAATCCATACTCGATTCGAATTTGCACTTGTGTTCTCTAGTACTTTCTTTTATTTTAATATTTTGTTTAATTTTGGTTTTTATGTGTATAGAAGAAATAAATACCGAAAGTCAACCTTAAAATTTCGAAACTGATAATAGGAATTATTTTCGAAATTGTCTAAAAAAATTATACTGGGGGGTTATTATCTATTTCGATTCGAAACGAAAATCATTCGAATTTACATAGCTTACACATTGTGTTTCGAAAATGTTTTCTTTCGCATCGAAATACATAATAACCTTCGGGAATATAAGTGACTAAAACTATCAAAAACAAAAAATAAAAAATCGATGAATTGAATTCTTATTGGATAAGTTCATTATTTTTTTACTAAGAAAGTGCAATTTGTAACAATTTATTGTTCATCAGACTAGAAGAACGAATCATATTCCAAATCACTTGTATCCACCGTCAAAAGTGGTAAAATCAAACAAAGAACGCTGATGAGATGGTGTAGCGACCTTGAAATCAGAAAATATTAGGAAAAGTAATGGGTAAATTCGGATTTGAACTTGACCCAAACAATTCGTTTCAATAAATTATTTTTTTATTAAGAAAGTCATATTGGAAAATTTTTAATAATCACACTAGCAAAACGGATCAGTATTGCTTTCGAGGTCACTACACCATCTCATCAGCGAACAATTTAAAATACGATTAGTAGTTAAATTTTTCTTGTATTCAATTTATACTGTATCTTAGTTGGTTGAATACTCAGGAATTTAACTATTATTTCATCTCTTCAATCGGAAGTTGTATCACTATGAAAAAATTAAAAAACTATTCTAACTTATTTCATTTCGAGTTTTGGCACTGATTTATTTTATTAGGTGTATATATTTTTTTTAATTTTTTACATATCAAAATGACTGTAGGATGGAATTTTTTTCAAATAATAAATTTATCTTTTATCAGTTTTGATAAACTTCCGCCAAAATTTCTATAGTAATATCCCAAAAATTTCTATAATATAATGTAGTTTTGTAATAACCACTTTTCAGTTTAGACGGCATATTCTCATTCGATATAATACAGTCATTTAAATCTATCCTACATTTACTGAAAGGAGGTAAGAAGTTATCATGCACTCGCGGTGCATTATCCGAACAATTCAGCAGACTATCCATGAGAAATTCTCTATAATAAATTCTCACAGTTCTTGTCAATGATGTAGGTGGTAATTCAAAAGGAGTTTTAATAAACGTCGATCCGGATACGCTGAAGTGCATGGTGCTGCTAAACAAAGCTTCTTCCGGTATGTCCTTTTTCCACTCAAACACTCCACTTAGAGCAAAGACGCCGCGACTAGGACGTGTTATGTAGAGTTCAGCAAACGCTATGTCGGGTCTTTTATTCTCTGTTTTGACCGAGACTATATCGAAACTCCATTCATGCTGTATTAAAACAATTTTCATACAAATAGTATTGTAACAATAATAATAATAAAAGCAAGTTTAAAAACTTCAACTTACCTCACATTTGATCAGGATTTGTTGAGCGCAACTCGCGACTAAAAGCAGCCAAAATTTAAGAACATAAACCATTTTTTTATATATACAATTTAAAAAATAAAGCTTGAAAAATTATGTTTCTTCCTAAACAAAAGTCGTCAACACAGATAATTTTAAATTTTTGTTCTGTGAATTTTTAACTATAAACGGAGAATTTATAGAGAAAAATATATCAATTAATTTATAATTATTGATATTAAACATGTCATATTCAAGTTTAAATGTATATAATTAAAGTTTGCAAATATTTTTTAATTGAGATGTAAAGATAACCATCGACAACTTCTCTGAGACCATTTTAGTCCTCAATGACAGGGCCAGTCAACCGTTATTTCAACGTACCCTACGATCGCAAAGTATCGCGTGGTTATTACAGACAACCCTTATTATCGTTGAATCCGTAGTTATCGGCTGTACTTTCTTTACGCTGAGAATGCTACACTTAAAATGTTTAGAAATGTTTTTCCAAGTCTAATGATAGTAGGCGTGGATCAAGTTTAATTTAGCTTTTGGGAGAATAGTTTTTAAATTTCTTCAGTAACGCGTGAAATGAAGCGTGGAATAACTTACAACACATTCCCGACATTTCGTCAATGTTTCCAGTTAGTGTGTCTTCTTTACTTCAAAACACAGGAAACTCTAGTGAATTAAATATCTTTCAGATAACATTTATAATAAAATAACTCCTAACCCATTTAAAATAATAATTTTCAGGAATTTTCATAACATAAATATCACGAACCCGGTTTTTATAATATAACTTTGCTCGTAACTCATATAAATTATCTAAGTCTGTTACGTTTCACAAGAGATATTTCTACGTCAAAAATAAAACATGTTGTTTGTTCCCCCTTTAATTTTAGCCTGTTAAATTTTCAGTATTTGTGGTTATGAAGTCAAGAGTAAAGGCCTCATTACTTTTTTCTTTTCGTTGCCATTCTGTTCCACTCTTTTCTGTAGAAAGTGTTTTTCAATTACTTGTTGTGTGTCTGAACTTTCGGATGTGGACGATGTAATTATAGAAATGAATTTTGAAAATGTTTGCAAAAAAAATATACATAAATCTTTAAAAATCTGGAATTAAAATAAAATTTTCCGAATTTTAACACAAAGTCTGTAATATTTCACACCACAAAAAACTAATACATACACACTCTTGGCTGTCACTTAACGTTGTACATATTATATTTGCTACAGATTTCTCCGTAACAGAACAGAACGAAAAAGTAACAACAAACCACACATACAGTTTTTCAATTAAACAGAAACAATGCAGCTGATCCGCAACAGAACAGAACGTACAAATTAATTCTTCTTTTTTTTCATAGAGCAACAATTTTTGGCACGTTTATTAAACATGTGTTAATTAATTTAATTATTAGTTGTGCTTATCAACTCTTGTAATCTGTGATTTTGTTATTAAACACAACTTTTTTAATTTAATTATATAAATACATTGTTTCGAACCTGAATATTAAAAACAAGTGCTCGCTTTTTTACAAATTTTTATCTTGTTTGTATAAAGTTTAAAAAAATAGCTAACGCGAGCACATCTCTTCATTGCAAAGCATTTGAGTATAATGTATACGAGAATTATTTTGTGTCCACTTTCACTTTTTTTTTGCCACGGATATTCCATGTAAACTTTCATAAGGATTGCGTAAAAAGAAGTAGTTGAAAAATAATATTTACTTTGCTGACGCGTGGCAGCTCCTCAGTGCGTGTGAAAAAATTTCACAAGAAAAGGTTCGGTAAAAGTAGTTGAAAGGTCCCATAGCCATACAACTGTCAGTATTCCGCCATTGAGCCTTATTAATGTTGTCGAATTTTCGCCTTCGACTTCGACAAGTTGTACCAGATTAAAGAAGCACACAATAAAGTCCACATTAAAAGTAGAAAATATCAGAAATCAAACGTTCAACCTCTAAAAAGAGTCCACATTCTTACAAAACATTTATTTTGAAATTTTAAGATGATTATTGGTTACATGATAAAGAAGAAATAAAGAAGAAAATTACGTTTAAACATTTGCTTTTCAACCCACGTCTCACTACATCTTTCACGAAATTATTTAACTTCTTAAAAGTAGACGGTAATTGTTCTTGCATTGCCTTACTTCGAAAAAGATAATTTAAAAAAAGTTTAAACTTTCGAAATCACTGAAAATATAAAATATCGAAAACGACTTGTCATAATCGAAAGAAAAAATTACTTAAATATAAAATGTTTTTACTATGAATTTCCGAAAATATGTACTTAAAATCAGAAAAATTTTGAAAAAATAAATTAATTTAAATTCTTTTAATTATTTGAATCCAAAAAAGATTTAAATGCGAAAATTTGAAATCTACGAAACAAAAATGAAATGTTTAAATGTTTTTGTTTTCATTATAAATGTCCGAATGAAATTTACTTTCGCAGTTAGAGAAGCAGGCCTTTAGTATTCGCGACATATCAATAAAAATAAAAAATAAGGCAAATTAATAGTAAAAACTTTAAAGAAAATTTTTTAGTTTAAAATTTGACACCATACTCGATTCGAATTTGAATTTGTGTTTTCTAGCACTTTCATTTTATTTAATTTTTTCTTTAATTTTGGTTTTTATGTGTAATAGAGGAAATCCCAAAAGGCAGTCAAACTTTTTGTTATTTCTAAAAATTTCAAAATTGAATTCGTATTTTAAAAAATATCTAAAAAAAATATAATTGATATAAGTGCATTAATTTTTGAAGTTTTCATTTTTGAAGTTAAAATTTGTCAGAATTTCTTTAAATTATAAACAATATTTTTAAAGAGTTTTTTAAAAATAAAAAAATAATATTACAATTTTTAGTTGTTTTAAATAGTTTTGTAGGGCAGTTTTAACTTTCAATACTATACAAATGCTGTAAATAATGGATTAAATTAGTAAATAATTGATTCCAGCTCGAGTTATGAAATTTGCTTTAAATGATTAAAAAAATAAGTTTTATTCGATAAAATCATTTAAAAATCATTAATGTAATGTTGTTAGCTGTTGAAAGTAAGATTTTATTTTCTAAATTATCTAAAAATGTTAAATAATAAATGAAATTAAAAAGAATTGCAAAGTTTCGCTTTTTTTAAATTTAAAAAAAATTTATTTAAATGATTGTATATTTAAAATCATTTATTTAGTATTGTTTTGAATGTAAGTTCGAATTTTCTAAATTATTTTCGAAATTTAAATAGTTAACATAACAGACTAAAATGAAGAAATAAATATTAAATTTCGAAAATTTTCAGTGCAATATAAATTTTGAAACTGAGTTCGAATTTTCGAAATTGTCTTAACACTTATAAAAAAAAGAAATCTTTGCTCTATTAAGCTTTTTAAAAATCAATAATTTAATACTGTTAGCTTTTTTAAATAAATTTGGAGGTACTCGTAAACTCGAATATTTTGAATCCTGCCAAAAAATTAACAAGAAATGTTAAGATTATATTTTTTTAGCAAAAACTATATTTTGAAAGTGGTTTCGAATTTTCGAAAATGCTTTAAAAAGTTCAGACAAATTAGGTTTCACATGATACATATTGCTATCTTTATTTAATAATATCGATAACGATTTTGAAAAATTTTAATATTAGTTAAAAATATTAAACTTTGGCTAAAATTGGGCAAATCCAACATATCTTGTTAAAATTTCGAAGTTGATTTTTAAAGCGAAAATGCCTTACATAAAATAATAATAATAATACTTACACCATTAAACTGGGTTAATATATTAATAATTTAATATTGTTGGTTTTTATAAAATAATTTCAAAAGTAAGTTCGAATTTTCGAAATCTTAAAAAAATTTAACTACTTATATTTTGGTTTCATACTAAACAATTACTTTTCATATTGGTTTTAATTTAAGAAAATTTCGAAAGAGAAAAAAACAAATTCGAAATTAATGTTTAGTTTTCGAAGTTGAGTTTAGCTATAGAAATCTAGAAAGAAACGTTAAAGGTTAAAAATTTTCCATCCAGTACAAGTTGAAAATTAAATTAAAATTATTTATTAAATTTGTTATTGGAGACATGTGTCGATATCTTATTTCAAAGAATTTCACCAAGCAAAACTTTTTTTAGTTAAAAATTATTTAAAATTTCTTACAACCAATCGAATCCCATACAGTACTAGTTATTAGCAAATGAATTTTAATTTCGATTAATTTTATAAACAAAAAAGAATATGTAATTCGAAATTCTCGAAAAGGATTCATTTATTTTGGTTTCATCCAGTTTATATCTCTATACTATTAATAAATTGATTTTGAATTTATTAAAAATATCCTACACTTTTTAAAGAGCAAAAAAATACACAATTACTGCCATAACAAATAAAACAAACAAACAAATTAAGAAATATTTTTTTTAATGGATAAAATTATATATACATATATGTATATATAAAAGCAAGAAACTCCAAAAATTTTTTAAAGAAAAACAAACTGAAATAAATCTTGTTTTGTCACCCGTCCTTTTTTCTGTAAACATTAAATTTAACTAAAAAATTCGAAAAAAATATATAAAATATAAACAAATGTAAAAAAGCAATAAATATTATAAATTAAAAAACAAAACATTAACTAAATGATATTAAAAATAGAAACAGTCATTTTTAGAAATTAAAACCTGAACAATTTTTCTTTTAATCGAAAAATTATTGTTTATTTTTAATTTCATATTAAGATTTCTTTTAAAGAAACAAAATTCTGTATATAATTTTTGCATAACAAATATTGCTCACTAGGCCCATGGTGATAATAAATTCAAAAGTGAGTTCACGCATTAAGGGTTTGCCTATATCCGCTTTAGAACTTTTAAGGATACTTTATAACTTAGCTGAATTATCAAACATTTTTCTTGTGACCTGAACTATTTTACCTTTTATCATATATAGTCTTAGTTTATCCAATTAAGTTTAAGTTCGAATAAAGGATGCAGAGATTTAAAGCAGGAAAAGCTTTAATCTTCTCTGTGGTCTTTTCAATTGAACGAGTTTTATTCATACAGTACAACTTCTCATACAAAACTAATTATTCATAGAAAAATAGCTAAATTTATTAAATAATACTAAATAAATAAGACAATCGTTAAAACACAAATTAAAATAAAAAAAAATATTATAAGCCCGTTGCAAAATTTCTTTTGTAATTTAAAATATTTCGTTTTCGAAAATTAGTTTTCATTAAAATTTCATTTCCAACCTTGGTATTTGAAAGCAACACAAACATAGTTTTAAATTAGTTGAAAAACATTTTTAAGTAGTTTCAATTTTTAAATCATTTTAATAGCTAAACAATAGTCGTTAAACTAAAAAAAATATTACAAAAATATGGCATAGTAAAAAACTTTAACATTATAATTGTGATAGAGAAATTATCATTTAAAAAATTAGCTTGAACTATTATAATTTAAAGAAAGTTTAAATTACAAAAAGGTTTCATTATAATTAAGCAAAAATATTTTGATTTATTAAAAAGAAATAAAAATATTAAAAAAAGAAAGCACAGTGTAAAAAAACTTAAGAAATATAACACAAAAATCTAAAGATTTATTAAAAAATATTTTGTTGTGATTGCACATTTTATAATTCTCCATTTTTTTTTTAATTTGAGTTTGAGTTCGAATATTGCAAAATAACCAAAAACATATAATAACCACAAAATCATTTTCGAAATAAATGAAACATACGGCTTTCATGCTGAGCAGATCATAAGTAAGTCTCTTTAAATCTATTTTATCTAAAATAAATTTAAAAACAACAACTAACCTTCGAAGCCTTTTTGACTCTTGTGGACGTTGTTCGGTTGAGGACTTGAGCTGACCACTGTGTTTCTAAAGGACCAACCAATAAATTAATAAGATTAGCTACTCGCTACATTGGCATTTTTTAATGATTTCAAAGTTTAAAGTCAAATTTAAAAATAAATTGAAAACTTTATTTTGATTATTCGAAATTGGCCAAAAATACACATGAAAGGTTTTTATAAGATTAAAAACTTCTCAAGAGTAACAAGAATAAGTTTTCGGTTAATTTAAATGAAAAAAAAAATCAATCGAGAACTAGTTCGAATATTCGAAACTGATTCAAAATGCGCTTTAATAATATAATATATTATGTTGAAAAATTAACTCATTTTAATTTATTTTCATAATAAACCCAACAAAAATGTAATATTTAAAATGTCATATTTATATTCGAATAGTGCTTTAATGTCATTGTCAGTATTTCGTACATTGTGTACGCAAAAGACTGATATTCGAATTTAAATTCCAAGATTATTAACTCTATTTAAAATATTCAAATTAAAATTTCAATGTTCGAAACTGTCTTATTTCAGTTTTCAAGCATAAGCTTGTGTTTAAAAAATTCAAGAATTAAGAATCAAAGTGTTATAACAGGCAATTTTTTGATAAAAATTTCCTGTTCGAACTAATATTCTTATGTTCGAAATTGTCAAAATCAAGTTTTTGGCATTTAACTCTTAAGAAATAAATGAAAATTTCATATGTCTTTTTTTACAAAAATAGCACAATGCTAATAATTTCCATAATAATTTATTAATTTCAGAATTTTTATGGAATTGTCACAACAATATTTGAGAAGTATTATTCAATCTCTTGAGTGATAATTTTTAAAATAAAATTTGGTTTTTTATTGAATACTACATACATACAATTTCAAGTTGAAAGAAAAATTGGATTTTGGAAATTAATTTCGAATTTTCGAACATTCGAAAAAACTATTAAATATCGAAGAAAAGTTCTTAAACACCATTTAAGTTAAACGGAAAAGGGAATTTCTAATAATTCGAATTCATAGAGATGCAAGAAATTTATTTTGAAGAAATATCACTTCCCTATTTAAAAGTCAAACAATTTCACTTATTTAAAGGTAATTTCTGTAATTTAATTTTTTTATATCAAATTTAAAAATGAAAATCTAATGAAAATCGAAATTTATAATTTTCGAAATTTCTGAAAAGCATTTAGATATCTTAAGACAAAAATAAAAAGCAGCTTACAAACAAAAGATCGAACATAGTCAAGAAATTCCTTAAATTTCAACTTCGTTTGTCTAAATGACTGTTTTGGCACTTCATCGCTAACTTCTTTTCATTTTACTTTCATAAATTATTTTCAATTTTATTTCTATTTTACTCGAAATACAAGCAATGAAAATAAGGTATTGAAAAAATATATATTATAATCCTGCAAATGACACAAAAGAGAAAAAACGAAAAAACAATTTATTACTAATACGAGTAAATATTAAGAAAATTTTGTATATATTTGTGTAAATATGCAATTGTAAATTTACAAGAACAACAAAAACGCTAACAGACTGCAGAAAATATTAAAAATTACTGTTTTCGAAAAATAACATGCCTAAATTAAAAAAATATGTATTAGAAATTCACTTATTTTTTTCTTAGTAATAGTTTTGAATTTTCTAAATGAAAATATTTTGAATTTTAGTAGCTTTAAACGAATTGTAATATGAAGCTAGAATTTTCGAACTTAAATTAGAATTTTCCAAATTTCTACAAAATGTTTTTTTTATTAACTAGGAATCTCCAATTAATAACAAAACAAAAATTATTTAAAGGCTTTCGATTTTAAAATCCAAAAGCAAACGAATTTTGAGATTTTGTATAACTCAATATAAATAATAATTAGTTAATTCAACAAATTTTGTTACTTTGTGTACGATAAATCCTATTCTCGTAACATATATAATTATGGTATTCTTAAATTCAATATAAATTTCTTAATTTTATTGAATTTAATAGAAAAGTGAAACTTTCAAAACAACTTGAAATTTTATTAATTAAATTTATTTCTGTTTTTACATCCTTAAATTCAGGTCAAATATTTTTAATAAGCAGCGAACAAATATTTAAATTTAATTTGATTTTTAAAAGTATGCTAAAATTTTGCAAAGCTTTACATGGAATTCGCAATTAAGCCCGAGGTTTTAAGTCGGCGGAATAAATTAGCATTTGTAGAACTTAATTGAAACTTTGAAAGTGTTTTTTTAAGCGAAACTTAGAAAATTCAAATACTATAAATTTCCATACAATTAAAAAAACAGTGTCTAATTAGAAATTGGTGTAATTTATTTTAAACACTATTATAGAGAGCTCCAATTTTTAAAAATTCTACAAAGTATTAAATTTTTTTAGTTTGATAGATGGGCTAATTTTACGACTAAATTAGACATTTTTAACATTAAAAACGTTTTGCAACTTTTAAGCGTTCGAAGAAAACTTTTATAGTATTAAAAAATCCATGAATAAAATTTGTCTTACGAATTGATAGTGGCTTTCAAGAAAGCTTATAAAAAAAGCTTTTCTGCAGCTTCTTAGCTACTCCTGGGCTTATTTTAATTAACATAAACTTATTGAAAAGCATATTGAATTAAACTAATGATTAATTCGCATTTAATTTAAAAATGGCAAAAGTTTAAAAAAGTTATAAAAATTTAAATTAAAAAAAAAACGATTTTTTTCACAAAAAAGCCTTAAATAAAACCTACTGATAAACTTAATTAAATTTAAAAGAAGAAAAAAAAAACAGAAAAAATTAGTGCAATTACAAAAACGAATTGTTTTTAAAAAAGAAAAACAAATAGTTAAGCTACAACAACAAAAATTACGATAAATATAGGAATTGTTAATAGTTTAAAGGCAAAACTACTAAAAAAAATAAATAAGCAACTGTATATACAAAATAAAAGGAAATAATTTAATAAAAACACGAAAGCAACAAAAAAAAATACGCCTAACAACCGCTTAGAAAGCTCATAAATAAAGAAAAATAAAAGTTAACTGTCTTTTTAACAAAAAAAAAATAAACAGAAAGCTTTTATATGCTTGAAAAAATACAAATAAATTAATTAAATAAAAAACTTTTAACTGAACCACAAAACATAAAACAATAAATAGACAACTTAAAAGCTAAAGGTGCAAGTCAAAATGATAAGGTCACTTAACTTTTGTTTGTGCAGGATGCAAACTTAAAAAAAAAAATAATCGTTATTTATTTATAAAAAATAAATTGAATTATTAAATATTTCCTTTGAGCTTTTATATTAAAATATAAAATAAACAAACATTTAGTGATCTCATCACTATGACATTGCCTTACGAACTCAAAAACCAAACAGAAATAATACAACTAACTACTCATTACTTTGCAAAAAAAAAAACAGAAACCCTCCTTTCCTTAAACAAACAGCAAATAAAACAAAGAACCAAAATTCATTTATAACAAATATTGAACAACAAAAAAACTTTTAACAAATATTTTACACTAACAAAAAGCCATAACTTTACATAAAAAGCTTTTTCTCCTTTTTGATAACAAAAAAAAAATAAAAAAATAATAATGATGGCCATGAAAAAAATCAAAACCTTGAAATTTTTTACACGACACTGTAAGAATTACTTTTAATTGACAAACTATAAGAATTTGACAGATACATACATACATACAAATATTTGAAAACTTTCTAGCTAAAGAAAAGGCTCTCTAAAATTTATGTGCATACAAAGAACAATTCATTTCAAATAACTACAAAAATTATATACTAAAATAGTCAAAAACAAAAATAATTATAAAAAACATAATAATAACTACACTGTAAATTATTAATATTAATTTAACAAACAAATGTGAATTATTTAAAAAAAAGAAACCAGCAAAATATATATACAAACATAAATGAAAAACTGTTTTCTAAATACATATTAAAAAACAACTTAAAAGCTTTCTCATTTAAATTAAGAAAAGTACAGGTGATGTTATTCAAAAGCTTTGTCATTTAATCAAGCAGAATAAAGAAGGTAAAGTTATGTGAATTTTGTTTTCATTTTCCGTTCAACTTGAAAGCTTGTTGGCAATGTTGGGTTCTGTTATTCGAAATTAAATTCGAATTTTTAAAATATTTTAATAATGCTTGAAATCACTGCATTAAAAACTACAAATTGATAAGATAAAATTTTTTCAGTTTTTAGGCAAAAAACTAAAAAATGCATTTTCGAAATTAAACATTTTAATTGATTATTTATTTATTTTAATTGAATTGATTATTATTATTTATTTATTTTTTTTTTTAGGCTAACATTTCATTTCATCCTTCCATTTTCACAATTAAGTTCGAAATTTTGAAATTATCTCTGCTTAAGCTGCTCAACAAATGTGATTGGAATTTTTATATGTGCGTAAGTAGTTTTTATGATTTTTCTATAACATTTGTACTTTATTTATTTATTTATATATACATATATATATATTTTTTTTTTGGACAAAGTCACATTTTCCGAGTTGAGTTAACTTCTAATTATGAAAAGTTCTTTAAAGCCATTCAAAATTGATCTTGCGAACAGCTTAAATATATTTTTAAGTATGCACACAGCAAGAACATTTTTTATTTTAAATTAATTTCCTTCATAATTCTTTTTAAAGGGGAAAACGCATTTTCGAAATAGAGTTTGAATTATTGATATTGCCTGTTTTCTTGATCTAGAATGCCGATCTAACAGATAATTTTATTTTATTTTTTTAATCAGAAAAACAGTTTTCGACTTTCAGTTATACTATTGCAGGCTAAACTAATACTTTTTATTTATCTGTGTCTAGCAGCATAACAAAATGTTTAATATCTATATATTTCTATTCTAAAGGAACATTAAATTTTCGAAATTTTGTATAAATCAAAATACTACTGCTCGTTAGAACTTTTTGACGCGTTGTGAATAAAGAAACTAGTAAAAAAGGTGTAACAATTACAATAATTACAAAACCGACACTTTTACCTTTAAATCAAGGCATCGTTATTGATGTTGTTGTTATTCTTATGTATTCAATTTTTTTGGTAAAAAAAAAATTTACTACAAAAGTCATTACGCAATATAGCAACCGACCCTTGGACAGATTTAATTATAAGCTTCTATATATTGAGCCAAATATTTGGTAGAATTTAAATATGTGATGGAAATCAATTTTGAAAACGAAACAATTTTAATGGCCATTTTTAGTGATAAAATCCTTCTTAATAAAGAAATATTTCTATAATATTTGCGGTAAAGTACTTTATTAAGAAACACCTCTTAAAATGGCTTTATTTTCGAAATCAATTTCCATCATAGCTGAATACCATACATGAGTAAAATTACTGTTTGGCTCACGTTCAAATCATAAAGTTACAATTGTTTTCCTTTAATAAAAAATTCGATAAATTCGAATTATTATTTTTTTTTTATTAAAAAGCAAAACGGATTAGTATTGATTTCGAGGTCGCTACACCATCTCATCAGCGTTTTGTATTCAATTTTACCACTTGTCACGGTGGATACTAGTGAGTAGGAATTTCAGCCATTTAACCGAATTAATTAACAATCAAAAATATGATTAGTAGTTAACTTTTTCTTGTATTAAATTTTCACTTTGTGTTAGTTGTTTGAATACCAAGGAATTTAACTATTATTCTTTCTTTTCGTATTGAACTTATTTCGTTATGAAAAAAATTCAAAAAAGAACAAAAATTGTAACTTATTTCATTTTGAGTTTTGGCACAAATTAAAGTTTTTGTGAATTATTACACTAAATTATGTCGACTTATTTCATTTTTTTAAAGATCCATTTTATTGGAACTCTTTTAATTATACATTAATATATGCAACATATTTATTTTTTAAATTATATTTATGTAAGATAAACTTCCATCATTATTTGTATGGTAAGATCCAAAAAATTTGTATAATATAATATAATTTTATAATAACCACTTTTAAGTTTAGACGGCATATTCTCATTCGATATAATACAGTCGTGCAAACGCATCGTACATTTTCGGAGAGGAGGTACGAATTTATCATCCACTCGCGGTGCATTATCCGTACAATTCAGTAGACTATCCATGATAATTTCTCTGTAATAAGTTTTCAAATTTATAGTCAATGGTACTGGCGGTATTTGATAAGCAGTTTTAATAAAAGTCGATCCGTATAAGTTGTAGTGGGAGGTGAGACTAAACATCAAGCCTTCCGGTACGTCATCTTTCAACTCAAACACTCCACTAATCGCAAAGACGCCGCGACTAGGACGTGTTATATAAAGGTCAACAAACGCTCTATCGGGTCTTTTATTCTCTGTTTCGATAGAGAGTACATCGAAACTCCAATCGGGCTGTATTAAGAAAATTTTCATAATAATAATAATAATAATAATAAACACAAGTTTAAAAACTTCTACTTGCCTCACATTTGATCAGGATATGTTGTGCGCAATTTGCTATTAAAAGCAGCCAAAATTTAATCACATAAACCATTTTTTCAATATTTAAATTTTTAGGTCACACGGAAAAAAATTAAACAAAACTCGTTAAGAATTAGAAATTTTTGTTCTGTCCACTTTTAACAATAAACAGCAAATTTATAGAGAAAAATATTTGTGTAAATTTATATGAAAAACATTATTTGATTCAGTTTATTACTATCTTGCATTCAAGTTTAAATGTAAATAATTAAAGTTTGCAAAAATTGTTACATTTTAATTAATTATGGCCTTCAGCATAAAATTTGGAAAGGGGATGCATACGGTTGTCATTCCATTTTTAATATCTACATTATTCATTTAAGACCCCATAAAGTATATATATTTTCGATCCTTATAAATAGGAGAGTCCAACGAGCGATGTTCATATGTCTGTCTGCTTAATTTTGATGTAATTATCACGAAGGTTTCACATAAACCTAAAGATCTAAATTTTGCACGATTCTGTCGGAATTTGTACTGGAATTTTTCGGATACAAAATTAGCAAACTTTCGGTCCATCGCTATAGCTACCATTTTGTATGTGTCCTATTCTGTTGTTTTTTAAGACACCAGCTGTCCTACGGTCTAATTTATAAAATAGATCTTTTATATAAAGTTCTGGAAAGTTTTCTACTATAAATAATGGACGTCAGTCCTTTCATTAATGACTAAAATGTGGGCATAAATATGGGCATCCTGATTGTTAATCACAACTACTTCTCAGACACCACAGGGCCTTTTTTGATTTTGTAGTTCATAATATTTTTTATCATTTTTAAAATACTTAAACTTAAAAATTCATAATATAAGTATTTCAATATTTGTTATTATAATTATTATTATTATATTATATGTTTAAAAACGTCAAAAACTTATGGAATTTATCAAATAATAATCAGGCATGTTCTACAAAAGTAGTGAAAGTGAAATATGAAAAGAAAACTTAATTTTTGACGTTCTGGAAAAGTAGAGTATATTTTAATTGAATATTGAAATTCAATTGTAAAAAGAAGAACGCAGAACACAAAAAATTTAAACTGAAGTGATTTCAGTTGAATTCCACTTCAAAGTCGAATGTAGAATATACCGGAATATTTGTATCATCGTAGAAAATTCTTTCTTTATCTGATAACATATTGAGTAATTATTTAAATCGAAACCCGATATCGTTCATAAAATTGGCAAAAATGCAAAAAGTAATTGTTTTAAATGAGATTGTGCCGTGGCGTTTTAAAATCAAAAGTAAACGTAACAAAAATAAATAAAATATATCAAAAATTCTATAAAAAAAAATTAAATTTTGTGAAACTTTTTTCAAGATAATCGATGAGAAATATTCCGTGTGCATCCCAAAATACAGTGGTCATAACCTTGCCAGCCGATTTCACTGTCTTCGCCTTCTTCGGAGCACTTCCACCAGCTTCCACCCACTGTTTCGATTGATTTTTGGTTTCATGTGTGTAGTGGTGGACCCACGTTTCATCAACAGTTAATTATCGACGCCAAAAATCAACAGGATTACGCTTTATCATGTCCAAACACCGCTGTGAAGTGGTCTCTCGAACTCGTTTTTGTTCGACACTGAGCAAACGCGGCACCCATCTTGCCGATAGCTTTTTCATATGCAAATGTTCATGCAAAATGTTGAACACACGTTCATATGATATGTTTACCATTTCAACAATCTCACGTAATTTGACTCGGCGATCATTCATATCGAGGATTTTCTTGATATTTTCTTCAGTAACCTCCTCTTTTGGCCTTCCTGTTGATGGTATTGTTGCAGTGCTTGTTCGGCCACGTTTAAATTCAGCAATCCAATATTTTACGATGTAATCTGCCGGAGCAGACTCACCGTAATGTTTATCGAGTTTTTCTTTTGTCTCTTTCGCCATTTTCCCTTTCAAATAATAGTGTTTAATCACTGCACGAAATTAACTTTTTCCCATTTTTCAAGAAACATAAAAGTTGCTTACTTCAAACGACTACAACAAATAAACTAATCGATGAATTTGGGTGAAATTTTAACAGCTGACGTTTGATCGCAATTTCCAAAAAAAAAATTTTGTGTTTGTGTTGTCATCTAGCGCTAGGTAGCTTCAATATCAATCCGCCCTCCTATTTAAGGGACATTATCAGCTCTTGGATGTTTTCAAATGTGTTATTAATATTTTGTTCTATAATGTGTCATGTTGGATCAGAAAGTGTAATTTTCGTATAAACTCTTCAAAAAAGGCATTGATTTTTAAGCCGCCAAGCACTATGGTTGATCTATCTTTAATGATCAATGATCAACTTATTGATTTTGTAGCAGATTTCAGCACCATATTACTCGTAGTGGGTTAATTTCAAAAATTTATTTCACCCAAAGCAAAATAAGTATACATATGTATTGAATTTATATTTCATATGAGAAACATCGTAGCTCATTCCTTATTAGACATCAATATTATTGTATTTTATAGAGATTTATTCTGGTTTTCGTGCTGACGATTTAAAAGGGTGTATTTTATGTTTTGTTTACAATTTAAAAATTCGTGATCATGTGTCAATATATGTGAATGATTTTTTTGGGTGTGTTTTAAAGGCTTCGTTAATATTAGATTACTACTATTTTTTTCAAAAAGATTTTGCATTTTGCAGACAACAGCTTTTTATGCCCTACTAGAAATCGTGTTATATATGACAGATCCTTTCATGTACGAGTGTCCTAATGTTTGGAAGTATTTATCACGTTCTTGAAGACTATTTAACTTTAATCGTAATTCATTCAAGATCAAGCTTGTTGTATATTTCTCCTTGCAGTTGAACTGATCTAATGCAAGATCAAACAGGGTAAAGTTTGCGCAATATAATTTTTTTTACTTTTAGAAATGGTTTCTACTTAATTTGCTATGAATTTTTGTTAGTAGTTTTTAACAGATATACATATATGGGCCTAAGAGTTCGACTGCTTATTTTAATAAATAAATTAAAAAAAAAACAAAATTACATTATCAATCATATTTATTTTTAGAAACAATTTTTCTCGTGCTTATTAAACAAGTGTTAATTAATTTAATTTTTATTTGTGAATATAAACTCTTGAAATTTGTGGTTTTGTCATTAAACACAACATTTTTAATTTAATTTTTCATATACATTGTTTCGAAACTGAATATTAAAAACAAGTGATAATGTTTTTTACAAGTTTTTATCATGTTAAATAGAGTTTATAAAAAATAGCTAACGAAAGCGAATCTCTTCATTGCAAAGCATTTGAGTATAATGTATATGAGAATTATTCTGTGTCCACTTTTCTAATCATTACCACGGATATTCCATGTAAACTTAAATAAGGATTGCTTGAAAAGAAGTAGTTGAAAAATAATATTTACTTTGCTGACGCGTGGCAGCTCCTCGGTGCGTGTGAAAAAATTTCACAAGAAAAGGTTCGGTAAAAGTAGTTGAAAGGTCCCATAGCCATACAACTGTCAGTATTCCGCCATTGAGCCTTATTAATGTTGTCGAATTTTCGCCTTCGACTTCGACAAGTTGTACCAGATTAAAGAAGCACACAATAAAGTCCACATTAAAAGTAGAAAATATCAGAAATCAAACGTTCAACCTCTAAAAAGAGTCCACATTCTTATAAAACATTTATTTTGAAATTTTAAGATGATTATTGGTTACATGATAAAGAAGAAATAAAGAAGAAAATTACGTTTAAACATTTGCTTTTCAAGCCACGTCTCACTGCATCTTTCAAGAAATTATTTAACTTCTTAAAAGTAGACGGTAATTGTTCTTGCATTGCCTTACTTCGAAAAAGATAATTTAAAGAAAATTTAAACTTTCGAAATCACTGAAAATATAAAATATCGAAAACGACTTGTCATAATCGAAAAAAAATCTACTGAAATATAAAATGTTTTTACTATGAATTTCCGAAAATATGTACTTAAAATCAGACAAATTTTGAAAAAATAAATTAATTTAAATTCTTTTAATTATTTGAATACAAAAAAGATTTAAATGATAAAAATCGATGAATTGAATTCTTATTGGATAAGTTCATTATTTTTTTTACTAAGAAAGTGCAATTTGTAACAATTTATTGTTCATCAGACTAGAAGAACGAATCATATTCCAAATCACTTGTATCCACCGTCAAAAGTGGTAAAATCAAACAAAGAACGCTGATGAGATGGTGTAGCGACCTTGAAATCAGAAAATATTAGGAAAAGTAATGGGTAAATTCGGATTTGAACTTGAGCCAAACAATTCGTTTCAATAAATTATTTTTTTATCAAGAAAGTCATATTGGAAAATTTTTAATCATCACACTAGCAAAACGGATCAGTATTGCTTTCGAGGTCACTACACCATCTCATCAGCGAACAATTTAAAATACGATTAGTAGTTAACTTTTTCTTGTATTCAATTTATACTGTATCTTAGTTGGTTGAATACTCAGGAATTTAACTATTATTTCATCTCTTCAATCGGAAGTTGTATCACTATGAAAAAATTAAAAAACTATTCTAACTTATTTCATTTCGAGTTTTGGCACTGATTTATTTTATTAGGTGTATATATTTTTTTTAATTTTTTACATATCAAAATGACTGTAGGATGGAATTTTTTTCAAATAATAAATTTATCTTTTATCAGTTTTGATAAACTTCCGCCAATATTTCTATAGTAATATCCCAAAAATTTCTATAATATAATGTAGTTTTGTAATAACCACTTTTCAGTTTAGACGGCATATTCTCATTCGATATAATACAGTCATTTAAATCTATCCTACATTTACTGAAAGGAGGTAAGAAGTTATCATGCACTCGCGGTGCATTATCCGAACAATTCAGCAGACTATCCATGAGAAATTCTCTATAATAAATTCTCACAGTTCTTGTCAATGATGTAGGTGGTAATTCAAAAGGAGTTTTAATAAACGTCGATCCGGATACGCTGAAGTGCATGGTGCTGCTAAACAAAGCTTCTTCCGGTATGTCCTTTTTCCACTCAAACACTCCACTTAGAGCAAAGACGCCGCGACTAGGACGTGTTATGTAGAGTTCAGCAAACGCTATGTCGGGTCTTTTATTCTCTGTTTTGACCGAGACTATATCGAAACTCCATTCATGCTGTATTAAAACAATTTTCATACAAATAGTATTGTAACAATAATAATAATAAAAGCAAGTTTAAAAACTTCAACTTACCTCACATTTGATCAGGATTTGTTGAGCGCAACTCGCGACTAAAAGCAGCCAAAATTTAAGAACATAAACCATTTTTTTTTATGTTTACAATTTAAAAAATAAAGCTTGAAAAATTATGTTTCTTCCTAAACAAAAGTCGTCAACACAGATAATTTGAAATTTTTGTTCTGTGAATTTTTAACTATAAACGGAGAATTTATAGAGAAAAATATATCAATTAATTTATAATTATTGATATTAAACATGTCATATTCAAGTTTAAATATATATAATTAAAGTTTGCAAATATTATAATTGTTTGATGGTTTTTAATTCATTTTTTTTAATTGAGATGTAAAGATAACCATCGACAACTTCTCTGAGACCATTTTAGTCCTCAATGACAGGGCCAGTCAACCGTTATTTCAACGTACCCTACGATCGCAAAGTATCGCGTGGTTATTACTGACAACCCTTATTATCGTTGAATCCGTAGTTATCGGCAGGACTTTCTTTACGCTGAGAGTGCCACACTTAAAATGTTTAGACATGTTTTTTCAAGTCTAATGATAGCAGGCGTGGATCAAGTTCAATTTAGCTTTTGGGAGAATAGTTTTTAAATTTTTTCAGTATCGCGTGAAATGAAGCGTAGAATAACTTACAACACATTCCCGACATTTCGTCAATGTTTCCAGTTAGTGTGTCTTCTTTACTTCAAAACACAGGAAACTCTAGTGAATTAAATATCTTTCAGATAACATTTATAATAAAATAACTCCTAACCCATTTAAAATAATAATTTTCAGGAATTTTCATAACATAAATATCACGAACCCGGTTTTTATAATATAACTTTGCTCGTAACTCATATAAATTATCTAAGTCTGTTACGTTTCACAAGAGATATTTCTACGTCAAAAATAAAACATGTTGTTTGTTCCCCCTTTAATTTTAGCCTGTTAAATTTTCAGTATTTGTGGTTATGAAGTCAAGAGTAAAGGCCTCATTACTTTTTACTTTTCGTTGCCGTTCTGTTCCACTCTTTTCTGTAGAAAATATTTTTTAATTACTTGTTGTGTGTCTGAACTTTCGGATGTGGACGATGTAATTATAGAAATGAATTTTGAAAATGTTTGCAAAAAAATATATACATAAATCTTTAAAAATCTGGAATTAAAATAAAGTTTTCAGAATTTTAACACAAAGTCTGTAATATTTCACACCACAAAAAACTAATGCATACACACTCTTGGCTGTCACTTAACGTTGTACATATTATATTTCCTACAGATTTCTCCGTAACAGAACAGAACGAAAAAGTAACAACAAACCACACATACAGTTTTTCAATTGAACAGAAACAAAACAGCTGATCTGTAACAGAACAGAACGTACAAATTAATTCTTCTTTTTTTCATAGAGCAAAAATTTTTGGCACGTTTATTAAACATGTGTTAATTAATTTAATTATTAGTTGTGCTTATCAACTCTTGTAATCTGTGATTTTGTTATTAAACACAACTTTTTTAATTTAATTATATAAATACATTGTTTCGAACCTGAATATTAAAAACAAGTGCTCGCTTTTTTACAAATTTTTATCTTGTTTGTATAAAGTTTAAAAAAATAGCTAACGCGAGCAAATCTCTTCATTGCAAAGCATTTGAGTATAATGTATACGAGAATTATTTTGTGTCCACTTTTCTAATCATTACCACGGATATTCCATGTAAACTTTCATAAGGATTGCTTGAAAAGAAGTAGTTGAAAAATAATATTTACTTTGCTGACGCGTGGCAGCTCCTCGGTGCGTGTGAAAAAATTTCACAAGAAAAGGTTCGGTAAAAGTAGTTGAAAGGTCCCATAGACATACAACTGTCAGTATTCCGCTATTGAGCCTTATTAATGTTGTCGAATTTTCGCCTTCGACTTGGACAAGTTGTACTCACTAGCATCCACCGTGACAAATGGTAAAATTGAATAAAGAACGCTGATGCGATGGTGTAGCGACCTTGAAATCAGAAAATATTAGAAAAAGAAATGGGTAAATTCGGATTTGAACTTGAGCCAAAAAACAATTCGTTTCAATAAATTATTTTTTATTAAGAAAGTCATATTGGAAAATTTTTAATTATCGCACTAGCAAAACGGATCAGTATTGATTTCGAGGGCACTACACCATCTCATCGGTATTCTTTATTCAATTTTACCACTTGTCACGGTGGATGCTAGTGAGTAGGAATATCAACTTATTTAGCCGAATTATTTAACAATTCAAAATACGATTAGTAGTTAACTTTTTCTTGTATTCAATGTCTTGGTTGTTTGAATACCAAGGAATTTAACTATTATTTCATTTTTTCGTATGGAACTTATTTTATTATTTAACAATTAAAAAACAATTTTATTTCATTTCATTTCGAGTTTTTTCACTAATTTAATTTATTAGGTCTCATTTCATTTTATTGGAACTTATTTAATTAGGCTTTATTATTTAGGACAAATTTATTTTTGATATTATATACATACATCTATCTTCTTCTATTATATATATATATATATATATATAGTGTTCAAACAACTTCGCGAATATAAATGTTATGTAAACCAAAGTCTATTTATATGCCATGAATTATTGCACTGAATTCTATTTTAAGTGAAGTACTTTTGTAATATATGGGGCTTCCCTCCCTGCATTTAACAACCGTGGCTTAGAACTAAATTTGCTCGCTAGCTCAACAACCTTCATCGAGTCAACTTAGACATCTGCCGAACGTCCCAGGGATCCTTCACCCTTTCATCACTAATTTGTACTTGGAAACTATATTTTGTAATAAATATTCATATACTTTTGTAAGTAATATATTGAAGTGAACAATTTTATTTTTATTTTCAACTCCGCGAAGAGCCAGGTAACTCTTCCTGCCCTTAATAGATCCATTAGAATTACCCTTGTGCATTCTGTAACGCCATTTTATTATTTACAAGAAATCCCTCGTGATCATTCCCAGGCGATCCTTCCCATTGTGCCTAATTCTTGATAGACTTAAATGTGAAAATAATAACTCACTTTTGAACAAATAGAAATGAGATAGTTTTAAGTTGTTTATTTAGAATGATGATTAATATTTATTAAAACAATTTTTTTTGTTGAGGGCTTTTTAGCTAGTCTATATACATACATGCAGTAGCACCAATGAAATGCATGTATATAGACTAGCTAAAAAACCCTCAACAAACAAAAATTTTTTGAAAATCTTTGTAAGAAGATATCGAGGCGATTTCGATTAATAAATTTAAAAAAATATTTAATATTAATTTTTAGAATGCGGTCGATTGAGTCGAACGCTAGATATACATATATGATTGTAAGATGGAAATTTTTTATGAAATAAAATTATTCTTTATCAATTTTGATAAACTACCGCCAACATATCCACGGTAAAATCCAAAAAAAAAATTAAAATAGAATGTAGCTTTGTAATAACCAGTTTTCATTTTAGACGGCATATTCTCATTCGATATAATACAGTCATGCCAACGCATGGTAAATTTTTTTAGAGGAGCTTCGAATTTATCATCCACTTGTGGTGCATTATCCGTACAGTTCAGCAGACTATCCATGAGAATTTCTCTGTAATAAATTCTCATAGTTCTTGTCAATGATGTTGGTGGTATTTCAAAAGGAGTTTTAATAAACGTCGATCCGTATAGACTGTAGTGCAAGTTGAGACTAAACATCAAATCTTCCGGTATGCCCTCTTTAAATTCCATCACTCCACTAACCGCAAACACTCCACGACTAGGACGTGTTACATAAAGGTCAACAAACGCTCTATCTGGTCTTTTATTCTCTATTTTGATCGAGACTATATCGAAACTCTATTCCCGCTGTATTAACAAAGTTTTCATAAACATAGTCTTGTAATAATAATAATAAAAACAAGTTTGTAAACTTCTACTTACCTCACATTTGATCAGGATTTGCTGTGCACAATTCACGAGTAAAAACAGCAATAATTTAATCACATAAGCCATTCTTTCAATATTTAAATTTTCCGTTCACACGGAAAAAAAATTAAACAAAACTCGCTAAGAATTAGAAATTTTTGTTCTGTCCACTTTTAACAATAAACAGCAAATTTATAGAGAAAAATATTTGTGTAAATTTATATGAAAAAAATATTTTAATTAATTTAATTATTATGGATATTGTACATCTTGCATTCAAGTTTAAATGTAAATAATTAAAGTTTGCAAAAATTGTTACTTTTTGGTTAATTATGGCCTTCAGCATAAAATTTGGAAAGGGGATGCATGCGGTTGTCATTCCATTTGTAATATCTATATTATCCATTTAAGACCCCATAACGTATATATATTTTCGATCCTTATAAATAGGAGAGTCGAATGAGCGATTTTCTTCTGTCTGCTTAATTTTGATGTAATTATCACGAAGGTTTCACATAAACCTAAAGATCTAAATTTTGCACGATTCTGTCGGAATTTGTACTGGAATTTTTCGGATACAAAATTAGAAAACTTTCGGTCCATTAATCAATGATATAGCTACCATTTTGTTTGTGTCCTATTCTGTTGTTTTTTTTTTTTGAAGACACCAGCTGTCCTACGGTCTAATTTATAAAACATATCTTTCATATAAAGTTCTGGGAAGTTTTCTACTGAAAATAATGGATATCGTTGCGTCCATAAATGACTAAAATGTGGGCATATAAATACTTCCCGGACACCACAGAGTCTGTGTTGATTTTGTAGTTCATAATATTTCTTATCAATTTTAAAATACTTAAACTTAAAAATTCTTTATAGAAATGGGGTGGTTGTTGTATTGGAAGTATTTCAAATCCTCTACATATTTTAGTTTTTAAGAACAAACACAAACCGCGAAGCCATTTTGGTAGAAACACCCAGGGTCTATACAGGAATCGAACCTATGACCCTTCGACTAATAGTCTAGTACGCTACCTACTAGTGAACGTGGATCCCCATATAAACCAGATAACAACGCGCACAAAAATATGCCTGTACAACTCGTGAGTTAAATCGGTGCTTCTGTATGGCTGCGAAACATGAAACGCTGCACCCTTAGACCTTAACGCACTCCAAATGTTCTCCAACCGTTGTCTCGGCAAAATCGTGCGCTTCTTCTGGCCAGCAACTACAGCGTTTCTCAACAAGAACTTTGTTTTCTAAAACAAAATAACGAAGAGAAAAGCTCGGCATATCTGAATGAAAAATGATATCTTGCAAAAGTCCACCACGACCACACTGACAGATGACGATTCTTTCATCAAAGTTTTTAATCACATTTTGGCGAAATGACGGCTCTATTTCGTTGATCACATCGCGGATTTTGAGTTTTAAGGCTGCAATCGATTCGATTGGCTGCCGTATAGACTCTGTCCTTAGCATAGCCCCACAAATAATAATCCAGTGGTGTTAAATCACACGATCTGGATGGCCACTTAAGAGCTGATTTTTGTGAAATTGTGTGATCGGAAAATTTGGTTTGCAATAAATTGATCGTTTCATTAGCTGTTTGACATGTGGCACCGTGTTGAAACCACATGTCAGTGCCAACCACGTCATCAATAATAGGCCATAATTAAGTTGTCAACATCTCGCGATAGCGTGATCTATTGATCGTTACCGCATTTCCAGCGTCATCTTCGAAAAAAACGGCCCAATAACGCCTACAGACCACATAGCGCACCGTGCAGTGGTACGTTGAGCTTGCAAAGACTTCTCAATAATCGTTCTAGGATTTTCAGAAGCCCAAATGCGGCAATTTCGCCTGACAAGTGAAAATGGGCTTCATTTGAAAAAATGATTTTTTCAGAAAAACCAGCGGGTTACGAATTGAGCGAATCTACGGCGATGTGAATGGTCGGTCGGCTTCAATGCCTGCACTAGTTCAACCTTGTAAGGCTTCAAAGCCTAATCCTTACGCGAAATTCGCCATGTGGTGGCTTTAGATAACCCCAACTGTTGAGAACGTCCAGGAATTGACAAATTTGGATTTTCTTCAACACTGTGGCTCACGGCGGCTACGATATTTTCAGTTGAACGACCCGGTCGAACATGCGTTGGTGTTGGCACATTATGTATCGAGCCTGTCGACTCCACTTTAACGACCAAATTCCTAATAGCGATCTCAGAAGGACGATTATTTTGAAATGTAACTTTAACAGAACCGCCATTTTCATAGTGGATATAAATTATTTTAATGCGATTTTCGAGCAAAATTAAATTCATGGTAACAATTTTCAACGCATCTACTACGAATAAGTCAAAAAACTAAATGTCAAAACTATCATGTTGTTGGTGTTGCCTCAATTGAAAAACAAAGTTCTTGTTCAAAAGCCCTTTATAAGTAACACAAGGCTATGGGCAATAACTATACACTAAACAATCGCTAAGGAAACACGAAACCGAAAATGAAGTTCACAAAGCAATATCACAAGGCAATTCCTCGACTGAACTCCCAACTTAAGCCGGAGAAGTGGGCGTGCATCTCTTACATGGCGTCGACAGCAACGACATCGTTCATAAAGTTGGCAAAAATGCAAAGAAAGACTTGTTTTAATGGAGTTTAAGCCGTGGATTCTGAAAAACAGGGTAAGGCGATTGAAATGTTACCAATATCAGGTTGGCAAAACTGGCAAACTTATAATGCCAGCTATGTCAAATTCATACCATTGACAGCTGTTTATATTGTTTGCAAGCTACCACAAGCATTTGCATCTAAAATTTATAGAACGAAAGTTATGCGAAATGGAATTCAAACGTAACAGTGTGAATACGTTGATTTGGCCGGACTATCGTGAGCTTAGCCATCTCAAAGTCAATGAAATGTTTGTATGTCGCACCAGAAATGGTTACAATGACAGATGCAGCATTGTGTTTACTTAACTGAACGCACTCACGAAAGTTTGAGCCTGCAAACGGCTGCCCGAAGTAATTTTCCATCTCATGTAATGGATCGCGCCTGGTATCAAACTTAATGCGACTTATTAGCGCGAAAAGGCCTTGGAAGCTGCTTTAGAGCCGTGAGCATGCAAACATTTCGGTCGTAGAACATGAACGTTCCAACCAGACTCAACAACGTCTCATAAAAATCGTGTGAGCGAAGAAAGATTGAAATACCATATTCAACACAATGGATTTCAAATTCGCCACATGCAAATCCGATGGACTATTTATTTCATCTGGGCCATTTTGGAAAACAAGATGTGCACTAAAAAATATGCCAGTATAGTTGCGCCATTTGAAGTCCACAGTCAAAGCAAAAGGTGGACGGTCACATCGAGCTAAAGTAAATGGAATTTGAAATTTCGATTATTTTGCAATTTGAATCCATAAAAAATAGATTCACACAAAAATAATATGATAACTTCAATCGTCTGAACGTAGAACAACGTTTTTTTTTTAATAAAAAGTAAAAATAACAAGAATAACTACTGCCTGTTTTTATAAAATGAAAACAAAATTGTGAGTGAGAATTTATATTGAAAACAATAACAATTTTTCGTATTTTATTGTTTTTTTTCAATATTTATTCTCACTCAGAATTCTGTTTTCATTTTACAAAAACAGGCAGTAAATAAATTATATCAAAAATTCTCTAAAAAATGTTTAAAAATTTGAAACTTTATGATTTGAAATTGTGCCAACCAACTTCTTAAGTTGGCTCGAATTCAAATCCTGAACCATTTTTTTGAAAAGAATTTTCGATAAATTTATATTGTTTTTAACAAAAAGTAATTTTGAATCACTTCAGTCATCAGAATAACAGATTTGTATAATAGTTGGTGGGTGATATTCTTATCGTTTTCTGAATATTTTTTTTACTAAAAAGCATAAAATTAAAATAGGATAATAATTTCCTTCAATTTTGCAGCCGTTTCAACAGATTAAAAATAACGACATTTTTTTGCTTTTTATTTGATTTAACTTCGCTGGTATTTAATATTATTAGAGAAGACGAGTCGCTGCCCTCTCACCGACAAAGTCCTACTCTGTAACGACAAACTTTGTATAGTGTAAACGGGTACAGGCTTGCGGAATCGTCTGTCTTTCTTTAATTCTTGAAGATTATTCTGACTTTAGCTTGTCAATAGTTAATTACAAACAATTTATTTACAACACAAAAATGGTTTTCATTCTTTTGAAATTTAAATACGAGTAAAAAAGGAAATTTACTAAAAAAAATCAATTTGCAAACAGAACGTACAAGTACACAAAGCAATATTTGTATTTAATTTTTATTTTGATACTTTATACTCGTACTCTCTGAGAGAGTCTCTCTGGGCATTGCAAATTCGCATAAAAAGTTTGCAAAGATTTTTAGTTCAGCAGCACGTCTGCATCAACTGATGCAAAACTCACTATCATATGTTGTGTTGTTGCATATCGTAGCATATTGAAACATCTGCAACGTTTGCAACGGCAGCTTGCTACAAAACGTGATTTCCGCTTATTTATATAAATTGAATTCAAATTATAATTTTCAACTTAAACCTAAACAGTTCAAAGAACTTACTTAAATACGTATAAATATTAAAGATAATAAAATTTCTTAATCATTTACGTTCGAATTTTCGAAAAATTGTTATAAAAACGGCTCGAACTTGAGGATTTAATTTTAATAATTCAGTTAATATTCTTATAAATTTCTATTAAGAAAGGAATTATTGTAAGAAATGAATCAAAAATATGAATTAGTTGAGATATAATATTCCTTTTTCAAACATAATTCGATTAAATTATTGATATTCCTAACTCTTGTGGGAAAAACAAACAAATACATTCATGCTGTGACGGCTTAAGTTATTATAATAATTTAAAAAAATATATATTAACTGAATTTAAAGACTTCAACCTTCGAACTCGATAACCTTCAAATAAACTTAAAATAGATTGTTCGAAAAATAACCCGAATTTATAATTCAAATTTGTTATAAAACATTAAATTGAAATTAAGTATCTCTAATGATTTTTTGTGTCGTCTTTTTAGTATTTTTTTTTAATTTGTCCTAAAGCAAAGATCGAATTTTCGAAATTGCTTTACAGAATTGAATTTTAAAATTTAATGTACAGATGATACTTATTTACCTCTGGGCCTTTAACTGCCCCTTATCTTTCTATATCGATCGCGTGTTTTTTTAATTAATTTTTATTTAACATTCTAAATAATCCAGCAATTTAGACAATTTTAAATTATTAATAAATAAATACATGTTTCAAAAACATGTTCATTTGAAATTAAATTTTAATTTCTGGAAATTTATTTTATATTTTAATTAATACTTTGAAATTTTTCTACAGATATAATTGCAGGGTAATATTTATTTGCATATAAAATGGTTCGAAACAATAACAAAATTATTATAAAATATAATAAAATGCTGTCGGTTAAGGGGAGGTAAATGAAATCCTTAAATAATTTTTTGTCGAATTGCTATCGATAAATTTCATTTCGTCATACGATTATTCTTTCGCTGTTACTTAGTAAAGTTGTGTTGACATCCAATAATGTCATTGGAAATAATGTCCATGAACAATATTGTCTTTTCAAAATGTAAATAATGTTAATAAAATATTGAAATAATATCCATGGACATTATTTCCACTTTAAAGTAAATATAATGTCCGAAATTATTTTCATTTTGAAAATGTTTGCATAGAATGAAAAAATACAGTTAATTATACAACATGAAAATAGAGCTTAACAGGCTTGAGAATTTTCTCATCTCGATATGTCGAATAGTGCCATGCCCTTGTGAAGATATTTTGATTTGTATGAGGAGTTTTTTGAATAATAACAACAATTGCACATTTTTTTACAAGCTATTTTATTTTTGAATAGAGTTTAAAAAATAACTAACGAAAGCAAATTTCTTCATTGCAAATCATTATGCGAGAATTATTTTGTGTTGTGTCCACTTTTCTAATCTAATTACCACGTTGTCACTGCATTTTTCAAGAAATTGTTTAACTTCTCAAAAGTAGACTGTAGTTGCTCTTCGCAAAATTTAAAAATTTGTTTGCAGGGAAGTTGTTATAAGGAAAAATTGTATGGCTCACTTTTGCTAAGGTGCTTTTAACTAACGTCTACTTTAGCACAAAGTTGTAATAATGGCCTTAAGTAATTAAAAAAATTTATTTAATTTGAAATTTAATGTGACCAGATTCCTCTTGAAAAATTTATATTATTCAAATGGTACATATTTCGGCCTACAACTTTTCGAACACAAAGAAGAACAGATTTACACCATAAAATTTTTATTTTATTTGAAAATTTTTAAAAGTGATTAGTAATTGTACTAAATTAATCAAATTTAAAAGAATTATCTTAAACATCACATTTCATCCAACTCTCTCTCTAAATAATAATAAAAACTGATTTCTGGTGCAACTACTTTTCCAAACAATTGGCAGCTCTATTTTTGTTTAATGCGAAAACTAAAGCCTATTTTGTGGAGTTTTTATTAAATGTACAAGCGCACATCTTCACACGTCACACTAATCTTACATTTAGTTCGAACTTAAATTCCAACCGATTAGTTTGTTTTGTTTTAAAGTGCTAGTTAAATTAAAAATTTCTTATGAAATACTAAGTCTTTCGCCATAAAAGTTATATCAAAACGAAGCTAAGAATGTCTGCTTTAAGTGTGTGTAAAAATATTTGTGGAATGCATAAAATTAATACCAAAAATATCAGTGTGAAAATTTCTTTAAATAAATAAATACAAGAGTTCTTATTAAACTAGAGAAAAAAAATTGCCGTTAGCCTGCGATCGGAGAAACAAGTCGTTGGTTTTAAAGCCGGCCCAGAGCCGCCGACGGCTTTGTCTTGTCTTTTTCGATAAGATGTAAAAATTAACAGCAATATGTAAGTAAAATATCATGTCAAAAGTTAACTATTAACTATTTATTGTTTTCTTAAACAATTTTGGAGATTATCAATATTTAACACATATTAAATTGCTATGTACATATATTCAAATATCGATTAGACAAATTCCAGTGCGAATTGACTACCAATCAGGGGGCTTTACTCCGGCTCATTATTTTTTTCTCGTTTTACTTGCAAGACATAAATGTCAAACTACATACGTATGTATGTATATCAAAGTTTTGTTTAAATTTTTTATATGAAATTGTGTTTACTTTAAATTTGGTTTATTTTTGTAGTTGCCGTACTAACAACAGGTGGTAGTCAATTCGCCTCTATCAAATTTTTTCCGTTTCAGTTTTTTAATTGAAATTTCGAAAGATCTGCTATTTTCCAAACAAAAATAACTTGAATCTGCATAAAATTTTGTCAACTAACTGGCAACCCCTGAATCAATGAACAAAGTTTTTCTTTTTAACGCTACTAGTTCGACACTGACATCCGATTCAAGAGGGTAGTAGCCCTAGAACAGCTGAATAACATGCAATTGCATAAAATTTGTTTGATGTTAATGAAATAATCATATTAAAATGGTTTATTTGAAAATACCAAACACCATATACATAAATACTATACCGTTTCATAAGGTGTTTGACATTTTGTCCTAGATGCATCTGGGCTGACAGTGACACGCGATTGCTTATATGTTTTGACAACTAACAAGGAATTTTCAACAAAAAATTTTATAGAAAAGCTACTACCTGGTTGATCTGCCCTGGGAAAATTTTCTCAAATCATAAACATAAATTATAGAATAATAATACCAAAACATGGAAACAAAGAAATAAAATCATTTATTATAAAGAAAGAGTAATGAAAGAATACTACACAAAATCAATAACGAAAATAGCAGAAAAAATACAACATGCAATAAAGTGATCTTAAATACCTTTTCAATAAGATCAATAAATAAATATACATACATACATATGTATCTAAAAAAAAAGAAGCCAACAAAATAAAGCACAGAGATGGAAAAAGGGGTTTTTAAATTTAAATTTGGTGTGAGCTCATAAACATTCCAGAATGAATGAAATATTTTTAATATATATAACAAAATTTCTAGTATGTATGTAGAAAAATATGTATAGATTTTGTAAATTCCGACACAACCAGTATTGTCAGAAAATAAAACTGGGTAAATGCAACAAAAAAATATGCTAAAATGCTCTACCAGAGAAAAACTAACAGCCAAATTAATTATTACCATTTTTATCACATTTTCAGATTATCTAAAAATACGGCCAGCTATTTTGCCAGCTTGTTTGATTTCAAATTTCAATCCTAAATGAAGTTGCATGACAGTTTCTGTTTAACTCTATTTTGAATTTTATTTTAAGAAACGCTGTGTAATTTCAGTGCAAATGTTTATTTTCTTTCAATGTATTGATTGCAAACAGTTCTAAAATGACTTCGATAGCGATGCAGTCTTTTGTGAGAATTTGAAAATCCGATCAACTGTTATGCCATTTTAATTTCTAAAAAAAATTTAACTTTGTTGCACTTTTCCAATGGAAATTTTCAATATGCTGTTTATTTAAAATAGTGATTATGTTAGAAATTATTATTTCAACCTTCTCGACGTTTTTATTTCAAGAGAATGCAAATTTTTACAGTAAGCAAAAAAAGGAAGAAATTAATTAATTACATATATTTTAGAAAAGAAACCCCCATTAGTATAATACACATATAATTTCGATTTGTTTTTCAACATTCAAGAATTTTTAGTCTGCGTTTAACGAAACATTTATAAAAATATGTGTGCAGCTAATTATTGCACCGGGGAAAAATAATAAAATACTTATATAAAAACAATATTTTTTTACAAACGAATTATGATGCTAAATTGCCATTACCAATATTGAAAAAAAATAATCTATTAATTTAAAACTAAATGTTAAATCTAGCGGTGAAAATGCTAAATTAGCAACGATGCATACAGCTTATGATGAAAGCGTGGGATAATTTGGTGCTAAAGCTTATTTTTTCCAAATCCAAAAATTTTGTTTTGTTTTAATTTAAGCGAACGATTTTGTTTTTGAAAGTAATAAATCGGAATCAGAAAAAACTCAGAGTTTTACATACATGTAATTTTTCAAATTAATTTCGAAGTAGACTAAAAATTTATTTTAAAGTGCAATTACATTTGTTTGCAAAATTAAAATTTTCTTATATGTCCAGACATTTTTATATCCTTAAATATACAAAATGTATTGAATATACGACGGAATATATGTATGTATATGTATTTAATTTGTGTGCGAGGTGTTCCGTCTACTGCTTCAATCCTGCCAATTTTTAACACGACTAGACCACATAATCAAACACTTGCTCACAATGGGTTTTAGCGACGTAGATGTTGTACATAGTTACTGAATAAAAATTATTTTGTAATTATTTTTGTCCTTCCTTTGGATAAGGATTTCTATATTTATGCTAAAGTACATAACAACAACACAACATCTAATTAATTCCAATCTACACGAAATTACATAACAACGTTGTTTTCGGAGTGCAGCTCCTCCTCATCAGTGTTCATGTGTGGTAGGTATATTATTTCCTCTTTTATAGGTGGTTCTGAGTAATTGTAAATTAAAGATCTATTTATACAAATCTTGTATAAGGATAATCTACGAGATGTATTATTAAAACAAAACAAAACAATATTATATAATATCAATTATTGTAGGTATATAATAAAATTCCACTTTTCCAACCCTGTAAGTTAGTAGAAAGAATTTATAATAACATAGTAAAGAGCAAGCACAGCACAACATAAGAGACATACCCATACAACACAAAAATACCAACAACAACAACACCGGTCTTATTAAATTTTGTACTTTCTACAAAAACATAATAACAACAACATCTTCATTATCATCTTAAAATTGTGGATCCAGCGTTGCCATCGGTCAAATAAAAATTTACACATATATGGCAAAAGTTATTCATTCAATGTCATGTGAAATTGTATATAAAAAATAAATTTTGGACAAAATTTAAACATTGAAAAATAATACGAGTTCAGTTTGATAATTCGGTGACTTTCTGGATAAAATGAAATTTTTTCCGGCAAAATAGTCTTCTTTGAGATCGATCGATGTATTTAGTCAAGCGTCTTTCTAGTTTTTTAATTCCCTCCAATTCATAAAATTTCTCAATACCCTCTCAAAATAGGCATTTGTTGCAATGATAACCTCTTCGTTTGAGCCATTTCATAAAATTTGTAAACAGGAAATAATCGCAAGGGGCCAAATTCGAAGAGTATGCTGGATGGAGTAGCAGTTCGTATCCCAATTCATAGATATTTGCCATTGTAAACGCGTTTGCGTTTATGGTCTAGTGTGAGCAATAGCGGCATCCATCCCACAGCTTTTTCAGATCAAAATATTAATGCAAAATGTGATGTAATCGATCGGTTGAGATGCCTACAGCCTAAGCCATCTCACGCACTTTCATTCTCCGATCGTTCAATACCATTCCAATAGCTTTCATCGGCCTTTTGACGACCTTTTGGGATGACCACTTTTTAATCATTTAAATTGATGGTGCCGAGTCCCCATTGTGTTTATCAAGTCATGCCTTGGGTTCGGTTATGGTTTTTTTTACTTAAAAAATTATGTTTAAACTGCCCACGTAATTTACTTTTTGTCAATGTAACTAACGAGGTTGTGTACTTTCAAGGGCTGTCAAAAGCAAGCTAATAGATGCAGCTTCCTCAAAATTTGACAGTAGTCTAGTAATAGATAAAAGTTAACGGGACCAGTGTTGCGTTTAAAGTTGGTGCTTTGAAAATATAAAAAGTCACGGTATTATTAAACTTCCCTTATATTAATAATAAAAAATAATAATATTTTGTTATATAAAATTCATGAAAAGGGATCGGTCTCTGTACTCACAAAAATATAGCTTGTGTTTTTTTTTAATAAACTGCGCTATATTTATTCTTACTCTATAAACAAAATTACTTGTTTGTGTGTCACTATAATGAATTTTCTATAAACAAAGTTTTCTCTATTATTGCTACTCACTAATTATTGAAATCTTTTTTATTTAAGTAGTTTGATATTAATAGTTGATATAACTCACAACCAATTTAGTAGAAAAAAAACACATAAATGCCGATGAGGGGATGTAGCGGCGTCCAAAAACAGAATCCCTATTTGTGTTTTGTAGTCCTCTAATAAACATGTATGTATGTATAAATGATTTAATAACTTTCACGTTAAAAAAGAGATTTTTGACAAATGAAATTTAAAAAACGTTCTCAATTAAATTTTGTTTTTGTAGGATTTTTTTTAACGAACTTAAGAAAAAAATAAATTGAGGTTTGATGACCCGTTTTTTAATTTGTATCTCTGTTCGCTCAGAACTCCTGCATTTCGTTTTTTTGTTTTGAATGTCACGATTTAAAAATTATCAAACGAATTTGAAACAGTTTATGGAAAAATATTCAAAAAGTGGCAACGCTAAGTGGACCTGATTTTTATTTGTTGTACAAGAAAAGAGAAATAATGATCAGTTTTTAACGTGCCGCAACACAATATAGACGTGTCTGGATTTCAAACGCTCGCTTCACGTTCGTGATATCTTTGTCGTATATATTTTTATTTGCTGTAAAGCACCAGCGACAGCAATTAAAGTAAATGCAAAATAAATAAGTCTTCATGGTTCCTTTAAAAATAAAAATAATTAGACGCTCGACAAAAACAAAATAACGGAAGTGCTTAAAGAAATAAGAAGAAATTTAAGAATTTAATGAAAATTTGCTGCTGATTTTGAAATGAAATAGCTACTTTTTTTTATTGATTAACATAAAGAAAAGCAAGCCGGTTAAAGTTTAATGCAGAAGAGAACATCAAAGTGGAGTTAATTATCACAAATTTAGTTAGAGAAAAAAAAATAAAGTTTACAGTAAAGCCAGATAGTGCATAAAGCGAAAGAAATAAATAAATAAAAATGTTTCAAAATTAACAAAATAATAACAAATTTGTATAAAAGAAATTCAGAAATCTTACCACAAAATTCTGAAATTGAAAATTTTAAGTTCTAAACAAAATTATGTGCATGAAAAATAAATATTTACATACATATGTAAGTACATATATACCTACATATACATACATATGTACATAAATCCATATACATACATACTTATGTAAGTACATATGTGAAATATAGGTGTACTCTTGTACTTGCTTACTTAAAATCACAAAGTTAAAATATTCTAATAAAAGTTTTTCTTATAAACAAATATATAACGTTTAATAATTAGCCCAACATTAATTTGAACAAGAAATTAAAACTATCAACTTAATTTTGTTTAAAATTATGCAAATATTTAAGTTTTGTTTAACAATTATAACATTAAATAAAAACCCTACAAGTTTTTAAATAAAATACATAAACAAATTTATCAAAATATTTTGAGGAAACTCCTGAAAATCAAGGTTGATCTTTACAACTGGTACAGCAATAAAATAACAATCAAATGGCCAAGTAAATTATAAACTGTTTTCTAAACAAATAAAGTTAATTTTAGAAAATTATAAATTATAACAAAACTTGAAATGTTTCTTTAAATATATTCTCAAACAGATTGTTGTAAATCTATACTTACACCACAAAAGTTTCAGTTTCCGCAAAAATATTGAAATATTTTTTTTTCAAGTTTTTTAATTTACTCACCACCAAAGTAAGTAAAAGTTGTTTTTTTACAATTATAAATATTTTTTAAATTTCCGGAATTTTTAAAAACCAGTCATATTTTCTATTTAAATAAAAAAGAAATTTACAAAAATTTTAAATAGCCATTAAAAAAATCCTTCATACGAGCAGATATTGTAAATCTATTATGTAAATAGGCAAAGAGAAATTTTTAGATACATTTTCCTGCATTGTTTGCCAACCGATTTTCTTCATTATTTTGCCAAATGATAGACATTAGTAGGCTTTAGAAATCCGGCTATAAATTATTTAACTCGGTTCAGTATTAAAAGAATAAAAGGCTCCCAAAGTTGACACCACTACAAATGCTAAAAATACACACGTACATTCACTTACATATGTATGTAAGTATTGGTTCAAGTAAAAACGTAGGCAAAGCAATGATAGTGTTTAAGAGTACCTCCATATGTGCATACATATATGAGTTCACTCATAAAAAGAATAGAATTGAATATGGATGTAAATACATACATGTTCATTACAGGTTTGTTTATGGAAATGCTTAATAATTAATTAATAGAATATGGTCGATTGCGTCGGCCATAGGAAAAACTAGTTATTTATAAATATTAGTGTATCCTATCGGTCGACTCATTCGACCGCATTCTAGAAATTTAAATTAAAAATTTACATAAATGCATACATACGATAAAATACAAAACCATAAATAAAAAAACCTAAAACTGTCTCATTTCTATACAAAAGCAAATTGGACAAACACACATACACGGTTTGTTTATTTTTCAAGTTGAAGCTGACACATGCATGTGTAATAAGTGTACATGGGTTAGTAGCAGCTTTAAACGCTTATAGTTCCCTAATTATCGAACCCATTTAAATAAAATTAAGATTGTCCACATCTACATATATAAAAAACCCATTTAAAAACTTATACATCTTTCCAAAATTGGTTTAATATTAAGGCCGTTAAAGGGATTTATTAATAATTTATTTAGATATTTTATTTATGAACACATTTCGTAAAATGCAGTTTTGCAAATTTGCATGAAAAATACAAAAGAAAAAAATTTTTATTTTTATTTTATTCCATACAAATTTCAAACGTTTAGAAACGTTCCATTTTGCAAAATTAAGCCCAAATATTTGCTCTGTGAACATAAGATAGCGTTAACATTTTCCCTAGAAGACTTAGGTACAGTTTATGAAATTAAAATGTGATTAAAATTTAAAAAAACACGCTTCCAAAATACTTGACCGCATCGCCAGGGCAAGTAGATTATCTGAAATATATAAAATTATGCTGAAATTGGAAATAGGTGTATCAGAAGTTGAAGCAGTTGCAAAGAAAGTTTTACTTAGTATGGGCGAGGTACTGAGCACTTTCAATGTCAGTTGCGCATACTCATAGTCATAAACAAAGCACACTTTAAGACTTGAAAACTAGTATTTTGTATGGGCTTAGTTTTTATCCTAAAGTATATTTTATTTATGACTTTGAGAGCATGCGTTAGGAAATTTTACTTTTAGAAGAACTCAAGATGTGTGCAAAGTTTCACAATAACCGCTTTAGCTGAAAAAGAATGACGGAGGGCCATATTTTCAAAGCTGAAATTGTATTGTAAGAAGAATTTAATGAATCTGTAAAATTTAAATATTGTATCAATGAAGAAGTGTGCAAAGTTTCAAATTAATGGGACCTTTAACTGCAAAAGAAGCTAATAGACGGGTGTTAAATACTAATTCCAGCAGGAGCTACAAAATAATTTTGTTTTCGATATGAGATTTTGGGGTTTATTTCACCAAACAAAATATCTGCTTAATTCAATCTGTGAATAAAATTGCCAACTCTTTTATCATGGTAAGATCTTAATTAAGCCTTTGAGAAATCCCTAAAGAAGTTAACTAAGCAAAAGAAGCTGAAGAAAACTTTAATTTGTTTAGTTCATGAATTTAAATTAATTTTAGTAAAACAAAATGAACACAGTAACAAATCTCGAGCGTGCATAAGCTTGAGTGAAAAGTCACTCACTATCGCATCTCTAATTCAAATTAACGAGTGTCAAATTATCGAGAGTCGACTGTAAGTTTATTCAATAGAGAAGTTAACAGTGTGATCAGAACGATTTAAAGTTCACCGTAATTAGCTTAAATCAGGCTTGAGTTCGTTAGTTCAAATTATTATTATTAATAAAAAGAGGACAGGAGAAAAGCCAATTAATGTTATAAATTGAAAAAGTTTTCATTTGTTGCGAAGACTTTTTGAACTCAAAATGGGAGAATAGCTCGTACAATAAATTCGCTAAATGTGCTATAAAATAAATATGAAAAAGTAATAGTTTAATGCACAATATAATTTTTATATATTAAATTTAAATATTTATTATTAAATTTGTTTATATTTTTAAAATTTTTCTCATGGAAAAAAAGCTCCAAAAAATATTTCATCAATTATAAATTTGCCGTTGAAAAAAGAGAGACAACAACGAAAATTATTATTTAGTAGAAAAGAAATATTGACAATTCAAGCCGATTACTTTTAAAAGGTATTTTTATTTAAAAAAAATTTATATCCCTAATTTTATTTATTTGTCTAAATTTTTTTTAAATATCTCTTAAATTGCAATTAATTTATTTTTTATAGTTATTTAACTCAATTATCAAACTTTTTTTACTTTACAACATTATCTTAATTAGTTTTCTGTTTTAGTTGTTAAATTTAAACAATTTCAATGAATCCTTTTAAGTGCGCTTGATTGGCAACAACTTTCAAATGCTTTTAACCAAAAAAAGTCAAAAGTTTAGTAAAAAAAAAAATAATCAAAAGCCAAAAAAAAGTCTAAATGAATTTTCTGACAATATCTAAAAAGCTTTGCAGTTCGAAAATAAAAATAAATAATTGCCACATAAATCAGGCAATATTTTGCAAAGCAAACATGCTTTATGTACTAACTTTACAGTGACAGTAACAATAATTTTAATAATCAAAAATAACTAAATATTTCTTGAAAAGACCCTGGGTGGGGGCATACCAAAATGTATGTACAAATTTCATATAAAATTTCCAATCGATTTGGTACAAAATCTAAATTGCAAACAAAATGTTGGGGGGACGTGTATGGCTTCACATTTCGTTACAATTGATTTTACTTATTGCTTGTCTAAACCACCGATTTGGATGAAATTTTGTAAGTGTATCCATCTTGCGAGATTGGTTGATTTTAGAACCGATAGCAGGCGATAATGTCGATGTATACTTTTTGAAGTAACCATTTTGTTTTGAGGTGATCTGTGGCAAGACAACGGGTCTCATGCATAAAAACGAGTAAAAGCGCTGAGTTGTAGCAGGTGAGCAATTACTCGTAAGTCGAGTTCAACTAAACAGCAACAGCTTTTGCTCAATTTCGTATGCATAAAAATGAGTTCAGACCAATTGTAATTACTTGAGCAAAGGGAGATCAAACATCTAATTGTTATTGAAGTGTAAACATGTCGTCAAGTGAAAGTGAAGTAGAATCAAATAATAATAAAATAGATACTGACGACATTTCTAAATTTTTAGTAGAAAAAATAAAACAAAATAAATATTTACTCGAAAAGTGTCAATTGCCAAGCATTAAAAATATAAAAAAACAAACAATAGAAACATGTGTCACTGAAATTAATTGATGTACTCCAATATCAGTGGCTATACCATCTTGGAATCCAGGATCTGCACAAAATCTTAAATATATACGAATTTTATCAATGTTGCTGAGGGCACCACCACGTGTTTCTTCTGACTCCTCAAAAAAATAATTAGCCAACCAGCAGATGCTACTATCATCAAACCTATGTATTTATCATTTTATTATGAAGTATATATATAAAAAAAAATTAATAATTAAAAATACAAACCTGTATAATTTTTTATCCTCACTTGCTAAATTTATTTTACGCTGTTGATAACATTTTGTATATCTTTGTGGCACAAAATATTCAGCCATCCTTCCTTTTTGGTGCACGCGAGTCAACTGTAATGCAGGCTCAACAAAATTTGAGCAAGAGCTCACAAAAGAAAGCAAAAGCTTGTTTTTATGCATATGAAAATGAGCATAAGCTCATCTAAGTTAGTTCAAACTGAGCAAGACGAGATCAAACGTGAGCACTGAGTAAAAGCAAATACATCAAATTTTATTATGCATACGGCAAGCACCTTTTACTCAAAAAATCGAGTCCGAGCTCAAGCTCACGTGTTATGCATGAGACCCAACGTCTACTTGTGTCTCAAGTAAATAAATAAGAGACTTCCTTTATTCGTCCTTTGTCTTATTTCTACTGCTTTTAATAATTTGTTTATAACTGTGTCAAGCCGGCAACTTAATTTATTTACCGCAACATTAAAATCTATTTATTTTCTGCTTTCCGCTTTGTTTATTTAAAATAACTCGCGATCATATAATTAATTTTTGCAATTTGTAACAAAATCTAGGTGAAGTTTAAATAACAAATGCCTTTTAAATACATACTGATTGAGAAACTAAAACATTTTATTTGTGGTGGGTAATTTGTTATGCAAAAAAAGAAAAGAAAAAAATAATATTTAAATAGATAACAAATCTTTATGCTAAAGACAGACTTCTGGAATAGTATTTAAGCTAGTTAGAAAAGAGGCAAAGAAAATAAAAAGAACGAATTGTAACAGATACGCAAATTGAAATTTTTATTAAAACAGTTTATTTGTTTGTTTGTTTTTTTTTTCAATTTGACATAGTAACCAAGAAATGTATGTTTAGAGGTCGAAAAGGGGGTAAAAAATTAAATGCAATGTGAACTAAACAAAACGTCTGGATAAGTATTTTATTATTTTCATTGGCTGTTCTTCTATATTGTGTATGTTGAAGTGAAATTTGAGACTTCGAGAACTTGTAGTAGATTAAAGAACAAATGCACATTGTTTTCTTTAATCTAGGACAAGTTTTCGCTCTGAAATAGGCGACTTCGGACACACATAATCTGAGGGATTATTAAAATATATAATTAATGCTAAAATATTACAATTATATCTAAATTAAAAAATACATTTTTCTTGTGTGAGCACTGTATTGTTAATATTTAAGTGAAATTATTTGGCCACCGTTGAAATTGTTTTTATACTAAAAAATGTTTGCAAAAAAAAACAACCAAAGCGACGACGGCACCAAAGTTTGAAGTTCCGAATAGTGGATATTTCCAAATTAAACGACAATTTTCTGAATAGGTCGACAAATAGCTAAAAGAACAAACATTAAAAAAATAATCTCCGTCCGACTTTCTGTTGAATTTGGTAAAAAATTTACATTTTTATGAAAAAGAAAAATATTTAGACATTTTTCTTTTGATTTTTTTTACATTTTATTTTTATTTTATTGAAAAAAATAAAATTTTTAATGTGAATTTTATCTGATTTTTGATCCAAAGTAATACTTTTTTATATTAGGCCAAGGTTCATATCTTTATTAACTGAATTAAAAAAAAAAAAACAAAAATTTATGAAATTCTTTGAAAAAAGAAGATATTGAGGCAATCTCGATTAATAAATAAAAAAATAAATTTAGTAAGTTTATTATTTGAGATGGTTTTGAAATTTATTTTCAAAAAGTTTTCATTTGTTGTGGATTGAGCCAATGAAATGCGTGTAGACTAGCTTCACCCACAATAAATGAAAACTCTTTTTTTTTAGGAAAGAAATGGGCATTTATTTAATAGCTTCTAGTGTATAGGAAAAATTAATTGATTCCAACGTTCCTTGAAGGATTTAAAAACATCATAGGATGATGCCAAAAGCACCTCAGCAGTGCTTAATTGTATTTCTTGCTTGAATTTAAACTTCAATTGAAGAAAAAGGATACGAGAACAACGAGTTTTTTCTCTTCTATCTAACTTTAACTCTATCCGTTTCGATGTTAACTCATTTGCGTTTTTTTTAAAGAAGTAAGACAAGCTCAAGCTCTTCAAAAATTAATTCTTTTTCTTTACAATTCAAGTGGCCATTAATTTCATTACAAAACTCGCTTTGTCTTGTGTTTCATTGTTTTTAATTTTTTTTGTTATCAGCCCCACCATGAAGTTCTTTTTTGTTTGATTGAACACTTGCTGTTCACCGCAAAGCAGTTGAACTTCCGCAATTCAACAAGGTTCATGAAAATTACCTAAAATTCACATAACATTAAGGAAAACCCTGAACCGAGCACAACAAATTTAAAATCTAAATATGAAAAAGTAACGTTGGTTGGATTTAATAGCCACCACATTTTCTTCAAAATCCAGCTCGTTTAGCTGAAAGTATAAGAATGTTTAAAAAAGTCATAAGAACATTCTTCCGCTCCAAAATTAATAAAACATGTTTCATTTCAATTGCGCATCATTTCTTAAGCTGGATCCGCGCCTGCGTTAACAATATCAGGCTAAATCTTTTCTTGTTGTTAAATATTTACTTCCGTATTGAAACTTTTCAAGAATATGGTTTAAGGTCTACCTACTATTGGTTTGACATAACTGGGTCACTCGCTCAACCCACAACAAACAAAATTAAAATCAAATTGGGAGAATATCTCAAATAATAGATTTACTAAATGCCGGTTTGGCGGCATACATGAAATCAAGTTTAACTCTAATAATCGTTTATGAATAAGGCGATTAAAGTTTGAAACTTATGAGATATTTTAGATCCGTTCCGCGTAGAAAATTTTTGGTTATTGTAATCGTTTAAAATAAATTAAAAAAACCGCCACCTTAAGGTCTATGGGGCGCATTCACAAACGCTTGTTAAAGCAAAAATTTGTTTAAAATTCAAGTTTTGCATGCAAAATCGGGTTATGTAACCAACTTTAAGTTTAATAATCGTTTATGAATACGAGGCTGTGTTGTTAAAAATTTAAAAGTGGCTTGCACAGCCCCGTAGACTGGGCCAAAAGTTGTTGACGAAACACACTAAGTTTTTGTTTTTGCAGTGATTTTTATTTAAACTTCCCATGTAGCAAGCTAACTTTAAGTTTTTCTCTATTGAAAAGTATCTCAGTGTAGTTTTTGTTTCGAGCTTTCTAAATTCTAACTGCTGCTGAAGCAGCATTTATTGTTGTTACCCGTATTATTATGATTATCATTGCAAGTGTGGATTGTAGTAGACATAATTAAAGACACACGTTTCATAGATTTCAAACCCGTGATTTTTTAAGTTATTTATTTTTTTATGAGAATTTTTTCTAAACACAAAAGTGCTAATGATCACGCAACATGAGAAGAAAAATACCTATTTCATTACAATATTGAAATACTAAATATAATACGAGGCTGGTCCCGAAAATGGGTCTGTTTCTTTTTTATCTTTCATTTGTTCTATAATATTTTTATTTAAGTATTTACTTTTGGGGATAATAAAACATATAAAATCCAAAATATCACACTTTTTTATTCAAAAACGAAAACATTATATAGGTATTCTGTTTTTTACAATTTAAATAATTTTTTATTTATCCTGAATGGACAATACTATGGGATAAATAAACAATAAAAATATCTTTATCTCTTATTCAAGATAAGAAATTTTCAAGTTTCCAGTTACTTGGAGCTGGCTGGCAACTGCCCTCGTAATCCCCTCACTGTTTAAAATTAAAATATCGAAGTTCTTTCTTTTGTATTTTTATTGAGATTTTTTTTCGTAATTTTTCATTTCTGTGAATCTGAATTTATTGTTTATTTTCTTCGAGAAAATTTTATACTAAAACTATTCTCTAAATTGTTTAATTTTCTGTTGTATACATATGTATATACATTCATATATATTTTCTTTAAAATATCTAACAGGTAGTTTTTCTTTTAAACAATGTCATTATCATCTACTTGCTGATAAACTACAACAACACATTTGATCCATGCTGTTCTGCTGTTGTTGTTTTCGTCAATATTTGAGCTGGCTTTTCTTTTTCTAAATTTTTCTTTCTGTTTTTTTTTTTTTTTTTTTTTTTTTTTGAGAAAAATATCTTCCTAAAATAATGAAAACAACAGCAACAACAGAACCAGACAAACTACATATGTAAGTATGTATGTATGTACATATATGTGTACATACTCCTGTCTGTAAATCTTAAAACAGTTTCATTTCCTTTTACGAGAAAATGTGTACAACAAGAACAAATACAAAATAAAAAACTACAAATTCTTGCTGTAAATAATAATAAGAAACAAGTAACAAAAAATAACAACAAACTATGAATGTAATAAAACTATTGCTCTTGCTATTTATATATACATATATATGTATGTGTGCTAGTCAGCGTTACCACAACCACAACAAAATAATAAAGATTTTTCTATACCACTAGTGTTACTTAGTCTGCGTTCAGATAAGTCATCTCTTATTGAAAAGATTCTTACTTTTTCTTCTTTGAACTTTCATTCATGTTCACACAAGTCATGTCTTGTTGACGACATTTACTTGCAAATACCTTTAGGCTTAAAATTATGAGTACCCTTTTCTTTTCTCCTCGTCTCTCTCACCAATAAACTAGCAATCATGTCAATAAAGCTGACATCCCATAACATGCGTTGTATGCGTTCTGTCATGGTAGAATAATACAGGTAGTGTCGAAGCCACAACAACACTGCTTTTAGGTTTGAAGCTGTCAAAAAGTACAAAAGAAAAATGGCAAAATGTTTGCATTTTCTGTTCTATGTATAAAGAATTTTGTTTCTTTTCCTTTTCTTATTTGCATTTGAAACAAATGTTAAAGTGTGCGTTTTTAGTAGTGTGGGTGTGTGTTAGTAATACATAATCAAATTTTGACAGACCCGATCCCAAAAAAAAAGAAAGTCCGTTGACGCTTCGACACTACCTATATTATTCTACCGTTCTAAATTCAAGTTACATGGAACCCTTTTTTGCGCCAAGTTTTTTTTTTTGATCAGCTGTAGTGTAAATATTTGTATCTAATAAAAATATCTTTTGCAAAATGGAAAGTTTAAAAGAATTTAATGAGTTTGTGCACATAATATTTTGTTCCATTGAGCCCAACGAAAAGTTTTTATTGCACATGCTTAATAAATTTATAAAATTAATAAGCATAACATAGATGAGGCTCAGTACGTAAAAGTAATCGACAACTAAAATGCAAATTTTTTTTGGTGAAAAAAATGTTTTAAAAATTCATTTTTATATATTTTATTCTTGAAAATATTTCTAAACTTTATTACCGAAGGCTTTTTTTAATTAAAAACATATTTTAGTACAAAAAATAGCTAAAAGTAATCTACGATACAAACATATTTATCGGTAAAATTTAAAATAGAATATTATTTGACATGCTTGGCTACAAAAAACAACTCACTTTTTTTAATAACGCTTGCGACGCGTACAAAAGTAGAAAGTAAACCTACTTCACGCGTTTCATACTTCCTAATAGTTTTAAAACATTAAACGCATTTTAGAAAGTTAACATTTTGGATATATGAGTACGTTGCAATGAAGGAACGATATGTACATATTTGTCTTTGTATATAAAAACAAGTTAAAATTCAAAAATGTAAAGATATGATATTCTTCATATTACTACACATTTGTAAGAACTTAAATAATACATACGTACGAGTATATTGCAATTTAACAATTTTATTAGCTCAGGTACTACTTTCCAAGTCGAAACAATTACAATTATTTAGTTTTAAATTATCTTTAGCATACAAAATTGCTTCTAAGGAAGTTTTTTTTTAAACTGAAGAATTTTTCTGATATTCATGGTTAACTTCAAAATGGGTTTAAAGTTCTGAAAGAATATTGTCAGTTTATAATTATTTAAAAATCGTGCTATTTCTGGCATCCGAAATCGACAAATTGACGATAAATCGTCAAATCTGGCAACCGTACATTCATGTCTGAAAGAAAACTGTCATAGTGTGAACCGGGACTACGGATCCCGGAGCCATAATGACGGTGCGATTGGCCAAAGTAGTTGTTGATGACAGTCGCTGAGATAACATTTATACCTTTTTATAATTTTTCTTTACAGTTTTTTTTTGTGCAGAAATAAAATATAAAAAATCTACTCAACCGAACACTTCAGAATAACAAATTTACTAAATTTTGTCTAATCGTAACACACCGGCAACCCTGCTGCGAGTGCATGAACCTGGCATAACGAAAACATATACATATATGTACATATATATGTGTGTTGGCACGAGTATGTGTATGTGTTTAGTTACCTTTAATGGCTGGCTCGTAAAAACTAGAACAAATGAGTAAAAACTAATACATATTTATGTATGTATGTATGTATGTCCATTAGGGGGGCCGATTTGTAAGGAAAAAAATTTGTCGTTATTTTTTTTTTCTCAAATTATTTTTAAGGGTTTTTTCGCACATTATTTTCTATCGGCAAATAATAGCAAAATGTAATTTTCATTAATAAATAATTCAAATTTTCATTAATAAATAATTCAAATTTTCATTAATAAATAATTCAAATTTTCATTAATAAATAATTCAAATTTTCATTAATAAATAATTCAAATTTTCATTAATAAATAATTCAAATTTTCATTAATAAATAATTCAAATTTTCATTAATAAATAATTCAAATTTTCATTAATAAATAATTCAAATTTTCATTAAGAAATAATTCAAATTTTCATTAATAAATAATTCAAATTTCGTTAATAATTAATTAAAAAATAATTCAAAATTAAATTTCACCTCGGAAAGGTAACATTTAAGGCCGAGGCAGATAGAATCCGTCATACGTTGCTTTTTTCAACTGACATTTAAGTATCGGCGGAGGAGGTTGACACAATGAGTACTTTGTTGACGGACATTAAATCAGCTTCATTTGATCAAAGTACACATTTTCAATAGAACTAGAGGATATTCTAGTTGTTTTTTTTTATTTATATTTAATTTTTATTTTTATTTAATTTTATTTTGTCACCACACAACGCAAAAAGCTTAATAAAAACTAAGCAAAACAATGATATTTTTCAAAGTACTCAACGTACGTTAAAAGAAAACCCGTATTTTAACTTCGTTATTAGATGAAAAAAGCAACGTATAACGTACGACGGATTTTATGGGTCTCGGCCCTTTACCTACTAAAAAACCTTAAAAATAAAAGTTGAGAAAAAGTAAAAAGATTGAAATTCGGAACTTTATTTCCTCATGCCAAAAGCTATCTAAAAATCGATGGCACAATATCGATTGCTAAATCGACCCACCCTACTGTACAGTCTTTAGCCTAATATAAATTATTTTTAAAACAATGTTAGTTTCTGTAAATTCCCATCACACATAGTATATTTGACAGAATAACAGAATACTTTTTACTGTGTACAATTATTCCAGTTGTGGGGTCAAACAATGTTTGATTAAGCAGTAGAGAAAGCATCTCTAAAATTTTTTGCAGACTTTAACTGAGTTTAAAAAAGGAACAAGATAGTGATAATAAAAATATATGTATGTTTATTGATAAAAAAAGAAAACAAAAGAAAAGAAGGGAAAGGTAAAGTTTTTGTGTTTCTTTTCGCAACAATGTTTTAGTATTACGAGTGAAATATTTGTATAAAACTATCGTTTAAAAAGCAATAAAAAATTACTTTCTCAGAATTCGTATATGGAGGTTTTTTTTGTAGCATTAAAAATAAGTGAAATAAATTTTTTAGAATTCCAAAAATTTCAGAGATAATATTATTTTTTAATGCGTTCGATCCGGCGGTATGATACTGAGTTTTCCTTAAACTAATTTCTTAGGCAACTTTTCGTTTGGAATTATTATATGTGTTCACATACATTAAAAAAAATGTGGAAGTTTCGCTGTAGAGAATGTGCATAGTAATACTATAGTGTCGTACTATTGGCATTGACACCAGTACTACTGACCAACTGTAACCCGGCTAATGTTTTCTGCTATTGACATTTAATGCAGGCTTGTTATTGGAAATCCACCAGTATCCATTATACCTATTGAGGAGGTAGTTCTTTTAGGATCACTTGGAGCGAGACATTTGAACCAAAGATTTACTATTACATTTTAGTGACTCTAGTATAGCTTCTCAGTCGATTCTCGGTGTTGGTTTTATTATAGGGCTTGGGGCAACATACTTTAACACATATGTATATTTTTTGCATAGGGGAAATTTTTTTAATTAAAGAAAAGCTTAAATTACAGAGTTTAAAGTAGACCTTAAATAACTATAAATTATTTAAACCAATCTGTTTTCAATGTTTTAGAGCTCATAATAAAAATAGCCAAGCTACTGACACATTCGCTGACAGTGTCACCAGAAATATACTAGATTTGTTGTCTGTAGATAGTTTCTACTCGTACGTAGAAGGAAAATTGTCGACCGTTTCCCTATTGCAGTTGTCGCTGGAGAAAAGAGTGTTGACAAAGGGACACTTGGTTCCAGGCCGACTGCAGAGTTTATTATTTGAAATATTCTCACAACAAATGAAAAGTTTTTGTAATTAAAAAATTGAAAGCAATTATTTTTCCTTATATTTGGCAAACTATTTAAAAATATATATATAGTATATACAGTGTCGGAAATAATAATAAGGACACGTAAGTTTTTCATACGTAAAACTAAAGGTATCGAATTTGTCTATATCAAACATTAAAAATAAATTACAGTCCCTTTAAAAAATAACCGCGACATTTTATGTATACAAGACAATCTTTCTCTAAGGATTATTTTAATAATTTGTCAAGCTCCTTTCATTTTAATTACTTCTGCGCATTGTCGGTTTATTGAACAAGGTTGGCACAGGTATTTGGGAAAATTGAGTAGTAGCAAACTACCTCAACCTCATGTCACATTACCTGCTTATTTGAAGATTTATAAGTTCCGATTTAATTTTTTTAGAACTCCTCAGAGGTGTTTCATGAGGTTCAAATACGGGGATTACGATTACCACTTTATAACGGGTACTTGATTTTACTCAAACCACGAATGTACACTGCTGGTGGACTGTTTATGATCACTATCCTGCCTAAATTCCCACCATAATGTCATTTCTTCTTCAGCAAGTAGAAACATTTCGTTCCAGAGTATATCCAAATAATTTACAGTGTTAATTTTTTCTTGCATCTACAAAATTGGTGCAACCAAACACTCGCAAAAACATCCACAAATCATAAGAGACCCGGCCACTGTGTTGGGCTGTATTTTTTGAACACTTTGGGTTAAATTCACTAGTGGGAGAGCGATGTACAAACGATTTTCCATCTGACCAAAATAAATTATTCCAACTTTGACGGCCAAAGTGTTGTCTGGCAAATTCCAGTCTGCTTCTTTACTAAGCAGAGGTACTTTTCTTGGCCTTCGACCCACAAGTTCAGCCTTTCGTAGTCTATTTCTTACCGTATGGCTTGTTATTGCAGCCCACAATTTGTTTTTAATGTCATTCGATAGGTCGAAGGTGTTTTTTTTTGAATAACGAATCCAAAGTTTATCAAAACGTGCTGAAATTTTGTGCTTTCTAGCTCTGATTTTGAAACTTTTGTTTGAGTGAATCGTATTTAACGTTTTGCTTCAGGAGCAATTGCCATTGTTTGGGCAATTTGTCTAATTGTTAGCCCTCCGGATTTTAAAAATTAATCAAATTTCAGCAGCCGTAGTGTGAAGACCACAAACCATACATATTTTTATTAATATCAAAAATATTTTCAACTCAAAACTTATCAAATTCTATTTAATTTAGTCTCTGTTCATTCCCTTTTGTCACTTTTATGTATTCGTTATAAAAATTTTAATAACCGCCTGGTCCACGATGTCGAACGATATCCTTCTTTTTTGAAATTACATTTAAAACAAAATTTTAGAACTTCCTTTTTTTAATGTAATTTCAAAAAAGAACGTTATCGTTCGACATCGTGCACCAGGCAGTTAATGTTCAATTTGAACATGTATTAAGTAATTTGTCCCCATTATTTTTTCATATAAATTTACTTCTTTTTCAACTCAATTAACAGAAAACAAAAACAGAGTAAAAATATAAAATGATAATGAAATCATGCCTTATTTCAAAGAATTCTGCAGTAAGTTTCAACAATAAAAGTTCAACACAAAAAACTCTATGACATGACATGACTAGAAAAGAACATATCGTCCCTATAATTTTTTCCCACACTGTATATATTTATAAATAGTTTTTTTTTACTAAGAGCTTTTTTATTTTAAAGCGAATTTCCTCATCACAAAACCATTTGAACGTGTTTTGAAATCTAATTCACTTCAATTTATTAATTTTAGTAAAAAAAATATATATTTTTACAAATTTAGTGAAAAAAAATTATAATCAAATAAATTTAATTATAAATACATTTGTTTTAATGTGCGTGGCATTAATTGAATTGCTAAAATCTAATTTATTGAAAAAAATTCAAAAGTCACGTTTAGAAAAAAAAATATAAGATTTCTATGTATTTCAAAAATTCTTTTTGGCTTTTTGGCAAATCACACTTTTGTTTCGAAAATAAAGCATACAAATTATTTTTAGCTGCCACCCGTGGTTGTTAACAATTTTGTTAACGTTCGCTTAATTTGGCTATTTCTTATAGTCAACCACCGAAAGAAATTATGTTGCTTTAAGTTAACAAAATGTTAACTTTTAACTAGAAATGTTTGATGATAAGCATCAGCCGATGATATAAAAAAAATAATGACTAGCAAACAATTTAGTAACACAAAACGAAATTCATTTAAAATCAAAAAGAAAAAATAACGATCCTAGGTGACCGTTTATGCCACTAAAGTATCAGTTTGCTACTTTTCTACTTTTCTGACCTTCTTGCTACTTTTGCTGCCACTCTTTTAAAATGTGCTAAATTTTGCTACACTTTGCCCCTTTTCGAAATACTTTCAGAGTTCCCACACATATCCAGAAGGGTTTATTAGTGAGCTTAAGTTATTAAGTTAAGAGAGTAAAATAAAGGACAAAATCTTCTCAATTACAAATCCGGAAAGTTTATTATGCGAAATAGTAAAGCTAAAAAATTCGTTTGATGGACTTAATTTATGGATTCAATTATATAAATTTTCGGCATGTACATATATTCACAAAATTTACACAAATTAAAAATAAATTTTCAAATAGATTGAAGGTTAGTTCTTGTGAAGATATGCTTTCAGCATTTAATTTTTTGAAAGTAAATTTTGGAAGATTTGAGTTCGACAGAACACTTTGTCAAGAGTAATGTAAGCACATCTTAAAAAAATTTAAACTTCGAAAATTTTTTACACAAAATATTAACAAAAAATAACTTATTTAAAGTATGAAAATATCTGATTTTATTCATGTTTTTTTTTTAATTTTTAATAAAACCCTATAAAAGATGTAACAACAATTAACTTTTTTATGAGTGTTTTCGAAATGTTTTTCAATTATTACTTGTAAATAAAAGTTATTCTTTAATAAAAAAGAAAAAAATAAATTTAAAATCGTGTTTTTAACTTGAATTTTTGAATTTTAAATATATAGTAGCTCTTTTTGGTGCCACTTTTATATATTAAATCCCCTTTTTGTGCCACTTTACGAAACTTCTCAACGGTGACGCTGCCTAAAACAAGAGTGTTCTCCAAATTTCATTTGAACTTTGGCAAAAAATGTTAATTGACTTTAAAATATTCTATATAATTAAAATTTAGAAAAACAAAGTAAATTTGTTAAATGAAAATGTTTAAATATTTTCGTTAACTAATTTGTGTAGAAACACAGTTTAAGTTACTTTTAATGATTTTCTTTTTGCTTTGCAAGCCATTTGTTATTTACATTTTATTGTAATTAATCTTTTTTTTGTGAAAACAAAAAACAAATAACAATTTCATATAAAAAAACTCCATATGGCCTCATCATTGTTGAACCAACTTCGTTTTAAACTTTTAAATACAAATATGAGTCATAAAAAGCCGGCTTTTTACCAAAAAGAATTAACAAAAAATAAATAAAAAATAAAAAAGCTGCCATTAACAGCAATGTTTAATTGAGTTCTCCTAATTATTTTTAAAATCACCATTAAACGTGTCTGAATTTAGCAGTAACAACAACAAAAAGATTTGATATCCAAATCACAGTGGGTATGAGTCAAAGAAAATGTGAAAAAACGCACAAAAATACCGCAACTGTTACAATACGAGACTTTAGAATTGAGTTATCAATAAAAATCGAAATGAAATCACAGCGGGATTAAATTTATTGTTTTTTAATAATAAATTTTTAAATACGAGTACAAAGCAAAAGAAATTTGATTTATTAACAAATTTAAATAATAAAGAAAAATCATCAAATCATTTAAAACTGTAGCATGCATGTGAAGATAAAACATAAAAAATAGCATGCTAAACATTGTCTTTTCTATACCTACTAATGTTAATGTCAGCAGTTCGAACGGCAATTCAAACTTTTTCTGCAAATATTAACGTTCAAGCGAACCTTCGGGCTTGTTGTCGAAGTTCGACAAAAGCCTACGTTCGTTTGGTGATCAGCGTTCGAAAAACTTTTCGCCGAGCACCGAACTTTGCATAAATTTTTTATATATATTTTATATCATCAACGCATGCACGCAAACATGTGAAACCCTGTAAAATATTAAAGCGCAACACCAATTCAAGGCAATTTGTTATTTAATTCAATATTTTATATTAATAATAATATGCCAATTTTAATTACTATTATTTGATTTTTCTAAACAAGCATTTTTTATATCAAAATCAAATACTTATTATCAAGCTTAACTAATTAAATGAGTGTTAAAAATATTTGAGATTTACCTGCTTAAAATATAAAGTTTGTAGTAGAGTAGCAACAACATTTACTAAGTAGCTACGCGATTTCAGCTTAAAAAGATAAAAGAAAACTTCAACTACAACAGTCAGACAGAAATCAGAAGAAAAAGAAGTTAGCAATTTTATTGATTCATTCAATTATACGGCTACTTTAACGTCTTCGACGGACGGCTGGCTTATACATTGATTGGCACAGGAAGTTCATAATTTTGAGGCATAAAAACTAAAGCTAACGTTTTTTGATTATTTCTTTAAAAAAAAAATCAGGGAAAGATTTTAAAGCACAGAATCAAGAAAACATAGACCTTTCAAACACTACGATAAAAGTTAACCAATTATTTTGTTGGAAGGCAACATGAAAGCAGAAAACAACATCTTTTAAAATTCCAAAACTTTGCTTTTGAAGTAAAGGGATGGATGGATGCAAAGCAATTATTTTCAATTTTTTTTAGTCTTTCTTTCTTTCTTTCGAAGCCACATTAAACACGTTTTTAGATCTCCAAAAATGATGAAATTTATTTTATTTTTATGGCCAACAGACTGACTACATTCATGAATGAATCAGTGAAGAAAACAAATCATTCATTCATTGGAAAATATTTAACACACCCACCCTTTGTTTAGTTCTAATTTATTGTTATTATAGAATTTATGTGGTAACAAAACTATGCATGTATGTGTCTGTAAAAGTGACATTTTACAGAATTTTTGTGTTTAAAATTGTAATTTCAATTCGATTTATTAAAGTTTTTATGAACCCGTTAATAAACCCTTCCTCCTCTAAAATTGCTACAAATTCACTTGCTTAGTATTTTGTTAAATGTTAACATATGTTTTTATTATTATTATTATTTTTAGTTCTGTACAATTCTCTTTAAATGCCTTTAATTCATTTTGTTAATTATTTTGGAATCAAATGATCACAATGTGTATGTACCAAACACATGACGATCATTGTAGCAGAAAATCATTTAAAAACCAACCTTAATTATTTAATTTATTGTCTTTACTTGTTAAAGTTTATAAACTTAAATTCTAAACGGGAAAAAATTTACTTAGAATTAAACGTTTTCAGTTTATGTGAACTCACTAACTATTTGTGAAATTTTTTATATAAACTTTTGAAATTTGTGACTTGGAGAAAAATTTTCAAAGAATGAAAGCTAATCAATCGTAAATAAGAATAATAGATAAGTCTGTTTATCTTATACACATTTTTTTTACATAAATTTTTGAAAATTTGTATTATGACTGGGGCAGAAACGATACGTCCTTTTGCCAATACGATACCGATAGTCCAAAAAATTATTGGTGATAACGATACCGAGACGCATATTGAATTTGAACTTAAGGTAAAATTAACAAAACTCAAGCAGAGTAATACTTTTATTATACAAAATTACAGTGTAAGAGATTATTAACATACAGGGTGTCGGTCGGGAAGGTATTTGTTTTGCCGCCATTTTGGTAAAAATTAGTCTTGACAGGCAAATTTCTTATGGAAAAATATTCGATACACCAACGTATTTTAATCGTTAAAACATTTTATCAAAATCAATCATCGATTACTGTGACGATGAAAAAGTTACGTGCCAACAATTAATCGTGTAGTGAATGATTTCGAAGAAAGAGGGTCTGTAGGTGATAGGCCCAAGCATGAACCACAACGTACTGCAAGATTGGCTGAAAACATTACTGCTGCTCAAGAAAGTGTTCAAAATAATCCAACAAACTCAATTCGACACCTAGCTCAGGAGATTGTTCTTCAAAGAACAACTTTGGCCACAATTTTGCACAAGGATTAGCATTTGTTTCCATTTAAGATTCAGTTGACACAAGAGCTTCTACCAATAGGAGGTAACAACTCGCCCATCACAACCCCGATTTTCATGAGAAAATCATAACCCTTTCAGACCGTGATGCATGGATTGTGCGGGTGGGTCTCGGTCTCAATATCTTCGAATCTATTTTGCAAATGTCAAATAGACTGGCTTATATCGATTGCGCTGATTGCTCTTAATGTTTGTTTCTCACATTGTTCCGCTGTTCGCTTTAAGGTCACTTTAATTTTTGCGAAATTCCTGCATCACATTTCAGTTTTATCAAAATGAGCCGCAAAAGAAAGTTGGTTTTCAATTACAAAAATACTAATCATGTTAACAAATAGTGAAGTGGGAATATTTTAATTAAAAAAGTTATAAATTTTAATGTTTCAAAGCAATTAAAGTCATTTGATGCAATAAAAAAGCGTTTTAGCTAAAAATTTTGCCGAGATTTGTCAATTGTGCATTTCCTGAAAATCCCTAAAAGATACAAAAATGATAAAATATAAACATTGAATATAATTTCAAACATTATAGGGACCATATATTCCAAAAATTATGAAAAAATTTCCAGTAGTTTAGCGTCATTCTCATTTGAATGGATATGTGCATAAACAGAATACGGTTCTGGGCAATGGAAAACCCTCAAACTATTCATCACTCACCATTGCGTCCATTAAAAGTGATAGTATGGTGTGCAATTTGGTCAGGAGGAATCATTGGACCTTACTTCAGTGAACGGGGAGCGATATCGTGATATGATTGAAAACTTGTTGACGCCACAACTGCATGCTTTGAGTTTGATTAACATGTGGTATCAACAAGACGGTGACACATCGCATACAGCCAGGATTACAATGGAATTACTGAGAGACCTCTTTCCACTACAAGTTATTTCAGGAAATGGTGATGTTGTCCTCCACGGTCGCCTGATTTGACTGCTCCGGACTTCTTTTTGTTGGGGATATCTGAAAAAGCAAGGTTTATGCAAACAAACCAGAAATGCTTGAGCAACTCATACAAAATATTCGTGATGTAATTAATGAAATACCGCGTGAAATGTGTGAGAATGTAATGCAAAATGTGCTCAAAAGGGCTCGCGTTTGTGGGACTAACAGAAGCGGACATTTATCTGTTATTGTATTCCATACATAATTGCGGACATTAAATAAAACATTTATCAATATAAGATACATTCTCTTTCAATTAAACAAAAATTATAAACAAACAAAGTAGTATACCTTCCCGACGGACACCCTGTATAAAATTGATATTTGAATTCATTCTATAATTAACAAAAAATGAATTATTTTTTTTACGAAATAACTAAATAAGAGATTATTAATGAGCCAACTCAACTGAATTTCATACTGTTTATTTTCTAAAATTATAAAAATTGTCAATACACTTCAATTTCTAAAGCACCCCATCCATACACGTTTCAATCCAATTGGCAACTGAGTCGGTTGTTATCCAAATCTAGGCGTGCATGGGGCTATGTCAATTGATTAGTTTGGCAGTTGTCGAGTTGGTTAAAGGAAAATCAAAAGATCTTGATTTTTTCAAGTTGGTTAGTAAGTCTTTCAATTCGATTGTGCTGTGTGTGTGTGTTCGTTCGAGTCTCTTGATCAGCTGTCAAAAAGTGACCGACGATGTGCTGTTTACACGATATGCTGAAATTACCAACATACGTTTGCTGGTATTGTTAAAAAAGTGTTAGCAAATGCTGTTAAACATACGTATGCTGAAAAAGTTTTGTGTTTATATGATATGCAAGCTCTTGTAATAAATTTTTCAGCATAAATATGCTGATTCAACATATCATATCAGCTTAAGTATGACTTAGTGAAAAATGCATACGTATGAGTTGTTTAAGTGTCCTTCTTCAAAGAATCCAGTCTATTGGACAATGAACACAATGCATATAGTTAATTAACAGCGTTAACAACAGTTCATCTGAAATATATATTTAAAAATAAAATAAAAATTTGACATGCGAAAAATTCGTGTATTTGAGTTCCGTGTATTGAGGCCTCAGAAAATCGAACCGAAGTATATTATTAAGCCAGAAAAGAGGGCTTTGAAACTGCTGTTGCAATTTTTTTGAAACGTTTTTCTACAAATTTGTATATAATTTTTTTTTTTGGAAAATATGAGTTAGAGAAAAATTCGCAAATATGAGTTCGTTGGGTCGATATGACCAGTGTGGTAAATAAGTGGTAAATAACGACAATGAAAAAGACTATTAAATATTGCTTAGAACTCATACAAAATATTTTTCTATAAATTTGTGAAAATGTGACTTAGTGAAAAATTCTCATATGTGAATTGCATTTGCATTTTTTTCATAAATTATGCATAAACTATTGACCAACTTTAATTTTTTATTCATATTCTGTGTCTAGTGATAATTATTGTGACACACTTAAACTAGAATTGCTTTTATGTGTTCAGTTTTTCATTAACAATTCCCTTAACGCTGCGAGGAGGGTTGTTTTAATGCTTTTTTTTATATTAAAACAAGCAATTAAAACATAACAATGCCATTGTCTACAAAAATAATTAACTAAACGAAATGTATAACAAATACTTAAACTAACAAAAAAACTAAACAACATTTAGTTAAACCTTAAGCATTCACAGGAGGCTGGCGGTTGTGTTCGAAAATACAAATCCGTTCATAAATGGCTAAACATTGTTGTCTTATTTTATGTTGCTTAGTTTTAATTTTTATTGCCGGAGAGCAGCCGAGAAATAATATAAATTGTCAAGCAAATTTAATTGAAGTGAAAACTAATTGCAAGGCATCTAAAAGAAATTCAAACAAGTGCAGGATAATAAAACACCACTGGCCCCAAAATTCTAGATCTTTAAAATTTAAATCTAATAAGTCAACAAGTTCGAGTAGTAGGACTACCGTAGCTGCTAAAACTCTGGATGCATTCAATTTAAGAGCCTCACAAGCAAATCACAGCTCAGCCTTAAAGATTAAGAAAATTTTGCAAGAATTGTCGCTTACTATTCCTAAATCTATAAAGGAGCACTCTCTCAAAGTCGACACTTTAGTTTTGTTTGGATTCTCAGAAACAATATTTAATTCATGGGAAATTTTTCCACAAAATCGTAAACCTTTGCTGATTATAAAAAATAAAATAAATTGGCAGCTAAGAGATATTTACAACAACAACAACATTTTAAGTATAATATTCTTAAGAGCAGAGTATCCCTCAGCAAATGAATTATTAATTACACTTAAACAAACATTGAAAGGCATGCATTTGAATAAAATTATAATTATAAAAGAGCCTTCAATTGTAGCGGAAAACCAGGATGATTTACAAATATTAAACTGGTTGCACATAAATGGCTTTTGGCAAAGTTTGTTAGTGGATTTAGAAGGAGGAACCTCTTTGACTTTGCAGCATTTAACGGGTAAATTTATAAGGAATTTAACCATCGAAGATTTTTTGCTGCAGACAACAAACTGGCACAATTTACTACAATTTCCCATAACCTGTGCGATGGCATCAAATCCTCCAAGAGCGTATATACAGTACGATAGCGAGCGTACAATAACTTTAAAGGGTTTTTATGGCACCATAATTAAGATATTTGTTGAACACTATAATGCCTCTTTCAAACCTTTTGTGCTATCCGAATTGGACTTTTATACTGAAATGGATTGTGTCGAGTACATAAAAGCTCGCAAAGTGGATATTTGTAGTGATGCTTTGCCCATGCATGAACAATACTCGTATGTGATTACTTACCCAGAGGAGATTGTTGCCAGTTATTTAATGGTACCCTATGATAAACCTTTGCCCCGGTTCCATTACTTTTTGAAGCCCTTTCAGCTAAATGTGTGGACCATAGTGACTATTAGTTTCTGCTACAAAGTAATAACTCTTGCTCTCATTCATCGTTTGCAGCAGGGCACCTGGAATGTAAGCTTGCAGCTGTTGTATGCTCTACTGTCGGTCTTATATCTGCCTTTTCAATTGACGCACATTAAAAGGCCTTATCGCCGTGTCTTGGAAATCCTTATGATACTAGTGGGTTTTGTTGTGGCCAATTGGTATTTATCAGTTTTATCTAGTCTCTTATTCACACGCCTCTACTTTCATGATATCAAGGACTTACAAGATTTAGTTGAACACAACATTTCCATAATGGTAGATGAATTTGAGCTGTATCTGCTAAATGCTAGTGTCAACGACCCCATTTTAATGCAGCAACTTAAAGTGGTATCGAGTGAGATTTTGCTGCAACATCGTCGCAATTTGGACCCTCATTATGCCTACTACAGTCAATACGATAAAGTCGCTTTCTACCTGCATCAACAGAAATTTTTGCTACGTCCCCGCCTGAAGGTTTTAACGGGTATACCACCCATTAATGAAGTTTTATCTGGCATACCCATGAGGCCAAATTGGCCTTTTCACCAATTACTGAATAATTTTATGGGACGCCTGATCGATAGTGGTTTGATTCAACGTATTTACACTAATGCCCTTGACGAAGGTATACAATCCGGTTATTTACACTACTTTCCCACAGAATATCATTATGTGGAGCCTATCTCAATAGAGTATTTTCAAATGCCAGCCATGCTTTTAGCTGTCGGCTACTCATTGGCTTTTGTGGCCTTTATTTTGGAATTATGGGTATTTAAGAGAAATTAAAAAAATTAGAAAAGTTTTTATAACGTTTTTCTTTATGGCACTTTCTAAATGAGTAAATAACAAAGAAAGTGCGTAACATAAAAACGACACTTTTACTGTTAGCGCAATACATTCAGTGATGCATTGTTATTGCTGTTGTTATTTTGTTTTTGTTTAAATATAACATAGTTTTAACCGAGTGTTCTCCGGGCATATCTCGTTTTTCTTCTAATCTATCTATATAATTAATAGGCAAAAACGTTTTTTGTATATCCCTTTTACGCTCATATTTTACAGCCGATTTTGACAAAACTTATATAATTTTGATGATATTTATTCAACAATGTGCACAATTTATATTTTGTTTAAATCGGGTCAGTATTTTGGGAGCTCTAAGCGTTTACAGTTGCTACTAATACATGCACACTTCTTGCACATGCACGAATCAGTTTCAAATTGAAAAATAAACGAAGTGTGTATGTATGTGTGTTTGTCTAATTTGCTTTTGCATAGAAATAACAATGTTTTTTGTTTTTATATTTTATCGTGTGTATTAATTTCTAGAATGCGGTTGATTTAGTCGGCCGAAGGATACCCTAAGTATTGTATTATCACGTTAGCTCAATACTTCTGTAAAGTTCCACAAAGACCCGTTAATTGGAAATAGCAAAACAAATGTTACTTTGCCTGGACGTAGCCATGCTCTTTTTTTCTAAACAAATTATATTCTCTAGTAAATTCATTGTATATACCATCATATGGGCGTGGCATTGCTCAATTCTCAAGCCACCAATGTATCGTATATCGTGTATTAAAATACAGTTTTCGTTGCGAACTCAATTCTGACTATTGTTGAATTCCAAAAAATTCAAAATAACATGTTTTAGAGCGGGGGTGGCCAGCTGTACTAACTTCGGGAGTTACGTTTGCGAATTGATATTTTAAAGAGCCCTTTAATTTATTTTTGAAAATAGTATATAAATATATATATATGATATAGAATTAATCTAGTTTTAAAGTGAATCGGTTTAAATTTTAAATTTAAAGTGAAAAATTTTTAATCAGTTTAAACCAGTGGTGCCTACAAAAAGAAATGAAAATGTATGGGTGATATAAAATAAATATGAAAATGTCAAATTAAAAGTGTTCGAGAAAGATCTGGTTTTTAAAACTTTCATTCACTTCACGTGTATCAGTAAAACTTTACAAACTTTACCCGTGATTGACATAAATGTTGGATTCGATATTAAAAAGACAAAATCAAACTATTGTTTTATACAAAATACTAAACTTATTTAAAAATATCTTAAAAATTTAAGAATACAGATTTAAATGACAGCCAAAATTAGAATGAATTTGTCAATTGTAACATTTGAAAAATTGACTTCTGAAGAAATAAAAACAGATAACTAGGTTTTTAATAATCTTACAAAATAATAAATAGTGTAGTGAAAGTAACCATACCACATTACTTCACATACTAGCAGGAGTTTTAACCGATATTTAAACCATCATTTATATTTCTTAAAAATCCTTTCCTTGTTGAAATTTTGAAAAATGGTTGCTCTGTATTACCGCCAATTGCTTCGGATATAGCAGCTGTAGAATGAGAGCTACTGGAGCTCCAAAGATTTTGCACTCAGACTAATTATTTATGTTCTGTACTACGTATTCTTGGAAGTCTTTGTATTCAGCACTTAAAGTTGTTAAAAATAAGTATCGGCCTGTTTTAATTGAGCTGCTGCGAAGTGCCATAACAAGTCATCAACTAATCTTTAAGCAGCTGACTGCTAAAATGGACGTCATCCGTAATATTTTCTATAATTTTTTTTAATGTTTTATTAAAATTTAGAACAAGAATGAATTGTCTAAATTTGTAATAAGAAATTAAATAAAATATTTTTTTTTATATATTTAACTAGATAAGCCGGTGCGCTTTGCTATCACACGCCCGAATTTCCAAAAAAACAGTTTTAGTGAACCTTTTCCATTTGCAAAATTAAAATTATTCCACAAATGCGAAAGTTATTTAATATTAAATTTTTGCGGCGGCCACTTTCCCCCATCATAATTTCCAAAAAAATGTAATGGACCTCTTCTATCTCTCTCTTATATTATAAAATCTGTGGAAAGAGTAAGAATAATTTAGAAAAGTGGGCGTTGCTGGGAAAAAAGTATCCTATAATTCAATCCAAAGTCCCAGTTAAATGTGCGAATTTCAGGAAGATCGGTTCGGAGGTCTGGTCTCCTATAAAGCAGGGTACTCTGTTCATCATTTCGTGCGAACTGCTGTCAAAAGTCCATATAAAAAAATGCATGCGAATTAATTGCAAAATAAGATGGCCGAAGTTGTACTCTGTTCATCTTGTGGAAACATAAGAAATGTTTCTGGCAGCATTATTTTTTCAACCACAAAATGTTTCTGGGAACATATTTTCCAACTGCGAAATAATGTAAGCAACACTTATTTCGTGCGGAATTTCAAACAACAGATGAATAAATTAGGAAATTACACTTACATCTGAAGCAAACCTCCCTTTATTATTTCTATCCTGAAGGTAGGGACTTTTTGCAGAGCGTGTGTCTTCAAAGAGCTCCTCCATAGATGCTGCAATTTGCATTAATTGACACGTTGCAGCGCAAGCTTCTAATATTATTTTCCAATATTTTTTAATTAATCACTTCAAATATAAACATATGGTTTTTGTTTACATAAGAAAAACTATGGTGCTTAATTCAAGGCAATAAAACCGATAAATTTGTTGTAAATCGTGGTATTGTCACCACTGATCAGTTGTCAAAAAATTAAATGTTTTTGCTGATATATATATTTGAAATATTTGGGATTTTAAAGTTCATATATTAATAAAAGATTATTTATTCAATTTTACTCTAACGTTTCGTTGGTCTTTTCCAACTTCTTCAGGAAATTTTTAATTTTTGTAGATATATAATCTGTTGGCAAAAAAGCAAACTCTTGGGACTCAGAAAACCCGAATTGTATTTATACATAATTTTTTTTTAATTTTTATCTTTTTTTTATAAATCAACAAGTTGCATTTGAGATATTCGCTGGCCTCTTCTCACTTGCATATGTGTGATAATTGCATCTCTCTCACTCAGTGAAACATCTGTAGACGACAATTGAAAACAGAAAATTGTTATTTGTTATTTTTTTATTTTATTATTATTTTTTTTATTTTAATAGTAAACAACAGCAAAGAATCCTCAAGTTTATTTTTGGATTAATCATACTCAGAAAAAAAGTCAACATCAGCATAAAATTTCGAAAAATGTTCAACACCGGTTGGACCCCATTTAAATGAGTATTTATTTATTTATTTTTATTGTTGTTGTTGTGGTTGTTGTTTTTCTTGCTTTGCTCTACGTTTCATTTATTTTTAGCTTTCGATGGCCGTCTGTCAGTCGATTTTGTGTTTGTCTCATTTGGGGATTTGTATTGCAAAATGTATGTCTGTTGTTTGTTTTTTCAACAAATTTTTTTTTCTTCGCCTCTTGATTTCAGCGTCATTTTCTCTAATACATTTTCAAACAATTCAAATATACGAGTTTTATCTTTTGCCCCTTTCAATTTGAAAACCTTTAGAAATTCTTCTTCAAAATTTATGTGACAATTTCGTTTAGGGAACATCGTTTTTGTTTTAATTTTCTATAATTTCTTCAAAAAGAAATTTTGTATTTTAAATAAATTCCAAGTATTCCTTTTAAAAATGAATTTTACGTGAAAAAATCCAAACATGACATTAATTGCGTTTGGAAAAATACCATGACTGAACGAAGTTGAACATAAATTTGTGTGAATCATAAATTTTTGGTGATTTTCATATCATATAATTGAATTAATATTTTATAATAAAGTCACCGAATTTTATTTATCGAGATACTTTGTTAAGCAAACAAGATTCTCATTATAAGCAGTTCTACGAAAATGTTCATGATTTTCATAAGTATGCACATTAAATGAGACTGTGATCATTCTCAAAATATCTTAGTAGCTCGAAGAAAAGTAATATGTCTACTAATTTTTAAAATATATAACAAAAGCTATTTTAAAATTTACTTCAGCCTTCTTCTTTTTCAAATAACGACTTTAAGCATTTTTTCAAACGGTTGTATTTTACTACTATTTTTCTCTTAAGGAAATCATTACACTGATACAGTACATATACAAATTAAAGTTAATTTTAAGTATATGTATATATTGCAGTGAAATTTTTAGTTTTCGTAAATCTTGCCTTTTTAGAATGCGCTTTTCAAAAAGTAGTAAATTTATTACTTTTCTTGAAACCTAAAAAACTTTCTAAAATAAATATCTTAAACAGTTTATGTAAAAACCATTTATTTTACTTTATTATTTCTACTAAATTTTTCCCAAAACAATAATATATAAAATATATATGTATGTATATTAAGTCTTTGTATTTCTTTAAAAAGTAGTATTTTACTACTATTTTTTTCTTAAGAAAATCATTCAAACTACATGATATATACATATACAAATTAAAGATCATAATTTTTGATTTCGACCCTTTTTTAAAAGAGTAGTATTTTACTACTATTTCGTTTTTAAGGATATCATTCAAACTACATAATATTAATAAAAATAAAAGCTCAGAATTACTTTTCCTAAAATTAAATTTATTATTCTTCTTGCAAAAATTGCGTTGTTCGAATGTTTCTTTTTGAAAATATAAAAAAAAATATAATTTCACCTTAATTTCACTTTGAACAATATTGTTTCAGTTATATACATATTTTTTTTTCAAAAAAGTAGTATTATTATTACTATATTTGAAATGTTAAAATCTTTCGAAAAGCTTTCGAAATTCAAAATTAATTATAAAATTGAGATAAAAATGTTTCTCTTAGGAATAACGTTTATGTTGTATTTTTACTACTAGTTTTGAAATGTTGAAGTGCTACAGAGAGCTTAATCAAGAATTATTGTTTTAAAAATATTGCTTGGGGTAAATTTTGTAAAAAATAATGTTTTTACTACTATTTTTAAAAGATTAAATTTTTGAGAATTATTAATTACTTTAAGTGCTTTTTGACTCCTATAGTTTTAATCAGATTTGGAAAAAAAGTAGCATGTTACTTGTTCGAAAATTATTAAGTTCCGGTAAATTTTAGGTACTAAAAATAAATTCGCATTTTCTGAAATAAAATTTTGCAAAAAAATTAAAAAAGTTCTAAAAATACTACGTTTTTCAAAAACACCGTAACAAACAGTAATATAATGGTGCAAAATATGTACTATACACTTTATACGTTTTAGTGATTCATAAAAATAAATACCAACAACAAAATATTATACAAAATATGCATACAGTTTTCAAAATAGTGATAGATTTAACTACTATTTCAAAAATTATTTTAAAAATAGCAAATAACAACAAAAAAAATGTTAATGTATACAATTTTCAAAATAATGGTAGATTTAATTACAATTTTAGAAATAAAAAAGCACACATTTTTTGCCCAAAAATATTTTTAATTTAATATTTAACGGTAATAAATTAATATAAACAATTTTAAAAATAGTAGTAAATTTTACTGCAAAACTCCAATAAACAACTAAGTTAACACATTTAGTTACAGATTTTAAAGTTTTGTATGACATTTTTGTGAAATTAAAAACTACTACATTTTTTAGAAAAGTATAAAAATACTACCTTTTTAAAAAAGTGTATAAAAATAGTTGTTTAAAGCCTTTAAAATACTTGACTAATATTAACAAAATATGAACAAAATTAAGAAGTATTACTGCCTGTTAGTTAGTTAGCCTGTTACTTTTGAAACAAAAACAACTTTTAAAGTTTTGTTTTTGTTTTAAATGTAATTATACGAAAGAAATACGATATCGACGAACAGGCAGTTAATAATTAAAAAAAGTAGTATTTTTATACTTTTTGAAAAAAGTTGCTAAAATAGATAATTTTAGAACCAAATTCCATACTATGAAGTTTAAAATAGTGAGTTCTAATTTAAAACTTATCAAAAATAAATAAAAAAGCAGCATATCATTTGCCCCTTAAAAATAGTACTATAAATACTACTATTTTGTATAAATTTTCTTTTTTCAGTATTTAATTAAAATATTTATTAAGAATTAATGCACACAGTAAAATTTAGATTTAAGTTACATTTTTTGAGATGAAACAAATATTAAAAATACAAAAATACACGTTTTTTATGAAAAATTTCAAAATATTTTACCAATATTAACAAGATCAAAAAAACGTGAACTTTATGTAAAATATCAAAAAAATAAAAGATTAGTATTTTTTGTAGTTTAAAAAAAATATCCTGATATCTATAATGTTAGGCTTGTAATGGTAGTTTTTTGATGAAACTTTTCTGAAAAAATAAGCAACAGCAGCTTATTATTTTTTTATATAACTACTTTCTCCAGGATTCAACCAATATTATTTTTTCGGAATAAAATATTTTCCAAAAAAAAAAATATTGACAATTTTTATTATTTAAAAAATTAAAATTAATGTTTTGGAAAATTTAAAAAAGAAGTATTAAGAATACTACTTTTGGAAAAATATCATATATTTTAATGGAGACTTTCAAAATGTTTTTTTATAAATGTAATTGGCTAAATTATAACATTATTTTGACTTTAAAAAAAGTTCCAAAAATTACTACTTTTTTATATAATTGTTTTTTTACGATACGAGTATCTGCTGTGTGAAAAATAATTACACCATTTTTGCCTTAATATAAACTTATAAGAAATTTATAGCCTTAAAAACATGCTGTTGACATTTTGCAAAAAAAAATGTATGAAGATTTCCGTTGCATGTCTAGAATTTGAAATGATTTCATTTAAAATCTGCTACATTTCCTGTTGTGAAGATTCATACCACTCACTCATTCACTCACTCACACACTCTGTGCTCTAAACAACTTGTAAAAATTGCGTTTCTTACTTTTATTTATTTATACATTTTATGATGAATTAATTTGTTGTGATTATAAAATATTTATGACATGAAGTAATGTTTTCCTTTTCCTTTTTGTTTTTATTTTTATTCGAAAGTGACAAATAATCAAAAAAATAAAATAAAAATGAATTGTATCGAAACATGGATGAAATGAAGTCTGCGCATAAAAGCAGATGTGATTTTGTATGACAATTATTCTGTTGCCTTCGGTTGCTGTAGATCAAACTAAGTTATCATTTGAAATTATTTTTTTGCAAGTTAAAATACTTTTGGCTGACTTTATTTTGTTTGTTTTTAAAGGTTTCTTTTTAAGATTTGTATATAGTTACGAGGGTGATTCCTGGTATTCACGATCTAGCGAACGCGTTTGGAAAAAAGCTTTTGATTTTTCATTATCGTTTTCTTGAAGCTACTTATGTACATATATGTAATTATATTTATAAAATTTTCTAATTGATTAACATAAAAACATCCATATTAGTATTATTATATTATTATCGATATTTCGCTACTCTTTTATGTAGCTTCCTTACGAGGAAAACAATCATTTAATAATTAAAAGAACAATTAAGTTAAAAAATACTTTAAATCTGGAATTTCCTTTTCCGTTTCTTTTTTATATTATTTTATTTTTGTAATTATTTTAGTAATCAAATCCATACTCTGTATAAAGGCTGTCAAGCTCAGGAAGCAAATTACCGCATTCAAAATCGATCGAAATCAACATTGAAATTTCCTTCGATATCGAATGGCGTAATTTGGCCCCATTATTTCCTGCTAAATACATACCAGTACAAAGTTTGCTCAGCGAATACACGCAAAGCTAAAATATATAAGTACTTTAAGACTTGTAACTCTTGAACAGCCTTCATGAATTTTTATATTAAAATTTAGACATTTCAATATTTTTATATGTTTAATATGGCGTCTTAAGTCGCTGACTGACAATCATTTTGTCAAATAATTGCGCGTCTTTTTGTAGCACTAAATGTCTACAATTTTTTTCTAAATACAATTTCTTATTCCAAGCTATTGGAAGCTTAACAAAAATAAAGTAATAAATAAAAATTTCCAAGAAAACCTCGGAACAAATTTAATGGCCTTTATTCACCGTACAAACCCAAACCGAAGAGTCTCTTTGTAAAAACAAATTTCGTTTTTCAACTTCCTATAATTTTCTTTTTTTTTTCAACCAAAAATTTTAATCACTTTTCTTTATAAGAACAAAAGTAATTTATTTCAAGAGATCTGGGCTAATGTTTTTTACTACCTGCTTTAAATTTCATTGATCTTATTTTCTCTAGTTCTTGTTGCAACACATAAACATGCATTTAGAATACTTAATGATTTGTTAGGAAGTTTTCAGGAATTTCAACAAACTAATCAGCCAGCAGTAGCAGTCCTGAAAAACATTAATGAATCTTACTTTTCGAACCCAACATTATTGTTGTAAATTTACATTGTACGCACAAACACAGACACAGAATTTAAGTATTTAGGACTGCCGTCTGTCGTCTGCCTTTCATCGTAAATAAAACAATATTAAAAATGCACAACACTGCAACTAGATCACAAGCCAGGTAGATACGAAGTGTAGAAAAAAGTGTATAGTCACGCATCCTGAGATAAAGATACAATTTAAGATTATATTTAATTTAAAGAAAAAACTACACTTTTTCAAGAAAAGTATTTAATAAACTATTTAAAAAAGGCGTAAATCTACTACTTAAAAAATAAATAATCATTCTCTTTGTACGTAGACTGTTGAAGCTCACGGTACGGTACGCACGGAACCGCGCTCAGCACGAATAATCGAAAAACTCGGTTTACAAATTTTACTAAATATGATATTTACATTAGACCAAAATCTAGTATTTACGAGATTTCGAGCAAAATCTTTTTGATTTTGACTTGAGTTCCCATATAAAACAAAATCTACTTCGCGACTAGATTTTGATGAAATCTACCAAAAATCTGACAATACTCACTGATGCAACTGTGTATTTTTGACAAATTACAGTAGTTTTCCGATTTATCGAACATAATTGTTGCCAGGCCTGTTCGTTAAAGCGAATTGTTCGTTATATCCAGTACTAAATTAAAAATTAATAGCAACGTCTATTTTATTCATAATTATAAATATGTATAGTGTTTTTAATATTTTATTAAAATTATATTAGTTTAAAATTAATATTTCTTTAAAAATATGTATCAGGAAAGGAAAAGTTAATAAAAACAACACCGTAATACAAAAATAATTTATTCAAAAAAATTGTATAAACACAGTCTGCTTATTGAAATGGATATCTTTTTTAATGACATCTTCTTGAAGCTCTCTCAAAAGCATTAAATTTGTGCTACAAACATTGATTTGCTGAGCCCATTTAATACAAATTTCGAAGTGCTTAATGACATCTTTGTATTTTATTTTGGGCTCTAGGATTTCAGTTTGATCAAGCTCTTCATCACTTTCGTTTTGTGTATCGTTTTGTGATACATTTCTTCGTTAAACTGAGTACAAAATAAAATGAAATTTTTAAAGTTTCTTACACCCTGAAAACTTGGGTGTTCGCTAAATGCGATGTTCATTAAAACGAATGTTCGTTAAATAGGAAAACTACTGTATATTGAAAAATACTACGCTGCTCAATAATAATTCTTTGAAAAGTGTGCTCGTCAGCTGTTTTGCATTTGAATGATAATTTTTTGTACGGAGCTTGACACTTAAAAAGCATTGATATGAAATCTTCAAAAATGTCATGAATAAGGCGGTGTAAACGGTATCGATTTTAATAGAGATTTAAATTGAAATCTACTACATTTCGTGCATTTGTAAATGTCATATAAAAATCAAATTCCACGTACAAAAATATTCAATTTTAAAGTAGATACACGTTACACAGGGTAGCCGAAGAAAGGGAAGACCACTAACACATTGACGAGACTGGTTGAATCTGAGAGACTGGCAGCAGGGTGTACATGGCATGAAATAAAGTCTTTGGCATTGGACAAATCAAATTTTAACTTGTTTGTTCAGGCTGTATGTTCCAACTACGAACTACGAAAATTAAATAATAACTGGTGTATCCAGCAGTCGACTTAATCGACCGCATTCTAGAATTTAATCTAAACATTTACATAAATACATACGGTAAAATACAAAAACAAATAATATTCTAAATAGACAACTTAAAACTTTGTCTCATTTCTACGCAAAAGCAAATTGGGCAAACACACATTCACACTTTCTTTATTTTTCATGTGTAATAAGTGTGCATGTGTTACTAGCAAACTTAAGCCCTTGAAGCTCCCTAAATATCGATCCGATTTCAATAAAATTAAGATTGTGTACATCTATGTAAAATCCCCATTAAAAACATATAAATCTTTCCGAAATCGGTTATACGGCAAAAGGGATCTCAAAAAACCGTCTTTGCCTATTAATAATATAATATAGATAATATTAGTCATATAATAAACATATATAAGATATATTAGTCATATACTATTATAATTTTTAAGAAAAAAAACTGGCCTTAAATTAGATATTCAATATATTTGGAACTTTTTTTTTTAATTTTAACCCAAATTTACCGAAAGTGTAAACTATTCTCTTGTTTGGCCTTTTGTCGCACTAATTATTTTTAAACGCATATGGGTGCGTGTATTACAAAGAAACAATTTTTCATTTGAAATGAAAAGAAGAGAAAAAGAACACAAATAAACAAGTAAATATTGTTAAGTAAATATTAAAACTAATTAAAAAAACGTTAATGTTTATTTACTCAATGATTAGAACGTTGTCTTTTCCCATAATAAAACAAATTAAACGTTTTTTTTTTTCATCATCATTAAAACAAGCAACGCCTTCATAAAATATTTAAACTAATTAAACGCCAAACAAACAATTGCAATTGTCTGTCTGTTGTATTTTTCAGCTTTAAATTGTTTGAAAAAAAAGTTTCAAATAATACTTGAAATTGAAAATATTTGATGTTTTTTGTATCTCTACCAAAAATGAAGCGGAAAACGCCAAACATTTGATTTCAATGGCTTCAAAAAAATAAAAATAAAAAATTAACAAAAAAAAAAAAAAACAAACGCTGTTGTTTTTAAAATATTTATGCTAACTTTCCTTGAAGGTAAAATTAAAAATGATTGAAAATAATTGTTAATAGTTTTTCATAAGGATTTCGATTTTTTTTTTGTTTGGTTTGGAACAGATTTTTGGGGTAACAATCAAGAGAAACTATGGGAAAATATTTGTTTGTTGTTAAATTAATGTATTAAGACACCAGACACTACTTTCTCACAGTTTTTGCGAAAAGTTGGCCATACAAAAGCTAAAATATGTTAACAAAAGTGGGCAGAGCCATGTCTGTACTAAGTAAATATTCTGTTTCAGTAAATTTTTCTTAAACGATTCTTATGAGATCACATACTCCTTTTAGTTGCCTTGGAAATTAATACAGTTAATGGATTAATAAAGTGGGCAGTGGCACGCCCATACAACTTAAATATTATTTTTTCTACTGCTTCTACTTAAGCGATTCTTATGAAACTTCGCACACACCTTCAGTTTTCTTGCAAATACAGTTTATGGACTAAAAGAGTGGGCAGCGTTACGGTCATATAAAGTAAATATTTTTTCAAATACAATTATTTAACTGGTTCTTCTGAAACTTTGTGAATACATTAGGTTCCCCTGCCAATGTAATTTATTAGCCAAAAAGTAGACAGTGCCACGCCCCCACTAACAATCCCTTAGCTGCTTCTACTTAACCATTTATGATGAAGCTTTTCACACAACTTGTGTTCCCTTGACATGACATGTTATTAAAATTTACACACACATTGAGTTCCTCTGAAAATACTGTTTTTTTATGGTTTTCTGTAGAATAGTGTTTGTGTGTTCGTTTAATAAAAAGTTACAAGAAAAATTTAATTTTTGTTGTACAACGTTATGTGAGTAGCGAATTCGGTGTACCCAATCGAGTACAATGGCTTGATATGTATAAATTTTTTGGAATTTTTCTTGAACCAAAAGCTTTCACAAATTTACACAGCACTCGATACCTAATGTGGGGCCAAAGCTGTAATTTCAGAAATATCAGAAGTGCCTCTTGGATCCCAAGTCGAGCTTGATTTGTTCGACAACGTTCGTTCCGAACCCTTCACATCATGTTGTGTTTCTTGACAATTTTTTACGTCATATGATCTTCTAGTTGAATTAAAAAAAAATACGATTTCGAGCTTTTGAGACTGTTCGAGATTCAAGAACAAAAAAATGTCCACTATAATCAATACACTTTCCAAAAAGAACAAGAGAGGATATTTTGATTGCAGATTTGATAAGATCAATCAAACGATATTTGTTAAATGGAACGACAATAGTGCAATAACCGTGGTGTCGAATTTTGAATGTGTTGAGCCAATGCATATTAGTGAATGGTAAAAAAAAAACAAACAGAAAATCGAATTTCGACTTTTCGATCAAACATTTTCTGTTCCGATTAATTAACCGATTAATTGTAGGCAAAAATCGATTACTTTATAGTCGATTTGTATTTTTTCTTTCCTTTAAATAAAATTTCTTGTTTGGTGTTATATAAAATTCTAAGTAAAACTTAAAATTGTATTTATTAACTGCCTGTCCCAGTAAATTCTAAAGAAAGTTTCTTTCGTAATTAATATTGAAAAGAACAATTGAAAATTTTTTTTTTTGTGTTTTCGATATAAGGACTTATATTGCTCCTGAAATTATATTATATCGCATAAAATTAAAGTGAACCTTTCGTCCACTTTTAAAACGGAATCAATTGTTTTATTTCGTTCACACTCCTCATCCGATATTTCTTCAATATCAATGTTTGTTGTTTCTCCTTTCTTAGCAAAAGAAATTTTATGGCATTTTTGTAGATGATTGGCCAAAGTGGAAGTCCTTCCACAAAAACAGAACTCTTTAGTACAAATAGAGCAACTGCACTTTTTTCCATTTAAATTTTTTTTTAAAGTAGTGCCAAACATGGCTCGGTGGCATTTTTAACAAAATTTTATCCTTTTCAAGAGACTTCACTTTTTATTTATGATACACCGACTTACAATTTTACTATTTTACTTTATTTTGTTTTCACCAGAATTTGAACAATTCAAGTTCAGTGGTTTTATTTTGTTGATGTTAGCCACAGCGAATTAATACCAAGTGGCCTTATTAGTGCAACTACAGCTGACATTCATGTTAAATACATGCATAAAAAGTTTTTGTTTAGTTTTTCCAAATAGAGTTTGACACTTTGGTGTAGTCAGTTGGTAATCATCTGGACTAATAATGTCACCTATTATCAATTCGCCTTGGTGTTAACAATTACAAAAACAACAAATTTGTATGGGGCTATTGAAATAAATGTGTTTTTGTAATATTTGTAGAGCGGTGCCACTATTAATTTTATCTATCATGAATGAATTATTTACATTAGTTTATGTAACACACCTTTATTTCTTAATTCGATTAATCGGCGCCAAAAGTAGATTTTAGTGTAAAGTTGGTAACGAAAAATCGACTACAAAAAAATCGTTTTTGGCATTGAAAATCGATTTTCGACTACAATCGAAATCGAGTTACCATTCACTACTGCATATGGTAAACAGATGGTGTTCAACTGAAAAAGCTCAAATTTGTGTAAGTCAAGCGAGATTGATCGCAGAATATAATGGAATGGGTAGCGTTGACCTCCACGATCAAGCTCTCTGTAACTACAACATAAAATTCAGAGTAAAGAAATAGAAAAGAAAAAGAAAAGAATTATAACTATAGAATAAAACTAACTATAGAATACAATTCTCAGAAAATTAATATTTCCAAACGGTCGCTGGTGTTGCAACAAGTGCTGGAAACCACTTTCCTAAAGGATAAAAATCAGTTACAATGTCTTGAGTGTCATAACTTAATAAGAGTGGTATATGAGCAGTGCGATATAGCACTGTGTTGAAAAAGTATGCTTTAAAAATTTTCAGACTTGAAATAAATAGCATACTCATGACGCGCCACTGTATCCGTCCGAGTACAGCCCTAAAAACACACTTCCAATAATTCGTATATCTTTTATTTTTTTCTAGATTTCTTAACTGTACTATTTAAGTATAAAAAATAAGTTAATTTCAATATTTTTTTATTTTTAATTGTCTTGGCGTTTAATGGGTTAACAAAGTGGGAATTGTCACATGCGCATATTGAGTAAATATTATAATTTAACTACTTTTACCACAACGATTCTTATGAAACTTTGTGCACACACATAGTTCCCCTGGCAATAACATTTTGCGATAGGAAAAGTGGGCAATACCACGCCCATACTCATAGGCCTCAAAAATAGAATTTAATGATAAAAAATAAATACGAATTTGATTGGATGGATCGTCTCTTAAGTTACTTTGTCTTTATGTCGATGCATCAGACACTGAAACATCATTTCCTTAATTTTTGAACTCCACAATGATAAATGTTGTTCTTTTCATTATTATTATTAAACATTCTTAACGCCATTTAGATCTGCACCTTTTTCTTAAAGTGTTATAAGCTTTTTTTTTTAAATGTATATAAATGGCCGGTGTAATAATGTTTAATAAAAGTGTTTATATAAATTTTAAATTCATGTTCGAAATCTTCTTATACTTGCGTTAGAGAGTGCGGTGGCGGTCATCATCAATTTTCTATCATATGTCTGTCTGTCCGTCTGTCTGTCTGTCATTGGGCAGCAATGGCGTCACAGTCTCAGACGCCAATGAACAAGCAACGAAATCATCACCAACGCCAGCAACCACCACCACCACCAACTTTGAATAAAATTTCTTTTGCTATTTCATTAATACAAAACATTGACATAAAGACAGGCACAAATTTATTGACGACAACAAAAACAACAAGTTGACCAGCCTGCATTTCAATCTCTTCTAAACAATAATACTGTCTCATACATTTACTTAAATTATTTAAATTTAACTGTCTATTAGATTAATTTGTATGAACGAACATCAATATTATAAACGAAACAGTAAAAACGACAGCAAGAAATGTTAATATTGACAAGTGATTCTAGAAAATAGCAAAAATAAATAAATAAATAAATAAATATATTAAGATAACAATTAATTCAAAATAAATAAAAACTTTTAGCAAAAAAAAATGTAAATTTTTTTCAATTAACCTTTTCAAATGAAAAAATTATTTTTTTAATTAAATATTGTATTTATTTGATTGAACTTAATTAATTATTTAGTAAATTTAATTGAAAAAATATGCTAAATAGAATACATACAGCTGCGGTGAAAAAGCATAGCACCATGGTAAAAACGAATTTTTTTTGTTATATATTTCAAAATATGTTAAACTTATATTATAAAAAATGTGTCGTATGATACTTATAAGACTGTGTAACAATATTAAATAAAAAAACATTTGTTTTGTTTTTTTTTATTATAAATCTTAAACTTAAAGAAAAACTTAAAAAACACTCAGTCAAAAAATAGCACCGTAGTTTATTTTGTACTGAAAGTAGATACTTAAACCAATAATAAATTAGAACAAATAAATAATTTTGAATTCATAATTTTTATGATGTCTTAAGACGTTAAAATTAATATTTTGTTGGGTGTCCATTATTGGCAAAATAACCTCGTTTTTGCATGGAATTCACGAGATTTTGGCAGCTTTCTTTCGAAATAGAGTTCCAGATTTGTTGAACGGCCCTCCAAATGGCAAAGAACATTTCTCCACTTTTCTGCGGGCTTTTCCAAATATATAACACATTTTTTTTGTCTCTGGTGCTATTTTTTTGACCGGCACCGGTATGTATGTATGTGTGTGAAGAACAAAAGAGCGATTTAAAAAGATTTTTAAAAAATATTCCATGCGATAAATTTAACTTTTCTATGCATATAGTGGGCATTTGAACTCATATTTAAACCTTTATGGTGCAAAAGCATGAAAATTATTTTTTTTATTCTAGAAGCTTGTAACACAAGTAAAGCCTTCAGTTCTACTAGTTTTTAAAAATGGAATTTATTGAGGGGAATTTTATGTGTGGAAAGAAGCCCTTAGAAATAAAAACCGAGTCTGCACTGTATTTGAAATGAAAATGAAGACAGATATAGTTAAAAAATGAAATAATTTTCCTATCTTTATCGTCATCTTTACTTTGTTAATATTTATTTTTTTTATGAATTGTTATTGTATTTAAAGTTTTTGTTTTCTCCTAAACGAAATGAATTGATAATAAAAAATACGAGTTTTTATATTATAAGTTTTTTGCGCTTTTTGTCCGGTTTTGAGTGCCCATTTGAACCATTTATCAATATTTTTGTTAAAATTTAAATTTTTTTCTTGTAGCTTTTTTCATAATTTTTTACCCGCCTTTTCTTCATTTCTAAAATGGCAACACTGATGATTACAATAGGTATAGAAAAAAATATATCGCATGTGATATTTTTAAAAAAAGATTAGCTACACCACTGGTCGTATTTGTAAATAAAATTTGAAAATTAATACGAAATGTTTGCAATAGGCATATAAAAATTTCTCGCATGAGATATTTTTTTAAAATCACATTTAACTGGCCGCTTTTATATTCGCACAAATTTCCTTTTTTTTTGTTTGTTTTGTTTTTTAGTGTTTAATTAAATATAATTAATATCTGTTGTTTATTTTGTCAATAAAATCAATTGATATTTATTAGTTTCAAATTTCAAATAAATTTTCTGCCATATAACATTGAGGTGTTGACACATAAAATATATGTTTGTGGTGTGTTTATTTAACTTACAAAAAAAAAAAACAAGAATTGTAGGTCGTAAGTTTTAATAACAATACTGCTGGCCAATAGCTGGGCTTTTTAAGATGTTGTTCGATGCTTTAATATGTAGGTGTTGCTTATTATTATAATCTCAAGAGGATACGAACAAAAGTTGAAAGGGTTTATAGAAATATTTGTTGGCTTGCCTGGTCTCTGCCGTTGGTGCTGCTGTTGTTGTCGCTATCTGTCTGCCTGGCGGTCGATCACCGTCGTAGAAGTGCGTGGGTTGTGTAACGATGAAAAACTTGTATAATAAAAATAAAACAATATGCCAGTACATATATGAGTTCTCTTAACTTTGGAATGGTATGTATGACCAAGATTGTGGTGGCCGTTTGTTGCCGGTTGCGGCAGACAATAAACCTTAAGTTCTTTTTTTTTTTGTAATTTTATGATTATTACTTGCATTTTTTTCCATGCACTCTTTCTTTGGACTGTCTCTAAAGAGTGCCTGTGATACTTTGATTTAGACTTTGTTATAATTTTCTTTGCTTTGTTTGTTGTTTAGCAAGAAGTTTTTTTTTAAATCTTCAAACTTTTTCTTAAAGTTTAAGGAAACAGATTTAAAAATAGCCTGGAAAAAAAATCTTTAATGGTTTTTTAACACACATTTGCTTTGGCTTTGTCTTTGGACAAAAACCATGACAAAAACAAAACAAAAAACAACTTAAGATTCCAATGATCATCGTAATGATGTTGAATAAAAATATTCCCATGGGTTATTTTTTCGAAAGAGGGGGTATTGTGTGTTGGTTTTTTGAACAGCTAGAGTATTGTTTGTTTGTATGGTTTTAAAGATTTCAAAAAGCGACACTTAAGATAGTGTCAAGTATGCATTTTTGTTGCTTTAAGTCTGTTTCATTTTCGCCATCATAAATAAAATTGTCAGAGGCGAGTAAAGGGTTCCCCTCGTGGTTCCCCTCACAAAAAGATATACAAAGAATTTTTTTTTTGCAGAAGCATTCCAGCGAGAAAAACGAGTAGGTTTAGTTTTCTCTAAAGGATTTCGTGTATTTTTCTGTCGTAGTAAAATCAAGTTCACAAACTTTTTTCTAAAAAAAGGTAGCAAAATTTACTATGTTTTAGTAGAATCAGTAATAAAACTAAAAAACATATTTTTAAATTACTTACTACCTTACTTTTACTACTACTACTAATACTGGTAATTTTAAGACTATTTTGTAAAAAAAAGTAATTAAACGAAAGTTAACAAAATATTTTTATTGAGAATAATATATTTTATAATAAATACAATGTTATCTTAAAACTAACCACGCGAAGCTATAAAGCTTGTCTGCAGGGTGTCATTGGAAGGCTGAATTATGATTATGATTGATATTGAAGCTACCTAAGTAGGAAAAGAACATTTTTTTCAAAAACTATTTATTTCTCAACATAGTCACCCTTTTAACTCAATACACTTAGTAAGACGATATTTCAACTTTTTTATACGATCTGAATAATACGATTTTGGGAACCCCTCAAAATACGCGTTAGTTTCGGTAATCACTTCTTCGTTTGAGATGAATGTGTTTCCAGCGAGTCATTTTTTCAAGTTTGGAAACAACAGGAAAAAGTCACTGGAGCCAAATCTGGACTATAAGGTGGATGATCAACCAATTCGAAGTGTATTTCACGTAATTTTAGCATCGTATCTAATGCTGTGTGAATCGGTGCGTTGTCTTGAAGAAAGAGCACTTTTTTCTTCTATAAATGTGGTCGTTTTTTCTTGATTGCATCAATCAATTGATCCAATAATGCACTATAATACTTTACTGTGATTGTGGATCCTTTTTCAAGATAATCGATGAGCAATATTCCGTGTGCATCCCAAAATACAGTGACCATAACCTAGCCAGCCGATTTCACTGTCTTCGCCTTCTTCGGAGCACTTCCACCAGCTTCCACCCATTGTTTCGATTGCTTGTTGGTTTCAGGGGTGTAGTGGTAGACCCATGTTTCATCAACAGTTAGCGATAGGTATCTTCAATATCAATCCGCCCTCGTATCTAAAAACTATCTTCGTGAAAAATTTATATATGAGCAATAGGGTTTCCATTATTCCTGTGTTTTAGTAGTTCGAATAAAATTTCATGATATTTTTTTTACTTCTACTGCTAATTTTTATTTTGTAAAAAAAAAGTAATTAAACATTTTGTTAACAAAATATTTTTATTGAGAAAAATATATTTTATAATACAATGTTATCTTGATCATGTGTATCTAAAAACTATCTTCGTGAACTATCTTCGTCAATTATTCGTGTTTTTTATTTGTTTGAATAAAATTTCATAATATTTTTTTTGTTCGAATAATCGAATAATATTGAAATTTTGATCGAATAATTCGAACGAACAAAGAATTAAAAATTTACGGTTGAAACACCATTAAACATCAAGTTGTTTGTTCTCTTCTTTTATTTTTCTAAATAGTTCAGATCATCATCAATACTGTTAACGATTTCTGCGTTCGTACAATTTCTTACTTTATTTATAGACTTTTTTTCAGATCAATTAATAAAACGTTATCAGTTACCTCAGAAACGTAATTTAATTCTTCATCGTAGTTGAGGTCATTCGCAATACATATTTTTATCACAAAATAATCGTGAAAACAAATTATTTGCGTACTTCTTTGTTTAGCTTCTTGTTGTGGCATATTGTAAAAAGCAACTATTGGATGGGAAATTCATAGAATTCAGGAATAATATTAAAGTATTTAATGATTCGATACGTCGTTCATTAGTTATTCGAATGTTCGATTATTATTCCAATTGAAAAATGTTTGTTCGTTCGAACAAAAATGAAAAAAAAATTTTCGAATTATTCGAATAATTGTTATTCGAACGACAACCGAAATGGGCAAGTCCCAGAAACAGTCCAACAATCAAATTTTTTTTATTTTATCTTTTTATCTTTTTTTTAAGTAATACTAGACTAGATACGAGTATATAATTTTAAAAATAAAATAAATATATTTCGATGATCATTGATGCACAAATTACTACCAAATCTTACCCTACTTTAGATCTTCCAATTTCATAAAAGAAATTAACAATTTTTAGGTATTCATATCACTACATGTCAATGAAAATGAGCCGATCGAAAGACATATTTTTATACATCGAATTCACTTTAATTTTATTAAAAAAAATTTTGTCTTTACTATTTTGGAAACATTGAAATTAGTTATGAAACTTTAGAATAGAATAAAAAAATGTAACGTGCGTCACAAAGAGTTCACGTCTCTTAATAAAAAACTGCTGCAGTTTTAGGCTGCAAATAAATTATTTTAGAATTCTCTTATATTCATCTTTCTATTTGCAAAATTCGCTAAAAACTACGAAAACACACTTAAACTTTCAAAGTTACTTCCGTTTTTTGTAGCGTGCTTCACAAGACTTTATGACCAATCATTTCGCAACAAATACCTGCAAAAAAATTATTTTTTTTATGCCATTCGAATGTACACTTATTATATCCCACTAAACACCATACATAAGTTAAGGGTATTTTTTATTTGACTATAATGTTTTTAAGTTTAATTCGATTAGAACAGATCTTAGCTGATAGTCTACCAAAGATCTTTGGTTTACATTAAAAAAAGTGAAAGTCTTTGAAGCCCAAGTTTCAGAAATATTTGAGAGAAGCACAAAAAACGTATTGGCGGGTACTGCGGTATTCTTTGTTTTGTTAATGTGGTACATTACCGTGCTTGGCGGATTGTGATTTTTAATATAAATTTGACCGTAACAAGTGATCTTCGGGTAGTTAAAAAATTTCTCCAATTTGTTTCTGTCATTAAACCGGGATTGCAACTAAGCTTAAGTGCTTAGATTTTAAATATTTTTCAGGCCAATAAAATATCTATTTTCTCTAAACGTTTTTCCCCCTCTTTTTCTGTTTCTCATTTCTTTATTTCACTTTTCTTTACTATAATTTGTATGTAATACACCATACCACTTTAGCCGATCTTGATTTTAATTCAAATAATGCTAAATAAAAATCTGGGGGCAAATTACGGCATTCGATATCGAACGAAATTTCCATACAAATTCAAAAAATTTTTGTATGGGGTTTCATAAACTACATGGTCCTTAATAAACTACATTTTTGTCAATGTAGTTCAGTAATAAAGGACTCACTTATTACTTTAAAATTGCTATTGGGACTTAAATCAGTTGCTTTCAAGGTGGCAGACATTTTTCAGTGGACCCGAAAAAAAGTCAATCATAAAACTAGTAAATTTTTTAATTACTACCACTTTGAAAAGCTTCTTAAAATCAAATCGTATTATGATTTATTAATATTCTGAGAGCTAGAAGGCATCAAGTTTGGTTTTGTCAGCTTCTAGTTTTTAGTTTTCGAGAAAAGCCACTATACCACATTACCCGAACTTATTCTACATATCGTCGCCCCGAAGTTATCTTCACGTAAATGAGATAAGACCGCTTCTCTTATAAACTCAAGATTTGACGAGTCAAACTTGACGTGTAAGAACCGGGTCTAAGATCCTGAACTTGTGCTCCGGCAGTATTGCTAATTCGGATCATCTAATATTTTTATTGTATATAATGTTGAATTTTAAACTCAATTTCCCAAAGATAACTTTTGGGACGACGATATGTAAGCTTGCGTTTCGCTTCACAGCGATTTTATAAAATATTTAATTGCTAATTTTTTTATTTTAAAAGTTTTTTCGGTGTTAACTAATTCTATAGGCAATTTGTGAAATAGATTTGGTAAAGTAACGACTCGGGAGTTTTTGCCGTAGTTGTAAAGTTCTTTATTGAGGATTGTACAGTAAATGCCTTTTAACGTTAAGCACTTCTAATATCGAAGCGATGTTGTTTGCTGGAGTGTTTCTGTCAGCATTTATGTTTCCATTGCTGATGTTTGTTGCGATTCGGGTACTTCTAGATGGATATGCGCTGCTGTTCTTATGTATGTTGTTATTGTAAACTGTGTTTTTGCGTTTTATATTAAAATGTGTAATAAAGACAAATTTTTAGATCCCTTTTTCTCCTTGGTTTGCCAACCGATTTTGTTCATTCTTTTGTCAAGTGATATACATTATCGAGCTTTAGTGACCCGATTATATATTGTTTAAATCGGTTCAGTAATAAAAGAATAAAAGGCTCATAAAGTTGGCACCACTACAAATACGCATTTGCTTATGTAAGGATTGGTTCAAGCAAAACGATGAGAGAGTTTAAGAGTACCTACGATACATACATATGTATGTATATAAGTAATAAGATTTTTTTTATAAATGTGCGTGTTTGTATGCAATTTTATTTGGTTTATTGTTTTTTTTTCAAGGGGAAGGGAATAAGTAATTAGGTAGTTTCTTCTGTTTAAATGAATGCAACAAAAATAGATATACGTTTAAACTTGCGGTCGATTTTCGACCACTAGGAGTACACTAGTTAGAATAAATTTTTATTAGATTCGTTATGTGTGTGTACTTTTTCTAATTTTTTTCTTTTGTAAAAAAGCTCACAAAACTTGCAAACTTTTTGTATGAAAGTAGTAAAACGTAATTCTATTATATAATGGTTCAAATAGGCCAAATAGCTCAATTAATTATTGTAGACTTCCTCTATCAAGCTAGTAAGGCATATAGTTGAAAGTAATTAAACCAAATTTAATTACAATTTTACCCAACGTTTCGTCGATTTTTTGTCTATTTTTTAAAGATTTTTGTGTATTTATTAATATGTAATAAATAAAATATAAAAACACATACATATATGTACATGATTAAAATAATATTTTCAAAACATAAAACATTTATACTTTTTTGCTAAAAATTCTGTTTAAAATCTGGTCAAATTAACAAAAGTGGTCAAAATGCTACTTTTTTGTGTGTTAAAAAATTAGTAAAAATTAGTACCGTTTTTGTGAAATGATAATAAAACTTGTCACCTTTTTACGAAAAGCACTAAAAATTTCTACTTTGTTTCGTAAGAAAATAGTAAAACACACTACCTTCTTGTAAAAAGTAGCAACGTAACATTATTAATGAAACATACTAACTTTTTTTAAAGAAAGCAAGAATATTTTCTACTACCTTTTTGCGAAAAAGTAATAAAACTTGTTACCTTTTTGTAAGATAGTATTAAAATTTACTACTTTTTTTGCAAATATTTTGTATAACTTATTACTTAAAAAAGAAAAAAACTTGCTACATGTATTAAAAGCTAGTAAAATTGACTACCAAACCATACCAAAACGTCGACATCTTTGTGAATGCCAGAAAACAATTTGTTGTAAAACAAAAATAATGAAACTTTCACTCTTTTTGCAAGAAGGCAGTAAAACTTATTCAATACTGTTTTTTAAGTAGATGGCCGCCAATTCTATTAACTTTTCCTAAAAAGTTATTAATTTTAATATGTTTACTAAAATTGTCGCTCTTCCTAAAATGTCTGTAAATGTTACACATTTTATTCGAACACAAATTATTCCTTTCGTACTATTTATTTATTTGTTATATGCAAGTCAGTATTTCATTTCTCTTCCATGAACAACTGCTTGATGCTGGTGGCAACAAGCCTGAGTTATCTTTTATTGTTTATCAAAAATTCGTAGACCTGATTATAAATAATTTAAGTAGTTTCATTGTGTGCATTTTTCTTTCAACATTTTTCTTAACGGTTTCGTTTAAACTTAATATCTAGTTTTGTGGCAGAAAAAAAAGTATAATAGAAATTCCAGCATAACTTTTGATTTTGATTCTGTGCAATGTGTCTAATTATGTGGTTTCTTGTGGGGTTGTGTTATTGTTGCAACACGGAAACACAATTGAATACTGTGGCAGCCACAACATGCACAAACATAAAGAAAAACAATAATAACAATAATAAACTTGAGGTTGCTGCAGAAAAACATCAATGAAAAAAGTTTTGAAGAAATGCGGACGGAACCTTATGGAATGAAATTGTGAAAAAGTGTTGTTTACACTAGCAAAAGGAATAAAATTCAGTTTTACAGGCTAAAGCTTGCATTTTTAACTTTTAAAATTATAGCAATGTTTTCAGAAAAGTTTCATGTTTTGAGATTTTTCTTTTCGGAACCAACATTATTAGTCTGCAATAGTTGTATAACATTCTTTTAATTTTATTTTTCCGCGATTTATTACGACTTTTTTTAATTTTCTTTTTTTTTAATATTTCATAAAAATATTTAATTAATATTCCTCTTATTGAGCTGTCAACCAGCCTAAGCCATTTATTGTACACCAGCAACGCCTGTGATGACAACGTATTATTATTAATCTACACTGTATAACACTAATTTACCCACACTTGTTATAAAATAATTACTAATAACTTTGCCTATCACAATTTAATACAATTAAAATGTTTAATCAACAACCACTCAACAAATTGCAGATGATACTTTAATTTATTGACATTTCCTACTTCAAACACTTAAACACAAAAGTACATCAACAACAATAACTGATAGCTTTGCAAAAAAAGAACGTATTGGGAGCAACATTTTCTACTTGAGTGTGCATTTAAGTGGTTGCAGGAAATATTAATTCATTTTATTAAGAACTTTACCCAACACCACAAATATTTTCACATACAATTAAGACAAATTTGCCACAAGATTTCTGCCACAAAACTTTAAGTTTATGTTTACTTGGAATTGATAGAGGAGAAGAACCATTAACAACAATATGATTTTTCCAATACAATGCAAAGTAGTATAATGTACAACAAAATGATAAGGTCAGTTCATAAAATGAAAATAAATTAAATAAAAAAAAACTATAATAACTGATTTATGTAAGAAAAACATTTCAACCGATTAAAGGAAACTTTTTACAATGCAAAAAAAAAAAACTTAAAAATAATAATAATAAGTAGCCTTATTACTTTTACGCTTACCTTATTATTAAAAATTACAATTGCTTGGCAAATTATGCAATAAATATTTACTTCACACATGTTTAAATAAAAGCCACAACACATAGTCTTTTCGTTCTACGATTAAAATGTTTAAAGAATCAACAGCAAGCAGCGTTAAAAAAATCTCATTGATTTAGAGAGAAAACAATTTGCATAAAAACGTTAAATAAAAATGCAACATAAAATTCACAAGAAATGTAACAGTGAGAAATAAAAAAGCCGCACACACTCGAGCTGTACACAAAAAAAAAGGAGATTTATGACCACTAAATGTAAAACTTTATTATTCAACTTTTATTTATTTACTATTAAATATTAAATTTCTATTAAAAAGTAAAAATTATTGCCTGCTACTTTTGCTACTTACTGTTTGTTTCTTTATTATTATTATTTATTTACATGGAACTTATTTCATAGTTTTCATGGTCTGGAGTGTAAATTCATAACGCGTGCTATTTATGACGTTTTTGTGCAGTTTATTATTATTATTATCGCTGCTTTTGGTTTATTAAATATAATTGTTGTAATTTGCAGACAGCTTCAAGTCAGTCGTCAGTATAATTTAGTCAACCATCCACATTTAGCCCCACTAGGCTGGCTCACCAAATCACAAGTGCCGTTTTTAATTGTCTATAAAGTCATGCTTTTCATTTAAATTGCTGTTTAAGAAAATTTGAAATTTTCAAATTGTAATTGTACTGCATAATAAAATATATCATACAGTGCAGAAAAAAATTAAAGAAATTTATGAATAAACATTAAAATAGATTGAAAGTTCATCAAGCATTAATATTATTTTACCTTCTTAATCTGCTAATTAAAAAGCGATAAATATGTCGACTTAAATGCGCTTTTAAAAATATCGCATGCTATAACTTTTTCCCCCCTATACTTATTGTAAGCTTTTCGCACAGAATTTTAGACTTTTAAATTGTGTTTATGGTTCATCTTTATTGTATTTGCGAAATTATGAATAAATTTTACAAAAAAAAAATATGATATAGTGAAAACTTCTCACAAACGAGTTCTCTATGGGAATTGGCCACTGTGGTCGTCAAACCCTTCTTCCTCAGTGAATTAAACTTAGTGAAAAACTTAAACACTACACTAGGCCCATTAAACTGCGTTTACAGTTTATTTGTGAAGTTTTTTGCATAACTTTTGGAAGCAATGATAGTGGAAAATTATCACGCATGAGCTCTCCGAGGTATTTCGGCCATTGTGACCAAATCATTTTTCTTCAAAGTACCAAACTTAGTTGAAAATTAAAACCATAGACAGGGCTATTAAACTGCGCTTACAGTTTACCTAAATTGTATTTGAAGTTTTCATAAATTTTTTAAAATGGGACAGTGAAATTCTCAAATATGGGTGTTCTGATCAAAATCTTCTTCCTCAAGGAATCAATGACAGTAGATAGGTAAGGCTATCAAACAGCGTTTACAGTGTACCTAAACTGTATTTGTGCAATTTGAACATTTTTTTAATATGTCACAATGAAAAATTCTTACACATGAGTTATCTAAGGAATATGAATGGCCACTGTGGCCGAAACCATTTTGAGCGCCTCAAAAATAGAAAAATGTTGCAAATAGAAAGAGTATCAATTGCATTAACAGTTTATTTGTATTATATTTGTGAAATGCGTTGCAAATATTTGAAAATTATATTTAAATTTTTAGTTATGAGTTTTCTAAAGCGCAGTATGGATAAAGCCTCTTTCCTCAGTGAGTTAATTTTTGTCGAAAAGAGAAAACAAATTAAAGGGTTAATAGAGGATGTTTAGAACAAAATTATCGCATGCGATATTTTACAAAAACTTATTTAACTCCTCAGATCTAGTCTCACATGAATAATTGAATCCCTCGGGTAGACAATTTTCTTTGGTATTTTTTTCACTTATTAAAATGGTTTTCTCTATATTAAAATTTATTCTTGGAATTTCTTAAATTATTTGCTAGTCCTAGTTTTTGAGCATCCGCAATATCGAAAAACCTATTTTTTCTTTACTTTGTAAATTTTTAAAGCAGCCCAGGAATATATCCTAGCAGAAAAGTAATTGTGGCCTTTTTTGTAACAAATCCTTCAAGGACTATTAAATTTATTTAAACATTTTACATTTTTTTCCGTAGAGTTCTGTTTATACTACAAAAACCGCTCAGACTTGAAATTTTTGTTGCTGCAATTCTTTTAAACTCTGCTTTGAAATTTCATTAGTGTCCACATTATGAAATTCTACTTTTTCAATTTTTTTATATCTCATATGTATCGTCTTTTCTCTTTTTGCTTGTTATACTTTGAAATTTTTAAAAATAAAATTGCATACAAAAGTTTTTTATATTTCTTACAACTGAAGAAATAAAATAAAATAAAATAAACGTCAAATACCTACAGGCAACTTCAAATTTACAAGTGGGAATTTCAAAGCAAAAGGGAATTGCAGAGCACATGAAACTGTGTACCCCTCCCCAATCTTCTCACCAATAAACTAAATAATTGCTGTAACAAAAATTGCAAGTCTGGACGGACGGTAACTTAATTACATTTTGGAGAAAATAAAGAGATGATGAACCCTTTTTATTAATCTATTAAAAATTTGTATTTCATCAAAAGAAGCAAAATGTTTATAATAAATTTTGTAAATCACAAAAAAATATATAATTTTCATCAAAAAATCGAAAGATTTGCAATTACAAAATAGATTGAAAACAAAAAAAACGTAAAGAAAACGAACGTGTGCTCTTCCTGTTTTTATATTAATTTAGGCTTAAAATACAAATTTTTTTATGAAAATCAAATATAAATTTAGGGTTTTAAATAATTTTTTTTTAATAAAGAAGTTCTATTCCTTCTTTGCATAAATATACCTGAGAATTTTAAATTTGTGTGCTTGTAACTGCATATGCCAGCCAATTTAAATTCTATTAAATTATGCGACTGCTGCTAAAGTTTTGAACAACTGACGCAACCAAGAGGGAAACCAAGCAGGCATTGTTTGCTAAATAAGGATTTGTGTTATATTTAAGACAATTGTTAGCAACTTTGAATGAATTTTATGCCATGACTGAGCATCTTAAACAATTTGGTTTTGTTTCTGGTTGCCAAACAGTTTTTACATACATTAACTATGTGCTCTTTACTTTAACAAAATATTATTAAGGCGCTTAAACATTTTTGAACATAAATTCTTTTCTTCCAACATAAATAAAGTATTTTCGTAACTGGGTGCTGAGTTGACAACATTGTCGGCATTTTATTGTGGTTAGTTTGACTCTTTTTAAAGACCTGAAAACTTAAAAGAAATGTTGTCTAACTAAAACCACATTTTAAGTCAGGTAGCAAAATAAGCAAGAAAAAAATTGTGTTTTGTTTTTATTATATTTAAATGAGCCTACGCTTGCGCAAAAGGAATTTGTATTGTCTTTTGGAAAATGAGCCTCAAAATTAATAAATTTATTTCATTTTTTTCTTTTTGCAGATTTTGTTACAATTGAATTTGAAAAAATGTTAACAAGATAAAGGTGAGTTTGATATTTGTTTTTTCAATTAATTTGTATCATTTTATAAAACAAAAACTAAAATTTCCATGTTAAAAATATTTGTTTAAAAATACATTTTCATACAGCCTACTCCATTAGCATTTACGTGTAATTTAATTATAATTTAGTTTTGGCTTTTCAGAAAACTAGTTCAGATTTAATACACACGAATGCGTTTATGCATTAAATTTTATTAACCGTATAAAAATTTGCTTCATGCTGTTAAGAAAAACAACGAAACGAAATATAATTTCAATACACCCACCAAACTACTCAAAATTCATTTTAAAGAAACAAAAAAAACTTTAAAGAATTTGATAAATTTATTTTTTTGCCTGTTACAATTTTATGTTAAATTATAAATGACAACGGAAGAAAGTGGGTTGTATAAAAAAATAAATAATAAAAAATAAAATAATTGTTCAGCAAAAAAATAGATTGTAAATCAAAAATAGATATTTTTGGAGGTGTTTTCTTTAACATAAAATTATAGCACTTAAAAAACCTATATAATTTTGTCTCTAATTTATTGAGTCATGAAAAATATTTTTGACACCTGAGCTAACGGAAATCAAACGCCAAAAAAATATATTTTTTTAAATATAAAACTCAATCCAAAAAATAAATTAAAAATGAATTCATCAAATAGTGTTCACTCATCTCTGTGCATTGAAGTGTGTGTGTCTTATTCTCGCGATCTTAACTATTTATATAAATTTAAGACGCCAGTCACTTAAGTGTTTCTCATACAGAATTGCAATGCATCCGATATTTCAATTCAGCTGCATAAATACAAACAATTGTAATACTGCTAAATAATCTGCCCACCAAAATAACTACAAAATCAGCCTAGAATTTCAAAAAGTTCGAATATTTATTTGTTCGAATAATTTTATTCGCTTACTTTTTATTCGAATAATTTTATTATAATAATTTTTCTGGAAGTTATTTGTTGAATAATTTTCAAATCAAATAATTTTCATTCGAATTATTTTTTAAAGAAAAATTGTTGGAATAATTTTTGTTCTACTAATTTTTAATGTGTTAATCGAAGCAATTGAATAATTTTATTCGCTTACTTTTTGTCCGAATAATTTTATTAGAATAATTTTTCTTGAATTAAATTGTTGGATAATTTTCTAATCAAATAATTTTCATTCGAATAATTTTTAATCTGTTAATATTTTTATCGAAACAATCGAATAATTTTGCGAACTTTTTGTGCAAATAATTTTATTAGAATAGTTTTTCTGGAAGTAATTTGTTTTATAATTTTCTAATCAAATAATTTTCATTCGTGTTATATTTTAAATAATAATTGTTAGAATAATTTTTGTTCAACTACTTTTAAATGTTTTAATCGAAACAATCGAATAATTTTCATTCGAGTTATTTTTTTAAATAATAATCGTTAAAATAATAATAATTTTTATTCTGTTAATTGAAACAATCGAGTAGTCCTATTCCTGTAATTGTTAATCAAATGATTTCGTTAAAATAAATTTTATCGAAATACTGTTATATAATAATTTTTATTCACATAATTTTTAAACGAACGATATTTAATGACATGTACACGAATAATATTTATACGAATAATTTATTTTCGAATAATTGTTATTCGAATTTGAATCGCATAATTTTTTTAGAATAATGTTTGCTCAGATAATTTTTATTCAAACAATTTTTAACGAACGATTTGATTCGAATAATTTTTATTTTATATAGTAAATTTTTAATAGAACATTATACGAATAATTTTTATTAAAATAATTATGATTGAATACTATTTATGTAATTAATTTTTTATTCAGGCATTTTTTATTCGAGTAATTTTTATACGATTAACTTTTGTTCAAACAAATTTTTATTATAGTAAATTTTTAGTTGAATATTATTCGAATAATTTTTAATTAAATAATTATGGTCGAATAATTTGTATTTAAATTGTTTTATGCGATTTATTGATTTGTATTCAGATATTTTTTGATTTATTTGAATAACTTTTGTTCGAATAAAATTTTTATATAATTTCTAAATTATTGATCGAATATTTGTTCGAATAATTTTTAGTAAATAATCATGGTTGAACAATATTAATGCAAATTATTCTTTTCAAATAATTTGTATTAAAATAGTGTAATGCGATTTCTGAATTTGTATTCAGATATTTTTTGATCGATTATTTTTTATTTGAATAAGTTTTGTTCGAACAAAATTTTTATATTGTAAATTTATAATCGAATATTAGTGTAATAATTTTTATTCAAATAATTGTGCTCGAAAAATTTTCATGCAAATAATTTTTTTTATGATTTTTTTATGTGATTAATTTTTATGCAAAATTTGTAGACAAATTCAAATTTGAATAAGAATAATATTTTTCGAGTAAAATTTATTCTGTTTTTTTCTTAATAAAATAATTTCGTTGGAATAATTCTTATTGAAATTCAAGGATATTAAGTGTTAATATTCAGTTTTCCAGAAAGAGAATGTGAAAAGTGACAACATTGTGACTAAAATGCAGGAAGTGTCAACGTGAGAAATTATTTTTTCTTGTTTTTTTTTGTGACAAAAATGCAGGAATTATCAAAATGAGAAAAAGTTTTGGTATTCTCCAATTATAAGACATATGTAGCTTTCTGAAGTTTATTTCTTTTCAAATAACTTAATAACAAATGACAAGTGACAGTGACAAAAGAGTGACTTAAATATTTTTTTTAAATTAGTTTCAGCTTCTAAAAGAAATCAAATCTATGAAGAATATTTTGAAATATGCTATTTTTTTTAAATGACAATGACAAAATAGTCAGAAAAAGTTACAGCGGCAAATACACTCACTGTATTATAGACCAATAAATTTTATTTCGAAATTTGTTAATATTTTAAAAATTGTCTTAGAAAATGTAGTCACTTTGGCATGAAAATGACAAGCAACGATGACAAAGTCATGACAGAAGTGCAATATCCGAGAGTGAAATTTTTTTAATAATTTATAGCTCATTAACTAAATTTGAAAACAGATTTCATTTGCAATTTACTTAGGAGATTAGTGAAAAACAAAATTTGAATGACAATCTATAATGGTGGATATGTCACAATAATACCAGCTTAAATGGGGACAATTTGTGGCAGTTGTTACATTCCTATTATTTTCTATTTAGAAAAAAATATTTCATTTACATATAAAATGTTGCATTAATTTTTCTTAAAAAAAAGATTAGTCTAGGAATAACAGCAAAGTGTGCTCCCGTTGACAGATTTTACAAAGAAAAGAACAACAAAAAACACATTTACATGTTGACAGTTCCAATTTTCAAATATTTGCTTCTGCACTTTTTTAGTTGCTAATTTTAATGGTCGGTCAGGTCGGCCTCTTGCTGTGGCACATAATTTTAAATTCAGTATTTTTTTTTTAGATTTGCTTCTTTTATTTGTTGTTTTTTTCATTGTTTTGCTTTAAAGCTTTTAGGCAATTCATACGTGCAATTATTTATAAGATCAAGTTGCAAATTTGTTTTTTATTTTTGCATTTTGAAGGCAGAAGTTTTTCTAGATTTAGATTTTGTAAAAAATGTTTCCGGTTCAGTTATTTTGACATACTTTTTTTAACACTTTAAGGCATTTTAGCAGATGATGGAGTATTTTTTTTTTACAAAAAAATAGTAATAAAAATAGTGAATGTTAGTTTAAATTTGCAAAAAAAGACTTTAAAATAATACCTACTTTTATATATTTTTGTTTTTAAAAGTGCATATAAAATGTATTAACTGAAATGTATTGTGTGTGCCTTTGACTTTTCCAATTTCATAAAAAAATATATTAAAAAAAAAAATAAATAAATAAAAAAAATATTTATATATTTTTCACAAAAGTTTTCGAAATTCTTTGAAAAAAGATATCTAGGCAAACTCAATTAATAAATTTAAAAAATAAAAAAATATTTTTTTAAAAAGATTTGTATTGAAAAAATTAAGAAGTTTTTTTAGATCACTAAGAGTGCCTGTCATAATTTACTAAAAATTTCAAAAACAAACAACATTTGTTTATTTTTGTGTCCAAAACTCGAAACCAACAAAAGAACTGTTTAAATTATTTTCTTTATTTAGTTAAACACCCGGCAAAACATCACACAGCTAAATTTTACATGCGTGGGCTGTGTGATAATGTGTTTTTTTTTCCAAATTTTTGGCCTTAAGTGATTTTTAATGCGTTTTTAATTTATTTTGCTGTAACAAAAATATTTTTTTTAATTTGGTTTAATTTCATGGTTTAATTTAATGCTTAAAACGTAACAAAGTGCTACTTAAGAAACACATAAAAGAGCAAAATAAGTGAATGAATGCTTAATAAAATTATTTTAATTTGTTGAATATATAATATGAATTAATATTCTGTTTTTATCATATTTTTACTTAATTTTATGATCTGCCTACGTTTATGATTTATCAAAAATTTATTGATTTTTTGTAGGATTTTATGAATTTGTTTCAATAATTTTTTTTAAAGTAATTTAATCTTATTTATAAGATATCAAATTTCAAACTTTCGATTATATTTTTTTAACGAAAAAAAATCTTTTTGACCCTTTTTCTTTTATCAATATGAGTAACAAACAACTCACGCGTCTTTTGCGTTTTTGTTTCAATTTATTTTTTATTTTTTGTATTCCAAATTACTTTTAAAAATGAAAAAAAACTGTAGAGGGAATTTATAAAACTCACTTTGAAAGAAAAAATTTATAACGAAATACATTTTTTTATGTTTGAGTATCAGTTTACAAAATAATTGTTTGTTTTTATTCTTTTTATTATTAAACCACACCCTACACTAAATCATGTTACACTTATAACACAAAGTCTGGCGATATAGTAAATCGTTTTTAATTTTTCTTAAACTGAAAAGCTGTTTTTAAATTAAATGTTTTATTTCAAAATTTTTAAAAATTTTTCAATAAACTAGAAATTTTTTATAAATAAAATTGGAAATGAATGAAAATAAATTAAAAATTTTTTCTTCATTTAAAATTAGAATTTTTCTTATAAAATTCTTTGCGAAAACTTTATTTATTTATTTATTAGATGGTAAAATACAACAAGAACGATTCCTGTATTCGTTAAAAGTTGGGGTTTATAAGGGGTTTTCATTAAAAATATAATGTTTATATCCATAAAATTTTAAAAGCTTTCACGTAAAGCCTTAAAAACTTTCGTTTTATTCGTTTATTCTAAAACTTTTAGGTTCGTATAAATAAAAAATAATTTGTATTTAAAATGTATTTTAAAACAAATTTTTCATAAAAATTTTTATAAAATAGATTTCAAACCTAAATTTTTTTATTCTGAATATGGCAGTTATACTTTAATCATAATTTTTCTGATAGAAATTATGAAAAAAGCTTTTTTAAAAAAGCTTTTGTATATTATTTCTGTTGTTCCTACAACAAGAACGATTCATGTATTATAATATTCAATAAAAGTTGGGTTTTGTAAGGGGGTTTTCCATAAAAATATAATGTTTATATCCATAACATTTTTAAAAGCTTTTTCACGTAAACCCTTAAAAAGCTTTCGTTTTATTCGTTTATACTGAAAGTTTAATCATAATTTTTTATTAGAAAAAAAGACCTTTTGCAAAAAAGCTTTAGTATATTAATTTCTGTTGTTCCTATAAGGAGCATAGGGGGGCCGTAACTAGTTCGTTTCATTCGGATCTGTCGGATGCAATAGATTTAGTTTCCCTCTAGCTTTTACGAACTCTCGTTACTTCCACATCAACCTACCGCCTCCATGTAAGAACATGTCGTCCTTTACGCATTCTTCCCTTGGGACTCCATTCGATTGTATGCTTGGCAATACATATCACTATCATCCTTGCGAAGCTTTTAAATAAAGCTTTACATACATATTTTATTTTTAAGAAGAAAAGAAACAAATATTTTTGCCCAAAGTAGTACCGCCTTGTTAAGTCGTTGTTTATTCATCATTTCACTTTATAAATATTTTTAATTTGTTTTTTTTTACAATTTGCGAAACGTTTTCATGCTTTATGAATTTGTTTTCCAAAGACTCTTTGTTTTCTGTTTAGTGCAAATTAAACACAATTTCTTGGCAAAAAAACTCCTAACTTTGTTACAAAAGTGTGTGTGTGTATGTTTATTAAGAAATATGCACGTTTCTCTGTTACTCATGTTTATCGTTGTGGAAAATCATGTTAATTTTGCCTGACGTTTAAAGGTTTCTAATAATAAAATTATAATGTGTTGTGGTTTTTTTTTAATATGTATCAGAGACTCTCGACAACATTAAACAACTTGGACGTCAATTGAAACACAGGACAAAATAAAAAAGCTTAAGTTTCATAATTTGTAAAAATTTCTTTAGTTTAGTATAAGAAATATAAAAAAAAATAAAACTAAAGAAATGTATGTTTATGAAACACGTGTCTCAAATAACCAGACACACGTTTTTTAGTTAGCATCCCTCTTTTGGTTGATGGTTATATTTATTCTTTTCGTGTACAATTGCACAATTTTTTAGTTATGTCATTGAATTGTATTAGATATTAATACGTACGTACGTATATCTGAAATATGGGAAGAAATAAATGATCATTAACTTGAAAATTTTCCGTTAAAAAATGACCTAAATTTCATGAAACCATAAATCATTTGAAAAATGAAAAACTTATTCAATATAATTCCTTAAGAAATATGAACACGTTCTTTAACAAACAGATTATTTTATGGATTACTAATAAGAAACAAAATTTATGCTATTACAAAAGAAAAAAAACTAAATATATTTTTATTATATTTCAAAAGAATATCAAAAAAGTATTCAATTTATTAAGTAAATTTATTGTTCGAAATATGCTCCGATATCTAATTTCAGAAAGTTTATATTTGTTGTGGGTTGAGTTACTCTACGGTATGCATTGGATGGAAGCCTAAGCCAAATCATCAGTAGACCTTAAATCATATTCCTGGTTTGAAACTTTTCAAGAATATGGTTTAAGGTATCTTGAAGATGAGGCATAAGTACTAATAATATGCATGTATGTACATAGACTAGCTCAACCCACAACAAATCAAAACTTTTTGATACTATTCAACTTACTTTATGCTCGTGAAATAAATATAAGAGAAAAAAACCTAAAAAAATGTGTCTCCCAAACTTTTACATATTAATAAACATTAAAGCTTTCAATGTTGTATGTAATAAGATTCGGCATGTTTCCTTTTTTTTAATTAATTAAGTAAGATCGCTAAGTTCGATTTTGTTAAATAAAAAAACTTAAATATAATCTAATATATAATATAATTGAATTTGGAAGAAAGATTCTTCCAAACATGCACAAAATCCTTCAGAGATCATCGATTTATTTCTTGTACCAAAGCTTTTTTTCAAAAATCTCTAAATAAATTAGAAATCTGAGATGAAATAGCTTTGAAATGAGTTATATGTTAACCCGTAATATTTGTTTTTTGTTTGTCCGGAAATAGCAAACTCCCTCAAAGAAACAGAAATGTTACGCAGGTGCGGTTGGCTGAAGTAGTTTAGAGCGTTGACTACAAAGTAAAAATGTAACCGTGTAAAATATTAAAATACACGAAGCACAAGGTAGTCATATTAAAAAAGGTTCCTCGCTGTGTTAATTTTGTTTTTATTAAATAAATAAATCACGGAAATTCATATTGTTTGCATTCAATAAATAAATAAAAAAAAAATCGTTTACAGTTCAGGTTCGTTTTAAAAAAAATCGCCGGGTTCGGTATGGAAAAGTGCGTTCGCTCGGAAACTAAAAATAATTAATGATGTCTATAGATATTGTATGGAATTTACACTGTTCGACAGATAACAGCATAAATAAATACAGCTTGTTGCAACAAAATCCCGAAGGAACTAATAGCTCAAATAAAAATTAACTAAAGAAAATTATGCCGACTTAGTTGATTTTTGCTCTGGGGACTCGAAATGTTTAATATCATTTAAAAGTCGATGAAACAATAAAAAATAAAAAAGTCAACTACAATGCAAAAAAAAACTAAATTCCGCAAAAAGTTGCAAAATTTTTAAAAGGCCATAAAATCTTCTAAAAAGTTCTAAAAACTTAAGGAATGTGAAATATTTGCAAAGAATTGTGAAAATTCCCAGTTTAGGAAGTTTTATGCCTTTTTATATATTTTTTTACTTTTCGCGGCTTTTAGCTATTTTCCCGATGTGAGTGATTCTTTGGCATTTCATTGCATAATTGACTTCTAAATCTGTATTATTAATAGGCAAACGCAATTATTTAGATCCCTTTTGAGACCGTAGTAGTGAACCGATTTCGAAAAGATTTATATGGTTTCAAACGGAGATGTGCACAATCTTAATTTTATTTAAATCACTTCAGTATTTTGGGAGCTATAAGCGTTTGAAGTTGCCACTAACCCATGCACACTTATTACACATGTATACATATAATAGTTTCAACTTGAAAAATAAACAAAGTGTGCATGTGTGTTTTTTGCTTTTGCAAAGACAGACAGAGTTTTAATTTGTTTATTTAGAGCTTTTTTTGTTTTTGTATTTTATTGTATGTATTTATGTAAATGTTTAATTATAATTTCTATAATGCGGTCGATCGAGTCGGCCGCTGAATGCACTATTAAAATAATTTATTTGAAGTTTTCCAAGGATTGGAAGTTTTTGCGAATTTTTGTAAATTTCTTCTTAATTATAATAGTTTGTATTTTAGTTTGTTTTTTTTTAGAATATTTCACGAATTTTTTCAATTATGCAAATTTTTGGAGATTTTGGAAATTTTGTGCGAGCAGATTACTTTTTTCGTTTTGGTCGCTATTACTTATTTTTAGCGATCTTCATTAATTTTTAAGCTTTTCCTATTCTCAGAAATATTTGCAATAATTTGCTTTAAAGTAAAATTGTATACTTTTGAAGTTATCATGCACTTTTCATTACTTCTTTATCGAATTTCGCTTTTAAATGTTTTATAATAATTGCGAAACAAAATTCAAAATACAACTACAGACAAAATTTCTAACAATACTTATCGAACAAAAAATTGGAAAATAAATGTTCTCATAGTCCTTTCGATACATACACATACATACATATATGCGCAGGGATATAAACAAATATGAGCATGAATACATTCAGGTATAAAACAAAATGCGCACCGATCCATGCAAAAAAGAAATTGAATAGATACGAAAAGTATTTTGTATTGAAAATAAGTAATTTTTTTTGTTTTTGCATCATTATCTGATTTAGACATCAGATATTTTAAGTTTTAGACTACTTTCTGCTGTTCAATTTTAATTTAGAACTTTGGTCTCTTTAAAGACTTTTAGTAGAATCTTCTGATGAATATTTCTGCAATTAAGTTTTGTCACTTTCGTCATTCTGTACACAATCGCTTTTCGAAAGAAGTTTACACATCAAAGGCCTTAATTGCCTGAGTGTTCCTTCTTTTCGAGAATATACATAGTACATTGGGATTCTATTTAAAAAACGAAAATATATTTAGTAAAAATTTAATGACGTGAGAACATATTTAGCTCGTCATATTTATTTTTACTCATTTGAAAAAATTTTAAATCAAATGTTTTTTTTTATAAATTGCATTAAAATAAAGCAAAATTCAATATTACACTATGGAACATTTTTGGGATTATTGTCTGGGGGGTGAGAAATTCCAAGTCAGGGTGATGGTACTAGGTCAGTATAGTAAAACCCTCAAAGGGTTTGGCGTTCGTATGTCTCAGTTTTTTTTTATGACCTTTTAAATTTTTTCGTTATCTTGATGTTTTTTCGCTTAGTTGTAACATTTTGGCAAAAACGTAGTTTAACATAACTCGAGAACCACTTGTCCGATTTTGATGAAACAAATTTAGAAAAATTAAGAATTACAATTTCTCTAATCTGTTTCTATACCGTTTTCCTATATGTGCAACACTTTCGAAGTTAAAAATGAATTTTTTTTAAATTCATAAAAAATCCAAAATGGAAAAAATGCCAAAACTAATTACTTTCGCGTAAAGTCACATAACTCATGAGCAAAAAAAGGCATAGATCATGAAAATCGATGCATGCGTTTCTCATTTATTCACAATTAGGTAAATGTATGAATTTCAAAAATTTTCTCCAGATATGCACAACATTATTTGGAGAAAACATTGACACTCACAAGCCGAACTCTCTCATATTTTTCTACTGTACGAAAGAGAAATTGAAATTAAGAACGAAAATTGGGTACCAAATATAGTGTGTAAAAGCTGCTACAACCGTCTAATGGATTGGAAAAATAGAAGACGTGAAAGTATGCCATTCGGTATCCCAATGACTTGGACTAATCCTGGCGAAGGTCACAATCCATTGAATTGCTATGCATGTGCGAATAAAGGAGCCGCAAAAAGGATAAGAAAATCGTATAATTACGTTGGTGTTGCAAGTGCCGCAACACCATTGCCTCATTCGGACCACATTCCTGTGCCAAAAGCTTCTAGCCCAGATATTTTCTCTTCTACGACTGCTCCGACATATCATGCACGTGATGATCCCCCATATGAGTCATCAGTATCCAATGAGCCAATTTTAATAAATCAAAATAAGCTTGATTCAATTGTTGCCAAGTTGGAATTAACACAGCATAAATCGGAAGAGCTGGCTTCCATTTTGAAATCAAACAATTTGTTGGCACCCGGTGTGAAAATCACAGCTTATCGAAGTCGTCAGGCAACACTACAAAGTTTATTCCTTGTGAATGATGAAAAAACTTCTGCATATTGCCCGGATGTAGGAAAATTGATGGACGCAATGGAAATAAAATATGAAGCAGATGACTGGAGATTATTTATTGACAGTTCAAAACTCAGCTTGAAGGCGGTTTTACTACATAAGACCAATAAAAAACCTTCAGTTCCAATCGCCTATAGTACAGAAACGAAAGAAACATATGATGCACTGGAAAATATTTTAAAAATGGTTAACTACGCCAAACATATGTGGCGCATATGCTGCGATTTAAAAGTTGTAGCAATGCTTTGCGGTCTTCAAAGCGGCTATATAAAATATATGTGCTTTTTGTGCGATTGGGACACACGATTTTCCGGTGACCAATATGCATGCTACGGATGGAAACTCAGAGAGCACAGCAGGTTACAAACGGCCAATATTATTCGTGAGCCTCTAGTGCCGAAGGAGAAGATATTGCTGCCTCCACTGCATATTAAACTTGGAATTGTTAAGAATTTTATCAAAACTGTCGCCAAAAGAGATGAAGTTTTCTTGTGTTTGAAACTAATTTACCCGAGACTCAGCGAAAGTAAAATTAAAGAAGGTAAGTTATAATATCACATTCATTTCCCATGATTTTCCATCTTAACAAATTAATTTTTTCCAATCAGGCGTAGTAAATAAAAATATGAGAGAGTTCGGCTTGTGAGTGTCAACGTTTTCTCCAAATAATGTTGTGCATATCTGGAGCAAATTTTTGAAATTCATACATTTACCTAATTGTGAATAAATGAGAAACGCATGCATCGATTTTCATGATCTATGCCTTTTTTTGCTCATGAGTTAGGTATGTGACTTTACGCGAAAGTAATTAGTTTTGGCATTTTTTCCATTTTGGATTTTTTATGAATTTAAAAAAAAAAATATTTAAATTTTTAGGCAAAAATACTTTTCTCCCTTCATACATTCATTTTTAACTTCGAAAGTGTTGCACATATAGGAAAAAGGTATAGAAACAGATTAGAGAAATTGTAATTTTTAATTTTTCTAAATTTGTTTCATCAAAATCGGACAAGTGGTTCTCGAGTTATGGTAAACTACGTTTTTGCCAAAATGTTACAACTAAGCGAAAAAACATCAAGATAACGAAAAAATTTAAAAGGTCATAAAAAAAAACTTACACATACGAACGCCAAACCCTTTGAGGGTTTTACTATACTGACCTAGTACCATCCCCCTGGCTTGGAATTTCTCACCCCCCAGATTGGCTGTTGTACAGTGTTATTGTAAAAGAATAAATCAGGGGCCAAATTACGGCATTCGATATCGATAGAAATTTCAATAGAATTTCGATCGTTATCGAATGCCGTAATTTGCTCACTAGTGCGATATTTTTTTCGAATTGAACAAAGTTTTTAAAAATAAATTTGAACAATTTGGAAACAGTGGGCTAATTAACACATTCAATATCGGACGAAATCCCATACAAAATTTTTGGAATTTGTATGGAAATTTCGTTTGATATCGAATGCCGTAATTTGCGCCCAGATCTTCGCCTAATGAGTGATCAGAATAACTGCAAAACAACTGGCAAGTGTCAAATTGGCAGTCACACAAAACAGTGCATCTAATTTAAAGCGCTCCACTTCCAGAAAAAAGGTACATCTGGGGAGCCGCAGAGACTATTAGTCTGGAGGTCGCAGGTGCGATTCCTACCTAGACCCTGGGTGTTTCTGCAGACAAGCCGAAATGGCTTCGCGGTTTGTGTTCTTAAAAAAAAAAATCTGATATTCAAAAAAAAAATTCATCAACTTTTGCTGTTATTATATTTAGTTAAAATTCCATCACGTTAAGCTACATATTCATTAATGTGTTCTTAATTGTGGCTATTTTGAAAATTATTATTTTTTATTAAATTACCGGATGTTCGCCTAAAAAAATGAATAAATAATTCAAGAAAATAATAAGTCGAAAACACATATGTAATTTCTGTAAATAAGTATTTTAAAATTAATCGTAGTTGGAAAGTGAAAAAAAAAATAAAATTTAAACAAATTAGAGGGTTAAAAGAAATCAGAAAAGAAATCTTGTTTTTGTAAATAACATTCAAATAAAGCGAAATTCAATATATTTGTAAAATGCCTTAAATCCAGTTTATTCAATTTAACTTAAACAAAATTTGTTTGTTGCTAAAATGGTTTTCTTTCGACGCCTTGAAATATTTTTAAGAACATGCAAAATAAATTTGTCTTGGGAAAATTAATTTCAACTGGCTTCTTAAATTCTTTTTTTAGTGAGTTTTATTGTACAACAGAGACTTTGGCTTTGTAGTTTCAATTATTTATACAAATGTGTTTTTTTAAATATAAACCCATTAAAAATGTTGAGAAAAATATTTACTTGTTTCAGCTTTTACTAATTACTAAATTGTAGGTTAATTAATACAAACAATGCTGCTGCTATCACATTACGGTGAATGCTTGTTAATTTGTTAACTCGCTTTATTATTTTCACGCTCGAAAGATTTTACGTAAAACAGCGGCAATAATAGTTTAAGCGATTGTGGTAATTAATAAATTATTAAAAACTCTGTGAGATAAAAAAAAATATTCATTTGCATTTGCAAAATGTCAGATTTTCTGTTAGAAATTTGAATTTAATTTTTTCAATTGCTAGAGAGAACTAAAAACAAAAACTTCATTATTATTACGAATTTTCCCCTCGTTTGCTCGATAGTTTTTTGAAAATGTTTTCATTCAAAAGTCATTAAGTTTTGGATTCTGATGGCGTTGCCATAAACACCAAATAGAAATGTATTGTCAAGCAGTCTAGAGACAGGCGAGAGCAAGTAGGGAGCACATTACATACATACATACATACATATTTTATGGATCTTCTTTTTTTTGGCATTTGTTCAAAATATCATAAAGTTTTGTTTTCTTCTTTCTTGATATTTTTTTTTGTAAAGCAATTTTGAGAGAAAATTTATTACAAACTATTTTATACATAAAATAAATAATATTCTTAAGTTATTTTTAAGTAACGAAGAGTATGTAAAATTACTAAGGGGTCCGAAGTAGGTGAATTTCAATTGCTTTAAAATTTAAAGCTATAATAAAAAAATGAATGACTAAAATTGTGCTATAAAAATATTTAAATTAAGAGAAGAAAAAAAATTAAACTCCATGAGGGAGAAAGTCTTGAGGTGAAAGAAACTTAGAAACAATGTATGATTGAATATAAAATGTTTGACATCGTATTATTAGCTGAAGTGCTAATCAGGTCACCTGCCAATGTCATCAGAAAAGAACGTATTTCATTTATCTTCTAACTCTCAGGCAATCCCCTCATTTTGAAAGCATTTTCATGAAAGCTCTCCTTTTTGAAATCTTTGATACGAGGGCAGTTTGATAATTACATGACCTGTTTACAAAACACTAGTCCCATTACCTGTTATCTATTACTGGACCACTGCGTCTATTGCGTCTATGATTTTGACTGCCCTGTACTTTACACAACCTCGTTAGTTAAAATGAAAAAAAGTGAATTTCGTGGGCAGATTAAACATAATTTTTTAAGTAAAAAAACCATCACCGAAATTAAACAAAGACTTGATAAATACTATGGAGACTCGGCACTACCAATTTTAAATGATTACACAAATGATGTCAAACGTAAAGGTCGCCTCCAAAAGGTCGTCACGCCAAAAAAAGCCGATAAAATCCATTGAAATGGAGAATGAAAGTGCGTGAGATGGCTGAGGCTGTAGGCATCTCAACTGAGCGAGTACATCACATTTTGCATGAATATTTTGATATGAAAAAGTTATCCGCGCAATAGATGCTGCCATTGCTCACACTGCAGCATAAACGCAAACACGTTTACTATGAACTGGATTACGAACTGCTGCTACATCCACCATACTCTTCGGATCTAGTCCCTTGTGGCTATTTCCTGTTTAAAAATTTTTAGAAAAACCAAACGATTACTATTGAAACAAACGCCTATTTTGAGAGTCTGGAGAAATCTTATTATTTGGAGACAAAGAAAAAAAACTAACTGCTCGATCAGAAATAAAAATTGGGCTACAAACTGCTACTGCATCCATCAAGCATACTTTTCGGATTCAGCCCCTTGTGACTATTTGCTCGTAGTATATAATTTTGTTCACCGCAAATGTCAGTATCATTTACCATGTTGGTACATACATTTTTGAAAGAAAATTACAAAATGCATTTAAATTGATGTTGCGGTTTTCAACGCTATTATGAAGCAGCCACAGCTCAAGCACTTTTGCTGCATAAGCACTCATACAATTAGCAATTATTATTAATATGTCTGTCTGTCTGTCTGTCTGTGTGGCAAACAAGATACTATATTGTTGCATACGAGAGACGCAAATCGCGCAATGCTTTTGTGTATTAAGTTTAACAAAGTTTATAATGTACTGTACGATTATTTTGAAAACCTTAAGAAACTGTTACTGGTGGATGCCACATTCACAATTTCAGCGGAGAAAACCACACACACTTGGGTATCACAGAAGCTGTTAATATAGTATTTATTTAACTTATTCATTGTGCGTATAATGAGTAAGCTTTTTATAACATTGAGTGATTTTTTAAGAGCTTTCGGATTTGATTAAAAACACATTGAACTCTTAGAGAAATGTATGAAATCTTCATTTGAATCGATAGAACGATCTATATAATTCAATGCTTAAAGATAATTATATGTAAATGTTGATCTCGGTTACTTCTCAAATGGTTCGTTCATACGCTGTGTCCGATTTTGGGGTACTCGCTCCAACATATCGGCCGTTAACTCACGAATAAATTCTTCAATATTGGCGTTCAGTGTGTCAACCGTAGCGGAGCCTTCAAATAGTCCCACAAAAAATAGTCTGAAGGGGTTAAATCGCACGATCTAGGCGGCCAATTGAGCGGCCCTAAACGTGAAATAAACTGTTCACCGAACTCGCCTCTCAATTGGACCATTGTTTTGCGTGCTGTGTGGTATGTGGCACCGTCTTGTTGAAACCACATGTCAGCCAAGTCGAGCTCTTCCATTTCGGGCAAAAAAATTTTTTTTTAACCATCGCACGTTAGCGCTCGCCGTTCACAGTTCCGTTCCTGCCGGTCATCAATAAGACTGGCGGATACAGCTGCGATATTTTCCTCTGTTCTCTATCCAATAATATAATTTTGGCATCAGAAGGTCGCCCAAACTGACCATAAAATGGAAGAAGTGCACGATGCACTTAACCGAGCGCGAGTTTTGATAATAAAATTAAATAATCAGCAAGCGTTGTTCGCTTGTAAATCGATACATGATTAAATTATAGACCAAACAGAACATGTTTTTTTTTTTTTTTTTATTTGAAAAATAAAAAATGGCATAGCAGTACGAAAATTGCCAGAGTATCCCAAGAATAGGTGCTTTCTTTAGGAACTGCCAAGCGACCTATACCTTCGTATAGAAAGTGGAATTCCTAAGATCCACTCCTAGAGTTTTTATGGTCTCCACCAGTATAGTTAAAAACGATTGCACACGGTAATGAAAATTCCCCAAAGAACCGTAGCGCGATACAGTTAGTCGAGGTAGACCATTAACACGTGCGAGAGTGAGACGCAAAACTCTCGAAGGCCAATAAACTAACAGTGGCCTGGTTGCACTTAAAAAATAATTGCCAACGACGCGTGTTGTTTACTCGCCCAGAGCTGCTTTACGTCTGAAACAGAACATGTTACACGAAATCAGCTGCCAAAAACGGTGTTGCCAAAAAGGTAGTTGCTAAAAAAAATCACCCTTTACATACTTTTGCTAAGCAGTGTACAACAACACAGTTAATCAAGTGTAAATCATACAGACATTTGCCGATCTTTTTTTCCTGTAATATTAATGTGGTTATTAGTTTGTTTAACCTTTTCACCGCAATATTTAAATGTTTAAGTTAAACAAAAAAAGATGTATGATACCTCAGCATATTCAGCAATATTATTTGCACTGTAGTTAAAGTAAATAATAATTTAAAAAATTTTCTGAATTATTTTTCTTTCAAGCAAAAACAAACAAACAATATAATTTATGTGAAAAGTCATTTTAATGCTTAATTCAGTAACTAATTGGGAGTGACTTTGAAAATAACTGGCAAACAAAATTGTTCAACAAAGTTTAATTTTTTTTAATTTTAAAATTTTTCATAAAAAATAGCTGAAAACTAATGGCGTTTTCCTTTCTACAAAAAAGTGCAAAATTTTTTACCGTTTTTATTGAAAATTTACAATATAATGGTTTTTGGAAATAGTGAGTTATTAGAAATTCATGTATCATCATCACTTACGAGTACGGGGCAACATTTTTGTCTCAAGAAATCTTTGAATTGCAAATTTGTTTGATAAAAAGTAAAGGAATATATATTTTTTTGAAAAGAGAACGCCATAAAATAGTTTATAACTTCGACGATCAAAGCTAAAAATTACTATCAGCTACGGAAAGCTTGTTTATCAAAACACCTAAAATAATTCGAGCTCTCTTCGCAAAGTGATCGCAAGCGCCAAAACACAATTTTTTTTTAGAAGGGGTTTTTTATATTTTTAAACATATTTTATATATATGTACATACAGAGATTGTAGCTAACGATAAAATCTTTGAAAGTTATCAACAATTTTCACATTTTGAAATTCTAATTTCAATCATACATTTTTTTACAAAATATCTCTTAAGATAATTTTTTAACAGAAAAGTTTAAGAAGCATTAAATAAATACAAAATTAGAATCTAGCATTATAGAAAAATGTAGACTAACCACAACCATACTCACCACACTGAACTAAAAAATGCAATAAAACAGTTTTTTTACGCAAAAAAATATGATTTTAAGAAAAATATTTAAGAGTTTTACCAAAAATTAAAATTTTAGCACTAATTTAAAAAAACTCACCAAACCTAAAAATTCAGTAAATCTGTATTGAAGAAATCGAAAAATTTTGTTTTAATAATATCGAGCATTTTCATTACGCTCAATTTATAAACGCGAAAACTCACGATTAAAATAATTCAGTTAACTTAAAAACACATCAAATATTGATTTCGAAATATTCATACACCGAAAAATGTTAAATTGATCACACTATTAAATTCAAACGAATCAAAATGCTAAAACTGTCTTCAATCCATCGAAATGATTATGACTGTGATGTATTTATTTAGTTGTTAATAGACACAGTTTTGGTGGGCAATCGGACTTCATCAGAGAATGTAAATTATTTTTTACGACTAGAGTTAATATATATATCCATCATTAATTTGGGCAGATTTGATTGATTGGTCATTTATATTTAAACTATTATTCAATGAAGAGGGTATACACAACTTACAAAAACCACAGTGATCTCTTACTTCATCAACTATTTTTAATTATAAGCGAAGCTTTTCCTCTACTTATTTTGTCTCTTCCGATTTTCAAACTTTTTTGATTAAAGATTAAAACTAATTTTTTTTTATAAAAATTATATTCGGCAAAAAACCGGTAACTGGCACCGAAAAATCCGTCCCGCCGAATTATTCGAAAATATAAATTATTCCAAACCGGTTAATTTTTTAAGAGCAAAAACCGCTTAACCGGTTCTTAGTTCCGGGTTTTGAATACTTTACTCCACATTCAAAAATTCGTTAAGACAGACCAGACCGTCTCCCGTCTAAAAGTTATGATATCCAAAGTTATGAAAAAAATTAATTGTTTTTGTAGCTCACTCTTGATTTCAAAATAAAAAAAAAAATAAATAAAAATGAAGCCGCCAGAACATAGAAAATGAAAAACGAAAAATTTCCTCAGAATGAAACACTTAATTTTCAAAATAGAATTTGAATAAAATTTTTTCTATTAAATTGGCTTGCAGTAGAAACCATAAAATGAGCCTATTTTTGGAGATGTGCCTTGCAGCATAATAACAGCTTTAAGAAAAGAGCTTTTGTTGAAAGAAAAAAGTTTGAAGTGGTTTCTTTAGATATTTGGTTTTTTAAGGACACTGAGCCTTTTTGTGCCGTGAGTCGTTTGTTGCACTAATGGGGTGTAATGAGATCATTGTTCGATAAAGGCTAAATCGTTAATTGAACCGTATTCTTGATTTAATAGAAATAGCATCCGACTGGCCTTCCTCTCTGGTCATTTAACTTGGTTCTTCATTTAAAAATTTCTCATGATTTGTTTTTCTATATTTGTTAATTTTGTTTTTCAATTAAATTTATTTATTGATTAATGTAATCTTATCATTTCTTGTATTTTTATCTTTAAATGTGTTAATTTATTGTGTTAATTAAAAGATTTATTTTTTTGATTATCATTACATGTTTCTTTTTTTTTGCTTTAATTTCTTCTCTTCTGTTTTATTTAAAATTCAATGACTTGTCATGTCATAATTACACAAACACAAATAAACAAAAATCTACGTAAAACTAAAATTGATGAAAATAATCACACGATTCAAAGAATTTGCATAAATATCAATAGAATTTGAAAAAAGATTAGGAAAGAAAACATAAATTTTTTTTTAGATTTTAAGAGTAACAAGAAAATGAAAAATAAGCGAATGACAAATAAATTAACAAATGACGCATTTAAATGACAACGACAAATAATCAATCAAACCCACAGTGTAAATAGAACATTAAGACACTGAGAAAAATGTAGGAGAGACAAATTGTTTAATTTGATTAAATTCTTATATTTTTAGGGATAAAACTAAACTATATATGTATTCAATTTTTTTTAACAAAATCATAATTAAGTTAAATAATCTTTTTTATTAATAACTATTTTTTACCTTTTTTGATATGTATTATTTTCCATTTAAGTAACGAAGCTTGATGTCACTTTTATATAAAAAATAAAAAAAAACAACCAAACAAATTGATATTGAAAAAAATAAAGTTGTCTACATCGACATCACGTCGTCAATACAATACCAAAAAGTCTGGGGTTGTGTACTCGCTCTCGAGAACAATTTTATGCTACGGACAGTATATTTCTGTTCTCTAAGGTCTAGAAAGTAATACGAGCCTGTGAATAGTAGTCAGTTGTTTTCGAGAACGGGTGAACAAGCCCCAACTTTTTGGTATTGTATTGACGTGAAGTCAATGTTGACAACTGGAATAAGGGAGATTATTAAAAAAACTTTATTTAATATTCAATATTAGTGAAATATCCCTGAAGAAGCTTTCCGTAGAGAAGGCGAACTATTGTAGAAATAAAGTTTTTTCTATATTGTTATCTATTGACCTTAAGCTTGAAGAAGTTTTTTAATAAAATAAAACTAAAGTTCGTTATTTAAATGGAAAATTAAATCGTCTATATTTCACAAACACATACACACACAGCTTTATATCATTTAAAACCCAACAAAAGAAACTACTATTTTTTGTCAATAAACTCTGTTGTTTATAATTGTGAAATTAATTAACATTTTAAAACCGTAAAGAAATGTAGTATGTTTTATTTCTCTGAAAAAAAAATGTTTGTATAATTTGCTTAATAACTTTATTAAAATTTAAAAAGATAGAGCTTTTAAAAAATTATAAAATTTAAGAAATATTTACATACAAACAGCAAAATTAAAACAAATTTCAATAAACAAGGTTGCAAATTGAACAAAATGAACTAACATACACACACAAACAACACTAATCGACAGTAAAAAAAAATCTCAATCCAAATGTGGACGAAAAAATACTCGTGTTTTTCTCATTTGCAGTTGCTCGAATATCAAAGTTATTAAATCAGACGTGAGTGAGTTCTTAGTTCGAATTATTAAAAAAAAATTATTTAAATTATTCGAGATATTATCCCAATTTATGCAATATTTACTAAGCAATAAATACATATATTTTATAAATAGGCACAGACAAATTTTTGGATCCTTTTTTCTTCTTTGTTCACCAACAGATGTTCTTCATTCTTTTACCAAATGGTAGACATTATTGAGCTGTAGTGACCCCACTATATATTATTTAATTCGGTTCAATATTAAAGGAATGAAAAGCTCCTAAAGTTGACACCACCACAAATGCTAAATATACACACCTACATACATTCCTTTATGTAAGTAGATTGGTTCAAGGAAAACCATAAGCAAAGTCATGGGAGTAAGAGTACCTAGAAATGTATATGAGTGATACGAATTTTTCTCTTCAAATTAGTGAAGTAGGAAAAGATATTTGAAAGAGAAGAGAGAATTGAAAGAGATGAGAATTAAATATGGAAGTACATATTCAGTACATTCTTTTTTAAACGAGAAAATTTTGTTTAATCAATTCCCGATATAAAAATCCAACATTAAACCTACTATAACTTTAACTTTAAGGCCATTAATATTTAATTAATGATAATAATAATAATATGGGCGATAGAAAATACTAGTGACAATAAATAGATAAATAGCAGATCTAAATAATATGCTGCTTGTTGGCGTCTCTTAAACTATTTTCTTAAAAACCAACATTACAAACAACAGATAGTTGAATACTGATAATTGAAACTTAGAAATAATGCAAGTGATAGTCACTGTTTTCGATGGTCGCTACCACATGCCATTGACGTGATTTGATTTTTCGAAGTTTTGCCTTAAAATCGCAAAATTTCTTAACAAATTCTAAATTTATACACAAAATAAGTCAGCTAAAAAAATGTTTAACTTTATTATGTCGTCTAGTGTAATCAATCTATCGGCATTTCTTTGGTTGAATTTTTATTTGAGAGATTTAAGAAATTAAGCTTTTCGGTGTCTGATTTTCTAAATCAATTTACATAAAAATTAATTAAGGCGAGCCTTCAGTTGACACCTCATTAGTAAAAAAAATTATATTAACGTTAAATAGAATTAATATAATTGATAATAAAAATCATAAATTTTGAATAAAACTAAGTTAAAAAATTAAAAGGCCTGGGGGCAAATTACGGCATTCGATATCGATTGAAATTTCTTTTTAAATTCTATTATAATTTCGATTGATATCGAATGCATTTTCGCCCTGCTTAAAAAAGGCTTAAACTTTAATGTGCTTGCAAAATTGAGTGAGAAAGCTTACAAATAAAAGAAAACCCCCTTTTTAGCAAGAAATCGAATTTTGTACCTGGGGCGTGTGCCAAACAATAGAAAAATACTATGGCGAAAAAAATATTTGCCTGTGGGTAAATAGTTTTATGTTTCTGCTGTATTAAATTATATCTTTTTTGACAATATAACATTTTGATGTCTGCGAAAAAATTCATCTTTCTGCTGTGTCAAATGATATCTTTTTTGACAATATAAAATTTTATTTCGAATTAGCTAAATTTTTAAACGTTTTTATTTTAATTTTTCCATTTGAACTTGTAATCAGCGCATCTGTAGCTGTTTCCTTATAATTTACAAAGTCAAATTCGCTTTAGCAAAGAAACAAGCTAAAGAAAAAATTACTGCGGCGCACAGTGGCTGAAAATCGTTTTTCATTGGCCAAAATTCTGTAACTTTTGAACCGATCAAAATATTGAAGTAATTTTTATTTTAGTGGATAGATATTTAGTTCAGCTTGACTCAGTTTTAATTACATTAAAATTGATTGAGGAATTTTTAAGGAATTCTAGGTCAAAGTTGAACTTTTGAATTTTTTTAACTTTTAGAGTGAAATATGGGTTTATTATTTTTTTATTTATAAAAAAATTTTATATTTGGAAATTAATAATAATTATAAATATTTTTTGTAATAATGGAATTTTTTAAATGTTACACTGAAAAAAATTTGTACACTAAAAAAATAGTAAAATCAACTGGAGATTTTGCTATTATTACAGAAAAATTAAAAATTTTTTGCCGTCAAATTTGCAAATTTGTTTACACTCAAAGAATAGTTACACTTAAAAAAAAAACGTTAATAATATTATCTAAAAATATTGCTATTACTACAGAAAAATTTATTATTTTTTGCTGTCAAATTTGATAATTTTAAAAACATTTTAAAAATAAAACTTCAATAAATTTTAATAGCATTTGTAACAATGGTAGGTTCTGTTTATTATTATTTTTTTAGTAATACTATGTTTTTCGTACCGCGGTGGCGAGATGAGTACAACCAAAAAAATTTGTAAAAGAAAATTTGATGTCTATAAAAACATAAACTAAATTTCTTTGCTGTAGCGAAAAATTGTATAATGTCATGTACAATTTTTCGCCAATTAAAATAAACAATGAATTTTTCACTGTCCAACTACATTTAAGTACCGAAAAATTCGGTGTAATGGGCGACGGCTCGAATTTTCAAAAAAAAAATTACAATGCCATGCTTCTAATTTGCTGCTTGTCAAAAATGTATGTATCTGTTGTGTCAAAAATTCTACTAGCACCCAGGGCTACTGAAATTTTACTCAGCTCTGAAGTGTCAAAAAGTTTACTTACAATAATACTTTGCCACCGTTTGGCACATCCCCTTAGGTTGCACAGGCTGCCGATTGTAAGCAACCGGACCACTTGGGTCCAAAAAAATAGGTCCCATTGTGATGGCACATGCCCTTAGTCATAATAATCCTCAAGAAGCAAATAATTTCTCGTATTCGGTTAAATGATTGATTTTGGCAGCCACCTGAAAAGGGGTTAAAACAAATAATCGAACGCGGATGATAAGAAAAGTAGGCAGGGACACGCCCTTACTGTGTAGACATTCCTTTACAACATTTTTCTACTTAAACTTGTCTTATAAAACTTGGCTCACACATTGAGTTCTCTTCAATTTTTAATATCGTTTGAAACATTTTCGTTTCATTGTTTATTCATTTTTGCCAATAAAATTTTATCTGCATATGAATGTACGAGTATATTTAAGCCCCAACAATTAATAGCTTTTCTTTTTTTTATTCCTCTTGTATTTCTTTATTTCTACAAAGAACAAAATAGAATCATTGAACCAAAACGTGTTTTCTTTGCATGCATGCTTAAAGAATACAAAATCAAAATTGCATGTAATTTAGAATTTTCTTAAACAAACTTTAACAAAACACTGCGCCTATAATTTTATTCTATATAAAGATCTTTAGAGATTATAAATATAAAAAAACAGTATTTATAAGTACATATTTATTATTATTAAAGACAAAATCTTAAGGAGGCGTTAAGATTTTGTTTTTTTTTTCAAGTAAACTTGACTGCTTGCAACAAATGGCCAAATACTTTACACGCACACACTCCACCAGTTTAAGTATAAGAACAACTACTATGCAGCCTGCCTACACAGAAAAAAAAATATAGATAAACAGATGTAAAAATTTGTTTTAAAATTTTAGGCATTTAAAAAAAGAATAATTTAGTAAAATTTTAACTTTACCAAAAAGTAGACAATCAACTTTGACACCTGCTATACTCGAAAGTGTGGCAAATAAACTACTAAACTATTATTTTGTATTTTCTGCAAAGCCTACAGAATAAATACTCGACCAAAATTGTTTAAATTAATTTAAAGTTGTTTAATTATTAATTTGGATTTATTAAATTCCTTTCGAAAAAAAAAATATTCAAATTACTATTATTAAGAAAGGAGGACTTAAACGACAAAAGACCAACACATAGCCGCACTATACATTTATCAATGACTTCTTAGTTCAGTACAAATTAAAAAATCTCTACTTTCTTGAATATAGAATAATTTTTCGTGTACAAATTTTTTAAACTATTGCATAGCTTTTATCGCGGCCTTTGAGCGCTGCGACTGAATCAAGAATTTCCGTAACGAAAATAAAACCTAACACTAAGTTTGTTTCTTAAGTCTTTTGTTTTTTAAAGTATTTGAATCGCCTAGCGTATGTTAACCCCTAAAGTATGCTATTGATTTCATTAACATGCAGTATTGCCAGAACAGATTTTTAAATGTAGGAAAACACAAAATGGCGTACTTACGAGCAATCGTTCTTGACAAAAAATGATATACACAAACAAACAGACAATTCGTAGGTTTTTAAGCTATTGCTATAGCTTTTATCGCGGGCTTTGATCGCAGCGGCCAAATCAAGAAAGTGTAACTTGAATTAATATCAAAGAAAAACTTGAATTAATATCAAAGAAAAAAAAATACTGCATAAATAAAAAATAAATAAATAATTATAATTGCATAAGTTGATAAAAAATTAATTAGGTTTTCCGGTATTCTTTTTAAATTTTTTTTAGTTATTAACTTTAAATTAAAGCTAAAAACGCATTCGATACAGCAGGCTACCGACTACAACCTGTCAAAAAATAGGATGGTGGTGAATGTGTTTATAGTTTAACAGTTAAAAAATTTGCGACAAAATAATTTAAAAAATTTTAAAAAAACTAATGGTTGTACGTACTTATTTGAACTGTATTAAGTTAAATAAAATTCGACTGGTTTGACTTAAGTTCAAATCCCGAATTTGACATTCAGGATAAATATATATATATATATATATATATATATATATATATATATATTAATAATATTTTTAATTATTTTTATTCAAAGAACAGAATAGTACATTGAACTCTGTATTTACGCAATAGATATGTTACTCAAAAAATCGTGTAAAAAAAGTTTATATAAATAAAATTACGGGATTGTTTTCACGTACATATTAAATATCAGTTAATCTAAGATAAATATGTAATTAAAATTCATGTTGCCTTATACACATATTTTATTTAAGAAAAACAATAGAAAAAATAATTCATTTAAAATCATTTAATCTGTATCACATCCTGAGAACCGCACTCGTTTGCGACAGACTTTCATCACCTTCATCGCTAGAAATATTTTCCAAATTATACTCAATTGGTGGTGAAGGTTCAGAGATTTTAGTCGCCGATTCCATTATCAGTCGTTGACTTCCAGTTTTGATAAAACTGTTATGTAATTCACCATAAATAACTATTAATAATATTGCGGTTCTTTCTTCATTCGGACCTGGCTGCCATTTGTAGTCCTTCGCCGTCATCATCACTAGTTTCCTTCGTATCGGGTGTCTCAAGCGCAATATATCTGCAGACGATAAATCATCATATCCTTGTCCTCCAAGATATTGTTAGAAGGAACTGTTTTTAACGCAATACGGCCAAGCAGCTCTACAACATGCATTTAATGGGGACTCTTTTTAATTCTGATATCACTAATCCAGCATGTTTGATACATTCCTTAATTCAAAATTTTATCCATACACTTTCCACAGTCTTAGACCGCATAAAATCAAATCAAATCTCGTAAAAACCCGAATGAAATATTTTTTTGGAATCGCGATAAATCGAACTAGCGGAAAAATGAATATTATAATGATTGGCTTCGTATCTCTATCTTTTAAGAATAAAAATAATTTTCAAGACTATAATAAAAATAATTTAAAAAATTTATTGGTCCTTGAATGTCATATTCGGGACTTGAACTTAAGTGAAATCAGTGGAATAGAATCTAATATATGAAAAAAGAAAATTAAAAAATATTACATCCAATTAATTATATATCCTTTTCTGTATTTTTATTTGCAGCTTAAATTTCTTAAGTGTATTCTCACATGCAGTGTTGTATTTTACGGTAAGTGACAAAAATAATTATTGCTTTTTAAGGAAATAAAATAATTTTGATGCTCGCATTAAATTCATAAATTCAATTAAAATTTTTCAACCACCGAGAATATTCTTAAACCATTCACAACCAAAGGTCCGCAGTTTCGGTCAAAAACCGAGAATGCTATTTTGCAAATTTTTAGTTTACATTTAGAATTGTTTGTTATTTCATTAAAAAATTTTTCCAACAGTAACAAAATAAAAAACTTGATAATTGGTGCTTGATTTTTTCCAATATTTCACTTTCTCTGGGGAAAGCTTCTTCAAGGATATAAATAAAATTATTAATAACAATTGTTTAGTTTAAAGAAGAAAAAAACAATATAATATAGAAAAAAGTTTTTTATTGTTAAAAAAACTAAACAATTGTTATTAATAATTTTATTATGAAAGAAAGCGAAATATTTGAAGAAATAAAGTTTTTATTTTGGTTCTAAATTTTTTCAGAGTTAGTTCGCAAGTTTCATAAGGTGGATTTGGCAGTTTTTTGTGATTCTCCAAATATATTATAAATTTCGAGTTAACGTAAATTTTTCGACTTAACGTGAAGTTTCTATTTCTTTAGTGAGCTGAGCGTCTGGTGGATTATTGGTGCGTTTTCGAATATATTTATATTTAATTTAGAATTTTCGGAAAGTTTTCAACTTTTTCGGAGTAACTTAGATTTATCCTGATTTTTTTATATCTCTACTTAAGTTTAGTGTGTGGTAGATTTTCTGAATATTTCTATTTGTTTTCTTACTGATTTCGATTTTTGCCAGTTTTTTTTCATGGATTAAATAAGAAATTGTCGAAAAATGCTTTACTTAGAATTTTGCGAATTTTTGCTATTTCTTTAGTAAAATTGTATGTATCTGGTAGACTTGAGGCACTTTAGTTCCATAATCTATAATCAGTTTAAAAATTAAAGTTTTTAGTAAAAAATTCTTGTTGTAAAACTAAAAAATAAAAACGATTCTTGTTTTTAGTTAAATAAATAATTCATAAGACAAACATTTTTCCTAGTTCTAATTCTGATTTAAATTTATTAAATAAAGTTTAGGTTCATTGATTGAAACCTATTTAATTCTGACAACAATAAAGTAGAATGAAACAACATGTAGTTTTCAGCAACATCCTTTCATTAGAATTGTCAGAAATGTCAAATCCTTGACACAAGAAATTCGACTACTTCTGTTCAAATTATTTCTTGGTGGCAGCTCCCGTTCTTTTTAAAATTAATTGTTATTGTTTAGTCTTAAAATAATTTCTGGGAATTTGTATTGCAAAATAATTTATTTTTCTACATTGCCATTTTATTAAATGAATTTCTTGTTAAATTAGTTGCTTAAATTTTGATATCTTATTTAAGCTTGCTGTGCTGTCCTCTTCATGCTAAAAAACCAGACCACCGCCAGTGCATTTTAGTTTAAAATTTCATTAAACAACCAGCCACGTTTGCAAAAAAAAAACCGAACTTAACATTCTTAAAGTTTTGTTAAGATTCCTGGACGATAACCTACTCTTAAAAAACATTCGAGTAAGACAACTTGAACAAAAAGTGTAAAATCAGAAACCTTTAAGAAAAAACCTTTTTCTTTTTTATTCGTTTTAATTTTTTGTTCGTACGTCTTATATCGTCCACCTCTATTTGAAAATGAATGTAAGCAAAAGAAGAAAAAACTGAGTGGCAGCCAGCCGCCAACCCAAGCCCAGCCACACAACAGGAAAAAATAAGTTGCTCTACAGATAGAAAATCATGCATGCGCTTGTTTTAAAATGTTTTATTTCGTTTGGTTTTTGTTGTAGTTGTATTTAAAGCATGCAATATATGCATGTATGTATGCCAAAAATGTCTGTAAAACAAACAAGTTCAATTGCAAACATGCACACAAACTCATGTTAAATAACAGTAAGATTTGTTTTGCTCACTCCCTGTTTAGAGGCACATACATACATACATACATATGGTCCTCTGTTAAATATTGTTACTGGGTTTTTATTTTGTTTGTATGCAGTCTAGCTTTCAGAAGAGCTTCAAAAGAGAATTAAAAAAAAAACGAAAGTAACTTCTTGTTCGATCTTCCGAGAAGAACGGGAGGGTACACCTCACACGTATCCTTCCGTTCTAGGATACGTGAAATTCTATCGAAAGATCCTAGTAAACCAGCTATACTAATGAAATATAATTGTATTTGAACACAAAATATTCGGTGTGTTGGCGTCGTAGTGCTGTATGTGCGAGCCAACAATTAGTGTGAAATCAATTACTAAAGGGCCTCTAAAAAGATAATCAAGATGAGTAAGGGGGCGTTAAATCTAAGAAAGTGAATAGTTTTGCTTACCAGGAGATATAAAACTGAACTCCAGATTTGAGTCTAACCAAACTAAAGAGTAATATTTGGTAGCTAAATGTATTTCTTAACACACCGTTGTTAGGCGACAAAATATCCCGTGCGATAATTTTCTTTCTATCGATATCGTAGACTGCAATAAGGGTCACTATAAGCAAACCCGCCCTCCTCAGCGAATCGAACACAGTGTAAAATTAAGGCAATAAACAGGACTATTAAACTGTGTTTACAGTTTATATAAATTGGATATGTAAAAGCTTTTGAAAATAAATTGAGAGAATATCTCAAAAAATAAATTTATAAAATTTAAAAAAAAATTAAAAATATTGCTTAATGAAAAATTTTCAAATATGGGTGCTCTGAAGGATAGGACATCTGTGGGCAAATACTTCTTCCTAATCGACAATGAACTAAACCCTTTAACAGCTCCTAGAGTTTTTTTGAACTTTATTCGTTAAACGTTTTGTTAATTTTTGAATTTGTGACTTCAATAAAAATTTCTCACTTATGGATTTTCTTTGGTGAAACCCTTCTTGTTCAAAAAATTAAACTAAGTAGAGTATGAAGGCAATGGATTGCTGTACAGCGTTTGCTTTTATTGTTTGTCTGAATCAATCGTGGTTGTGAAATTTTTAAATATATCACTAAGTGAAAAATTCGCAAATATGAGTTCTTAGAGGGATACGGTGACTGTGGCCAAACCGTTCTTCTTCAGTGAACCAAACCTTAAATATAAAAGTGAAGAAAAAGTAAAAAAAAATTAAATTTGGGCGCCTCGAAAATGATTTTTTTTAATATGTCGTAGTGAAACTTTTTTTCCTCATGCCAAAAGCTATCGAAAAATCGAGAGCAGAATATCGATTGCTAAATGGACAACACGGCAGCACGGCTGCAGGTTGTTGTCCATGCTGCTAATAATATGACCAAAAATTTAAGTATTATAATTGGTATAATTGGTGCTTAGAAATATTTTTTATTGTAAAATAAAAAAGAAAATTACAAAATTTAAATGTTACAATATTTATGCATCAAGAGTTTTTAAATAAATAAATTTATTTGTGTTATTGTATTGAGTGAAGTTTGTGCTCATGTCTGTAATCATGTATGTTTCTCGGCTTAAGTCCTTCTCGGTAAAATTCCTTACAAAATTTTTTCAATTTGTATGGAAATTTCGCTCGATATCGAATGCCGTGCTTTGCCTCCTGATCATACTCAAAATTTCAGCATTGAAAAATACGTACTCGTACTTCAATTCTGATTACAAAATTTATAGTATTGCTTGGCTGCCACGCCTACATTCGACCGAGCGGGGCACAAAAGCTTAAAACTGTTCGTAAGTATATTTATTTAATTTTTTACTTACTCTGCCATATTATACATCAAACGAAAGCTTATTGTGTTTGCTCTTGGAATATATATATATATATATATATATATATATATATATATATATATAGAAACTATGTACTTATGCACATTATTATTGTTGATATTTCAGATAAATTTAAAAAAGATTGACATAAAATTCATTTTTCCACTAATTGATAAATGAAATATAAATAAATCAGCTGTTTACTATGAAGCTGTCGTTTTGAAAATAATCAAGTAGCTGGTTAAAGGGCGTGATTTGTGGCCAGCGGCATTTGCAGTCGTGTGGCCTGCTGTGGTCAATGAATGAGCTTAAAGCATAAATTATACTCTGAAATAAATAAGCTAAACGAAAATACATTGCCAATTTTGCTTGCATCACTACGTGCATTGCTTTAACGTTAAAATTTTCGATTTTTTTAAATGCAACGCGTTTTGTTCTTCCCCCTCATTCTCAGTGTGCCATAAAGAACATAAGCAGTTCTTCAAAAAAATATGTATAAAAGAAAGCCAAATTTTTGTATAACCTTCCCCTTAATACAACCCTGATATTGTCATTGGTTTTTTGCTCGCATGCCAATTTGCAATACAATGACAATTACGCACTTGCTTTAAATAATTTTATGAATCATACGCCCACTAATTCTAGCACCCACAAAATTATGTTCAAAAAAAATTTGTTGTATTTTTTAATTTATTTTTTATTTCTTGTGCCTATTTGAATTTTTCATAAAAATTATGTTGTTGTTTAATGTTTTTTTTAAGAAGGGATTATGTTTCTACTAGTACATAACATACGTACATACTTTATTAGTTTTGCCTTGTTTATTTAGCATTTCCTTGTAAATTGGTAGCTGCTGTTTTAGAGTTGTTAACAATCTTAAACATTGTGTTTATCTTTCCTTAATGTTTTTGTGTCGTTTTTGCTGCTAAAGCTTGTTGTTATTTAAGACATGCCCAGAAGCTTTATTAGTTTTGCTTTATTTTTGCCATGTTAAAAAGTAAACTATCTATCCATAAAAACACTTGTTGTATTTTAAACAAAAAAATTCAACTAACTGCATACTAAATAACCACGCAGTACTAACACTATCACCACTACCACTACTGCTACTTAAACACAACTTTGTTGTTTATTTTCTAACTCATTCTGCCCCCAGAACTCTCCTTAACAAAAACAGTTTTAACAAAACAAGTTTAAAAGAGTATTGTTTACTTTTTGTTAATGATGCTTTGTTGCTCACAAACACTTGCATACAAATAAATAACCACAAAATTTAATCACCAAAAATGGCAATGATCTTGAGTAAAAGCAACGTTGTGCCGCGTGCCATGTCGTTTGAGCGAAAAAATCACTGCAACACAACTTTAAGCAAAAGATGGCATTTAGAAAATATAAAAGTTAAGCATAAATAAAAATATATTGTAACCGATAGAAGTATGACGCCACCTTTAATAAGCCATGACATTTACCTGTACAAGCTTTTTCCAGTGATTTTCAATAACCGCAATAAGTATTCTCTTATAAACCAAGATCCAGCCAGCCGTCCACTTAGAGTTGTGTAGTTAATGAACGAGTTCGTTCATTGAACGATTCAACTACATGAGCTGCATACGAGGTTAGTTTAAAAAGTGAGTGATATTTGAACTTTCCCCGTAATTATTTAACAAAAAAAGATGAGAGGAGTTTTGATGAATGACATACATATTTCATGTATTAAATAACAATGAATTTTAATCTATCATAATAATAACAGATCTATGAAATAATCCTGCTGACTTTTTGCAGCGTTGTGTTTTTAATTGTCAAACATCGTGAAGCTTGTCAAAATTTGTTTACATTTTTGGGCGCCATTGCGTTCATATGTACTCACTTCATTGTGTTGAAATATTTACTTCAAAAACAGACATAAAAACACATTTTTCTTGATATTGTAGTCAGCTGTTTTTGACTTCTTTACGATTTTATACATACACAAAATAACTGTTGTTTTTCTTATTGTTGTATTGTTGTACCAATGAAACGAACAACGTACTCGTATAGCGATCGAAAATTACAGCTTTCAAATTTGAAAAGACTTCATCTACTTAGGTGTCAGTGTTAATAATAAGAACGGTGACAGCTTGGAAATTAAACCGAGAATAACTCTGGCCAAACAGATGGTACTTTGGGCTTGGTAAGCAGCTGAGAAATAAGGACCTCTCTCGGCGAACAAAAATAACAACTCGCTCATCCCGACCGTCCCGCTCGTACTACTATATGGTGCTGAAACATGGATAATGAAAAGATCAGATGAGACATACCTCTCGGTGTTCGAGAGAAAAATCCTCCGCAAGATTTATGCCCCTCTACGCGTTGATGATGGATTCCGAGTTAGAATGAATCAAGAACTGTCAAGCACAATAAAATACAACGACTCCGTTGGCTTGGACACAATTGGCGAATGGAAAATAAAGATCCGGCCCGTAAGGCATACAAGGAAGAACCCATCGGTGGGCAACGTAGAAAAGGGCGATCCAATCTTCGTTGAAACAATCAGGTGCAACAAAATCTAACAGCGGTTGGTGTCTCTAACTGGCGCCAGCATGCAGAAGATAGAAATAGCTGGCGTTATATTCTACTTCAGGCTGAAACCGACTTCCGGTTGTAATAGCCACCTAAATTAAGTAGTTGTTGTAGTAATGCATAGACGTGTATTATTGGACCATGAATTCTACCTGTTTCATATTCGGGTACACTGATAACGAACAAATTTAATTCTTGCATCAAAAACTGATTGCAAAACTTTGCATGGCCGTGGCAGTGCTCACCATTCTAATTATATTGTTGTATTATGCCGGGCACTTAATGTATATGCAAATTTTCCTAAGAATCAGTTAAGTAGAAGTACTTTGGGCGTGGACCTGTCCACCTTTCTAATAATGATATTGTATCACGGGAACTAAATGTGTGTGCGAAGTTTCAGAAGAACCACTGAAGTATAAGTTGTTGATAAGGAATATTTAATTCTTCTTCATGGGCGTGGCACAGACCACTTTTCTAAACATAATCCCTCCTATACCGTTACTATTTGTCAACGTCACATCAAGACAACGTTAAAAAATAAGCTCTACTTCAATCGCTGTCGACAACGGTTAACTACTTGTGACCTTCTCTTGCTATTTTCTAAGAGTTAGAAAACAAAAAGAGGCTGTTAATAATAGTAAATAGTTGCCGACCGCCAGTAGACTAATAGTAGAGCTAATTTGTTGATGTCGCCTTCATGTGACGTTGACAGCCAATTACGGAATAAGGATAAATGTATTGTCACGAATCGGTTCCATAGAAATTTTTATTAAATATCACAAACGATTAATAAAGTTAATGTGTGCATTAAAACCGGTTTTCCCATATAAAAACCCAACATTAAACCTACATTAACTTTATTAATCGTTTGTGAATAAGGCCATAAATGGGTAAACTCAGATTTGAACCTAAGCCAAACAATTCCTTTCAACATATGTAAACCAAAAAAGAAGTTTAACTAATTACGTACAAACATGGAAAACGTTTAAGTAATCGTAGAAGTAGTAGAAAAAAAGATGTACTTACTTTGACAAGGGCTTGACGTTGCCCACTTTACAGCGGGACCAACCTGGAGGTACATTCTTCTAATAAAGAAGAAAAATTCGTTATCGGCTTATAAATGACGGAATTTTGAATGAACGCACATCGTAAAAACTACAAACGAATTTATAATCTTCTCCTCTTTTGGAAATCGGTCAAACATATAAATAAACAATCCTAGGATATTTTACAACAACATCAATAGCAATCCATCTGTACATGCATCGCTCGAACGGTAAAAGTGTCGGGTTTTCGTTGGTCGCGTTCATAAGACGTAGCTGTTGAGCTCAAATATTGAACAGCTAATTAATATAAACAATTGAAAATAGATAAAAAATACTGCAAAAGAAATAATTTAGAATTGCTAAATTAATTAGTTTGGCTTATAATAAAACGTATGGACAACACAGAATTTGCAATGAAGTTTTTCTTGGCAGGAATTTTCCATTTTTATTTTAAAATCTGCACTATTAATTTAATATTCACAACATAAAAATGCACAGCAAAATACTCCAATAAAATGACAAACATGCGCCGATAGTATTTATATTTCAACGCTAAGCCGGCACGGTGTTCAAAGAATCTTTAATCCTTATATTGAACTAAATATGTAATTAATATAAATAGACACCATAACAAACCGACGTACATTTAATGAAACTGATGTCTTAATTTTGTTTCTTTATTTTCGTTATTTTATCGCATTTGTAATGCAAAATTTAACAAGTTAATTTGTAGTCGCCACCTAACAAAACGGCGTTACATTATAATGTAAAAGCGCATAACTCTCTTGATCAGCTGTGGAGGCTAAAGACAACATGTTGACTAAATGTAGCGAAAAAATATATGTTGGATAAATTGCAGCAAATACCTAACTGTTGTGTGGAGCGGAACTACTCAACTCTGCGTTTCTAAGACAAACACTGAACGGTTGCGCAACAGTTCCGTCTTATGAACGCGACCATTGTATCACTTTTATTTTATTCACACACTCACAACGAGGTTCTAAAAATCTACACTGCTCTTGACAACTACCAATCGCAGGGTGACAAGACATCGTGAAAATTCGGCGGCGGCCACTGAACAACGCCAGTTGTTGGGAAAACCCACTTTCTGTAAATTTTTCGACTATTCTCGAATTATAGTTTTCATATTAAGTGCAGCTTTAATACATTTTTTAATACGTGTACATAAACATACTTCTGTAACTCAATTTGCCACACCCATTTGCAATATATCCCCTAAGAAAATCAATTAACTTTTATTATTATTTGAAATGTTTTACACTTAAAAAGAAAAGTCGCCGAATTTGTCTTATATTCCGTGCAAACTTTCAAAATTCTTTAATGTGAAACGAAGTCAGCAAAATATTTGTTTTTATTTATTTTTTGTTGCAATTTTTATGTCTTCCCAGCTAACCCAACCGCATTCCTGAAGAAGAGTTTTTTTATATTTTTGTTAAGCTGGATTTTATCTTCTTTTTTCATGCCACTTCACTCACTCATTCACTTTGTTGCTGGCTGACTAATGGCAAAAGAAAGGCCTCCAAATGAAGGAAAGAACTTCTCGTTTAATAATGTTGGCAGCTTGTTTTTTTTTTTGTTTTGTTTAACTCCCAACCAAATTTGTTGCACATTCGGTTTAAAAAAAGTGATTGGCAATTTTTGTGAGAGATATTTTCAAATAGTGCTGGCAAATTATTGAAAAGCGGCTACCGAGTATTTGCCATTTTTTTTGGGTACTCAATGAATACTTAAAAGTAAAAATTTAAAAAAGCCAAATTTGCTGATAAGATTTTAACATAAGCAATAGTTTATGTCCACAAGTAACGCTGCATTTTTACGAACCCTAAACTGTCAGCTGTCGATTATATTTTTAGGGTTGCCAACACTTTACTACACAAAGGGAAATAAGTTCAATTCTTGCATTAATTTTAGGACACCTTTTACATACATATTTGTATGTGTTACCATAAAACGTTCCATTTTGAATAGCCCGGCATTTTTACAGTAGTCATGACTCAACTCAACTGGTAACTATTTGACAGATGACAAATAAAATCTGAATAAAAATGAAACGATATACGCTTCACCAACGCATTGAAATTATTAAAATTCTTTACTAAATGGTGAAAATTTCGCAATTACAGTTTGTAAAACTAAAGCATTTTTGGGTGGTCTTGAACCATATTCTCGGCTAGCAATTGTGAACCTGAGTGAAAAATGTGAGCTGTTGGGACATGTTAGTGTTGTGCAGAATTGAACTCGAGTACGTCGCTCAGGAATTCAATTTTAGACACTCATTCTCTCAACAGTGGTACTGTGTTTTCATTAAATCTCATAGATGTTTCATACGAAAAATGCAAACAAAAAAAATCAAACAATAATAAGAGAGTATTTAAAGTTACTGCCCTCGATTTTATTATGGGCCATCAGCGTTTGTTCCTGAATTTACAGACTTTGTTCTGTTTCATAATTTCATGTGGTTACTCGGTATTCTTCTTCTCATGGTTGATAAATTCTAGTTTGTTAAAGTTTTATCATACAGATTTGTATTAGAAATCTTTCAGCTCTAACATATCGAGTAACCGGTTATCTTAACTTTTAGAAAGCCTATAATTTTGAACATAGTCGGCCGATTGCCCGTCGGTTCTTAAGTAAGCAAGCAAATATCTTAATTCAAATGCTGCCCTTTTCTTTTTACAACTTGCTTATTAGAAGGGAAAAATTATGGTTGCGCTCCATAAGTTACTAGAGTAACCGGGTATTATAATTGCTTAAATCCATAATTAATTCAACATATTTGGTTACTCTACATATGTATAATGTAATAATTTGATTTAATGGTCTTGAACTCGGGGCTTGAAATTAATATTTGAAACTTTTTTTTGTATTTAATTACCCAATACTCCTTTTATTATTTCACTGCTAAATTATTTGCTGGAATGCCAACTGCAGTTTAAAAAAGAAAAAAAAGTATCCCAGAAATAAAAAAATCGTATTCGTTCAATAACTTTAAGGCTTGACTTTCAATATTATGAGGAGACTATTTTATAGCTTGAGCTTTTATTCTGTTTTTAATGTGTATTGACGTTGTGTAAATTGTGTTTTTATTTTATTTTTCTTTAATTTTTTTATTTATTTATTTTTTTTTTTTGTTCTTGCTGTTGCATGTGATAAATCGAACTTGTTTTGGCAGATGTTTGCTGGTAAATTTTAAATGCAACCTTAAATAAAATGTTGAAAAGAAAGAAATTAAATTGGTTTCTTAAAGTTATTTCTGATGTTTTTCCATTTAAATTACATTAAAATTGTACTGCGAGGGGTTCGCCAGCCAGAAAACGGGCAACATGGAATTTATTTAATTTGTATAACATTGAAGAGGTATTGAGAGCGTTGAAAGGAATTGGATAAAAGTAAACAAGAAAACTATTTTGAAAAATTATTTACCATGGCAAAGAGTTTCTAAAATAAACTTAGAAATGTGTGGCATGATATCAAACAAGTTTACACCAGTGTTAAGAGGACCCCAACCTCAAGAATTTCACTCAGGTCGAACTGAATTATTAGTAAAGCTTAGACACAAACCTACACAAATTCATTTAAATTACAGAGTTCGATTAAAAGCATTTATCGAAATCTATCGAGGATGCTAAAGATGCAGTTAAAACAGAAATCACCATACGGTTCGAAGGATCATAAGCAAATGCGCCATTGTTAACTGGACTTGTTTTTTCTGTCTGTTTTGAATTAGACTTGGATTGATCACGTTAAGTAGTAGACTTGTATCCAACAGCTCTTTTGAACTAAAATAGGATGTTGGACACAAGTAAAAGCAAAAATGTCAATACAAATTAAATCGGTGTGAAAATAGGTTTGATCCGAACATGAGATTAACTAGCTCGGAAAGAGCTGTTGGCAACAATTAGCTCGTTTTAGACACAAATCTAGATCAAAGCCATATAATTTAAATTAAACTTGAATCATACAGCTCTGTTCGAACTCGTTCACGTTCAAATAAAACCTAGTTTCAAACCTATTTAATTTACACCAAGGTTTTTATTTGACTTTTGTTCAACAGCTCACTCTAATTCAAAAGAGCTGTTGCACACAGCTGTAATTTAAATGGGTTTGATCAAAACGAAGTACTGAACGGGTTCATTTTTATTTTATCCAAAAGCACTTAATGTGGCTGGCCTTTCATTATTTCACATCAGTTTTTATTCTTCATAACTATTGAACTCTCAAACAAGCTTCGTCAAGCAGCTTCAAACCATTCCCTTTAAACATTTGAATTATGGCCTTTAAAAGTAGTTTCTTTGTTTTCAATTATTGAAACATCATCTTTACGTTATTCAATTAAAATTCCAACATTTAGCTAGTCATTCATCTTCTTCCTCTGTTAAAAAGAAATTTATTAAAGTTTTTAAGCTGTTTATTTTTATTTTTTGAAATCTGCTAAAACCCTTGCAGCATATTTTTCTTCCATTCGTGTCTTCACAAAACAATTATATAATTTTTCTATTTCTATTATTTTTTTTTTGTTAGTTTGGTCGCTTGCTGTTCATTGTGTTTCATAATTTAAAATGACGAGTTGTTAATGACTGTTCAATATGGCCAGACACAGTCATAGGTATGAAGCAGTTGGATCGGCGGTTTGTCAGAAGGACGTACATACAAGAAAATATTAAATCTGTAATGACAAGAGCAACAACAGCAGCTTGTTGCAATATTTGCAAATATTGTTTAAAAAAAAGTAACAACAATAACAACAAGAAAATAGCAAAAATAACAAAATTCTAGATGATAAAAAACCAAGGTGGTAACATGAATTTTAATTCATCTGAAGGCAACAACGAGACGTACAAAAAGTATCAACTTTTAGATAAAATACACTAAGAGAAATCAAGTGGAAAGAAGGTGTTATTTAATTAAAGTATGAAGTTTGATAGCTAGCTTGAAGCTGTTTAGAGGTCGTAACTTCAAGTATGAAGTGGTTGGAACATAAATTTTTAGACTTTTGCATAACAGCTTTTTACGAACTAGTTGCGCTTCCATTTAAACCAACCCTTGTTTCGAATTCATTTAATATACATACATAAACATGTTTGCTTTTACTTGTCCAACATAATTGCTCTGTCAAAAGAACTTGTGGTCAAAATTCTAGATTTTATATGCTTGACTTGTTTTTTTTATCTATGATCATTTGTTCATGTTCAAACACAACATTATTTTAAACCCCATTATTTAATTTGCATAATTTCTTAGACTTGTGTGTAGACTTATGTCAAACTCGTTCATTAGTTTCTGTTGGTCACGAACATATGCTTAAACCCATGTAATTTAAATAGGTTTGAACGAACTTTTATGTCTAAAACGAAGCATTGACCGAGTTCGAACCAGCTCTATTTGTGCCCAACAGCCTTGTTCGAACTAGTTGCGATCACGTAGGAATCAATCTTTGTTTCAAATCCGTTTAATTTACATTGAAGTTTTTACTTTGACTTGAGTCGAACACACAACTTTTCAAATTAGACTTGGGCCGTACTCGTTAGGTAGCTCGCTTTTCACACAAATTTATGATCAAACCCACATAATTTGAAGGGGCTTGATGAAACTTTTGTGTACGGTCACAAGCTACTGAACGGGTTCGACTCAAGTCTAGTTTGATATCAAATATTTCCGAATATTTTATTTCTGGACAACAAAACAAACATTTCTTTCAGTGCTTCGTTTTATGTTGTTTTTCTTCTTGCATTTTTGTTATGATTTTCATTGCTTGTTGGCAATAAGTAGTTTAAAAATTTGTTGCTGTTTTGTGGCACCAATATTAATGTTGTTGTAGGCAATTGGTAGCAAAGTATGTACATACATGCATACGTTAAATGAAAAAAAAGAGAAAAATATTTATATTTATAAAGCAGCTGTTTGCAATTCTTTAAATAAGATTTGCAGATCTTTTTTTTTTTTGTTGCCGACTTTTTTGAAAGACATAAAAATTGATGAAGTGCTGCTGAGGCAGCTTCATACGCGGAATCATACACATCAACGTTGTCGTCATCATCGTCACTGAAGTCAGCAGCCAGCAGCAACATCATTATGGCCGTCCTCATCATCAACATTTTAAAGCATCTCGCAATCATCATCATCATTATTTTTTAAACTTGCAACAGTGTAAAGAGTAACACGGGAATTTCGTTATTGCTGGCTGACTTTGGTATGATGATGATGTTTTATACCTGTTGCCTCCAAAGAGGCGTCACAAAGACCATGTTCAATAATGGTTTTCGCCTGCCTGCCTGTTTGCCTGTTGCTTGACTCGATGTTGTGGCATGTACTTGTTCAAAATGTGTATGTGAGTTTGCTTAAAGTCAATGCCACTTGTTGTTGTGGAATTCTGTTTTAGAAACCAATCCAGTTTATGCAGGAACAAGAAAAAAATACATATATATTTTGCCTTTTATTGCTTGCAGTCAGTTATTTTGTTCATGGTTCCTTATTAAATGTAAGCTAAAGTTTAAAGGCTTTTGAAAGCGTCCTTTTTGTGACTGCTAATTTTTGAAACTCTGCGCCAATTGACTGGTTTATTTCTAACTTAAGTCCTGTGCTGTGCAAAAATTTAGAACATCTGACAATTGGCTGGTATGAAGAGGCTGTCGCATCTAATCATTTGAACATTTTTTTAAGTACATAATTAAAATCGTTGATTATGATGAGTCGCCAACATTTAATTCATTGATTTTTTTAACTTTTTATGGTGCTTTTGTAGTCCTACTGAAAAAGTGTTTAAATGCCTAATTAATTTACCTACTTAGTTCTCTTGATTACTTTTTCTTTTTCTGCACTTTCAAATATCGAAAAAATTGCATAGATAAAATTCAATTAATCGATAAAGAATTAATTAATCATTTCTTTTGTTAAAAATCGTGTTATGGAAAAGTCAAGATGTCCACAACATTTTCATAGAACGCTCAAGTTATTGAGAATATTTATTTGGAAAATTGTTGTTCAACGTCAGGAACTTGTTAAATTTTCTATGTAATTATGTTTCCGCGGAAAACTCCAGTTATCGATAAAATTTGCATATAGACGTTAATTCGTCTATAGTTTTGCTATAAAAATCGAGTTATCGATAAATTTTCGTTAAAAAATTCAATTTATCGAAAAGCTTCTATAGAAAAATCGATATATTAATAACTTTTCTGCAGAAAACTCTTGCTATCGTGAACTGTTCAGTTATTGCACTTTTTTCTACACAAAAGTTTAATTATCGATAACTTTTCTACACAAAAGTTAAGTTATCGGTAACTTTTCTATAAGGAATAGAAGTAATCGCTATTTTTTAGAAATGCCTATTTATCGAAGTTTGTTTTATAAAAAAGTTACTATTGATGATTTTTCGGTAGGAAAGTAAGTTTAACTAAACTTTTTTGTAGAAAAGTTAAGAATACATAACTCTTATGGAGAGAAGTGAAGTTAGCGATAACTTTCTGGGGATAATTTAAGAACTCAATAGCTTTTCTTCAGAAAAGTATAGTTATCAAAATTTTTATTCAACTATGAAGTTATTTATGATTTTTCCATAGCAAGATCAAGTTATCGACGATTTGTTGCAGTAAAATCAAGTAATCAATAGCTTTTACATAGAAAAATCAAGTTAACGTTGATTTTCTATAGGAAAATAAGTTATCGACAGCATTCCTACAGGAAAGTAATGCCATCCATCAATAGGTCTTCTATGAAAAATTATAGTTAACGATATAGTTATAGAAAAGTAAAGTTATCGGTTATGATTCGTTAGAAAAGCAAAGTGTTCGATAACTTTTACATATAAAAATCAAATTATCAATCATTTGCTTTAGAAAAGTAAGTTATCGCTAAATTTGTTTAAAGAAAATTTGTGCTGTCGATGACTTTTTTACGGAAAAGTTCAATTGTCGATAACTCTTCTCTAGAAAGCTTAAACAATCGATAATTTCGAATTATTTACAAAAAATTTAGGTTATCGATTTTTTAAAATGTCAAGTTATCGATAATTTTTCTATAGAAAGGTAATTTTAGTGATTGCCATCCCATACATTCTTTTAGTAAAAAAGTCAATTTTGAAAAACCAAGTTATTCGTACTTTTCTTTTTTTCTACAAAAAAATTTTTTTAACAATGACTTTTTATATAAACAAAATCAAGCTAAGATGACCTTTCTGTAGGGAATCTATGTTACCGATAGTTTCTCAGAAGAGTTTAAAGGATTCAATAATTTTGTTTACAATTAAAGTTATTGAAAAATTTTTATATGTAAAAGTTAAGTTATTGATGATTTTTCTATAAAAAGGTCTACTTATCGATGGCATTTCTGTATGAATATCATGTAAATCATTTACTTTTTAGAAAAAATTACAATTCGAGGTATTGATAACTGTGTTAGAAAGTTGCAGTAAAAAATTTTGTATTTTCCATTCCATAATAAAGTGAAGTAGTCGATAACTTGTTAATAAAAAAGTTTATTTCTTGTTTATATTTATTATCCCATAGATTTTTTTAATTATATACATATTTATATTTTATATTTTTTTATAATTTTATATTTTCTAATGCGCAGTAAAATTTTTGAAGGTTTTACAAAAACAAACAAACAAAATTCATCGATATTTTTCTATAAAAATTGATATTATTAACAGCTGTTTTATGGAAATGTGGCCAATATACTTCCTACAGAACAATTTTCTGTAATGTGAAATCCATAAATTTGTGTTAAATTTTCTAAAGAATGAAAAAATATCGATTAATTTACAATTGAACCAAAAAGTAATAGTTGCGTTTTTGTGGTTTTTATTATAAAGTATTCTTATACCGTGTTCACACGGACAGCAAAATTCGAGGTTGAAGAATGTCGTCAACGCTTAAACTCTTTGAAGAGTCAAAAATTTGCTTTAAAGTGCTGAATGAAACAAGAACAATCGTTTGAACACCAAGGCTCGCAATCATAATTCATAGAGCGAAACAAGTGGTTCATATTACCGTCTGAACATGTTATTAATTGATGTTCCTTAATTTCTGATTTCCGGTCAATATATAATAAAAAGCTATGGATAACTAACTTTCCCAAGAATATCAAAAACTTTTCTGTATCATACAAAATTTATAGATTTTTTTTCTTACGTGATATTTGTGCGATTTCTTGTTTTTTTTTTTTAATCAATCTATCTTCAGGAAGAAAGCACACTTTTCTTTAACGCTTGAAGTTTTTCTGTTGGAGAAATTTTAATGGCATTTTTTTTATTCATATTTAGCAAACTAAAGTAGGACATTAGCAAAACTAATTTTAAATACGAAGTGTTTTATTTAAATAGCTGCTTAATATGAAATATGATTTTTTTTATTTGGTTCCCCTATTTCTCTCTCTTTCTCTCTCTTTCTCCCTCTTTCTTTCGGTCTGCAAAATAACTATAAATTGCTTTCATTTATTTCAATTTTGTAAAGCCTTTCTTTATTATTTTTTATATTGCTCCCAAATGATAATATGATTTAATTACAGCATGTATGTATATCAGTCTTTTACGGTTTTATGGTAAAAAGTAATAAAACTTTATTATTTTCAAAGTAATTTAAAACTTAAAAATGCAAATAAATAAGCAAATAAAGATTAGTTGATTTTTATCTTCCAATTTTAGTTATTTTTATTTGAAAAACAATTAAATTTGTTGCTTAAAATTTTGCCTAAACTCTCTTAAAGAGGAATGATTGAATGAAAGGCACAAGGTCATCATGGGATCAAATTGAGCGGGCAAATAATAAAAAAAAATCGGGGCGATTGTATATAGATTTTGAATAGATTTAAATGACGACTTTGCCTTTAATTATCTATGATAACGATCCGAAGTATTCAGCTCCAAAAGCGATCAATTTGATATTACAAATCAATATGTTTCATAGACATGTCTGCAATAACCCATTTGGAACTGCCTTTAATTTAAATAACTTGTGTCCAACAGACCATTTTGGTTTGACATAAACTTGAACACATGCGCAATAGTCTTTAGGAAAATTTGGCGATCCAAAATTAAGATTATTGGCGTAGGAGTTGCGCTATGGGAGGTTATATCAGGAAATTGGTTCCTTTAATGCCTAATTGACTTCATTGCATAACTCACAAAGTAGTTGTGGATATTTGGACCATTCCTCCTTCCGACCGAACGAGCACCTGTGAACCTTCAAACATCATCAAACTACATTTCAAATGCATGCGAACTAAAGTTAAAGGCCAATAAAGGCAGACCAGCCAAAATAGCTTCGCGGTGTGTGTTTGTTCTTAAAAAAAAATTATAACTAGAGTATGCCCAGTGGTCGGAATTCGACCGCCAGTTTAAACAAATACCTATTTTAGTTGCATTCATTTAAATATAGAAAACTACCTAATCACTCATTCCCTTCCCCATGAAAAAAATTATACACAAAAGAATATTGCATACAAACACGCTCATTTATTTTGTAAAGTTTTTTGCTTGAAGCTAACACATCCATACGTAATGAACATGTACAATTCTGATCTCTTTTTCCATTTACAACTTCACCAATTTGAAGAGAAAATATCTGATTACTCATAAACAATGTAGGTAGTCCTAAACACTCCCATTTCTTTGCTCGTGGTTTTACTTGAACCAATACTCACGTAAATGAATGTTCGTGTGTATTTTTAGCATTCGTAGTAGTGTCAACTTTAGGAGCCTTTTCTTTCTTTGATATTGAACCGTTTTAAATAACATATAGTGGGGTCACTAAAGCTTAACAATGCCTGTCATTTGGTAAAAGAATGAAAAAAATCTGTTGGTGAACAAAGAAGAAAAAGGGATCCAAAAATTAGTCTTTGCCTATTTATATAATAGATTTATTTTTGTTTATTGTCACTCTCCAATTATTCTAATTTTAATTATTGAAACTAGAATTTTATTTTTGGACATGATTCATATTTTCCTTTCACAGCCATTTTTTGAAAGGAAAATATCTGGGACCATTAATTTAACTTGTTATTTGTTTCGACATAAACTTGCGATGTTTTTATTTAGTAGTTTTTTTCCTCTTCTCTTGTTAAGTTACAACGAATAAAAATTTGCATATTCAACACTCTGCGTGAATGCTGTTTTAATTGCCAGCCAACATATTGAGTGTGTACGCATTTAAATTAAGCACGCGTAGCTGAAAAATATATATTCAAACTACAACTTGGTAACACAAAAATAAAGGATCACAAAATGTAAATCAAGCCAGCAGAGCATTGATTATTGTTCATAGTCAACTTGAAACACAAATGTAGAAAAGCTGTTTTTAAGAGTTTTTCAGTTCATTTCAAAAGCACGCCTCATTTGTAAGAAATCAAGCATTCCGGTTTTAAGTTTTGTTTTTTTTTCGTTTATTTAGTTGAAAAGTTACAAAAGAATTGAAAATTCCTGTGGCAAATGTAAACGGCTGGAATTTGCAAAATAAAATGACGTGTGGAGACGATGTGTGCAGTTAATTAAGATTTCACGAGCTTGAAGTTTAAGGTATTTTAATTTGAAAGCTTTTAGTAGCTGAGTCCTGAAATAGTTAAAAAAAATGTTATAGGTATTTTTTATATATTTTTTTTGGTATACTTCAGTCTAATTGACAGTGTCTTTTAATATACAACTCAAGTCTTCTCTTGAGGCAACGTACTTCTTTCTACCTTGTCGAAAGCATTTTAGAAGTGCCACCGTCTAATCGCTGATTAATAGAACGTACTTCATAGTGAAGAGCTGTGGGAGGCAAATCAAGTCAAAAATCTCAACGTAAATGAAATGGTTTTGAAATACAGGTTTCATAACTCCAACCGAATGGCGTTCAATTGAATGAGTTCGGCATAAGTTTACACAATTTGTCTCTTATTTGCTGAAATTGTCAACAGTTAAACTAGACTGTGTCAACAAAGCGGCGTTTGTTCTCGTTCAGAACATCTTTAGACTTGCGTCCAACGGCTCTGTGAACTTAATTTGAATGGCTTTGATCAAAGACTTGTATTTAAAATGAGCTATTAAACGAGTTCATTCCAAGTATACTTTATAGTCTTGTCCAGTCTAGTAACAAGTTTTGTTTTCCATCCAATTAGTTTTTAATTATCGAGCAACCAATGTCATCAAACTCTCTCTCACTAGAATTGTATCAAACTTAGTCATATTAAATGCCGGTTCACATACTTCAACTTTTTCAGCTCAACTTTTGATTTTGTGTGAGGGAGGGGAAAGAAGAGTGGTATTTGATACGGTGCTGTACTCTTGAAGCTCGTTTTGTTGTGCCATTCGTAATTATAAACACAAAGTTAGATTCCATGCTTTGCTTCACTGTAAAAATATATACGAAAATTAGTTGAAACAGATTTCTCTGTGTGAACATTCAGGCAACTTCAAAAGGGAATTGAAAAGAAGTTGAGCAGCACAAGTTGAAGTGTATGAATCGAGACTAAATTATTAGGTTTGGATCGAACTCGCTTAGTCGCTCGTATTAGACAAAAACCTTTGATCAAACCCATTTAAATTATATGAACTACTGAACGAGTTCAACCAAAGTCTTACAATTTACTAGATTTAGGTGAAACTCGTTCAGTCGTTCGTTTTAGACGAAAACCTTTGGTGAAACCAATTATATAAATGACTGGAATCTCTTGCAAGTTTGATGCAACAATTTTAGTTTAATGTAACTGAATGTCATCCGTTTAGTATTCTAACTATATTCCCTTTAAATTTTCCACTGATATCAGTTTACGCAAAAAATTTCAATTCTTTAAGCAATTTTCTCCACAACGCTTCTGTGAGAAATTCCTTAAAGTGACAGCAGCAAAGGACGCACATCATTAAAAGCTCATTTGAACCACTTTAATAAACTTATTTACAGCACTTTGTGAATGTACTATTTTTCCATTTTCATTGTCCACAACAGATTCTGTTGATATTGTGTTCAGCCTAAAGGAAGTTTCAGCTAAATGCATGATTTTTTTCTATGAGTTCTCAAAAGGCATTTAAATGTATTTAATTACTTTAAGGCTCTGTGGCAAAGACAATAAGGCAATTTCTTGGTAATCATCTTTATATTATGCAGCTCAGATAACGACAAACACACACACACACACTGACACAGAACCAGAGATATGCATCTCCTAACATTAAATTACAGCAGGCATAATCTGAATTGCATGAGTTCAAGTATCAGCTGATGAGTATTGAAATGTATTTCTTTTGTAACCGTTTCTTTTAGCCATTCTTTAGCTGGCAGGCAGTCAGTCAGTGAGTCAGTCAGTCGATATGGCTGGTTGTCCCCTAGCTGGTACCTAAAGATATTGTTTTCAGCATTTTTTTCTTGCACTTTAACGCGTATAAAATTTAAGCGAACCTTTAAATGCTGATTGTCAAGTTGAAGCTTTTTTTTAAAGGGGGCTTCGACAACCATTGCATATAATGGACAAAGCCAAAGCGTATGATGAGGTGTATACTTACGAATGCCAAACAATATATTCACATCTTTTGATTGGGTCTGCTATTAAAACTTAAAGGAGATGAAGTTGATTTTTTTGTTGTTGCTTAAAGGCGGCTTAAATACAAAAGAAAAAAAAATTCCATTTAAACTGGAGCTTCTCAAACATGAATTAATGAAAACTATCAAAAGGAGAAACTCGAATTTGAAGAGCTGTACATCTGCAAAAATGTTCCCTTTAAATAAATTTATTAAATTGCTTGTCACTGATTGAGGTTTGGACTTAAGTAGATCTTTGTCCAAAAGCTCATTTAAACTAGACTTGGGTCGAACTTGTTGAATAGTACGGATTAGAACTAAAATATTTGATCTCGGCTTGTCTTGAACTTGTTCAATTGTTCGTTTTAGACACAAATCTTTGATCAAACCCATTGAAATTATCTGAACGAGTCTACTTTGATGCCCAATAAAGTTGGGTCCATCTCGTTAAGCCGCTCGTTTTAGACAAAAAACTTTGATCAAAACCATTTACTATATATGGGTTTGATCAAGTCTAATATCCAACCCATTCAAATTATACAGGTTTGATCAGAGGCTTATGTCTAAAACGAATTACTGAGCGAGTTCGATACAAGCCTATTTTGATCTCCAACCAATTTAAATTATATGGGTTTGATTAAAGGCTTGTGACCAAATTGAACTACGGAACGAATTCGACTCAAGTATAATTTAAAGTAGACTTAGCTCGGCCTTGTTCAGTATATTGTTTTAGATACAAAGCTATGATCACACTTATATCATATAAATTGGAATTAAATCTGTATGTGTCCAACAGCTTATTTTATTTCAAAAAAGTTGTTATGTGAAGTCTTAAAATTTGTTCAACATATGATTTAGATCGAATACGTTTGATATTTTAGACTAAAAACACAATCCTTTGATTACAGCCCCATAATTTAAATGGGTTTGATCTTAAGTTTTTGTATAGCCTGAAGTTTTTTGTGGAAGCTAGCAGCCAGATACATACTTTTATGTCTAATTCTTTTTTTAAGCTATTGCATAGCTTTTATCGCGGGCTTTGAGCGCGGAGACCGAATCAAGAAATTTCGTAACGAAAATAAAACCTAACACTAAGTTTGTTTCTTAAGTCTTTTTTTAAGTATTTGAAACGCCTAGCGTATGTTAATCCCTAAAGTATGCTATAGATTTTATTAACATACAGTATTTCCAGAAAACACATAATGGCGAACTTACGAGCAATCGTGATTGACAAAAAATTATATACACAAACAAACAGACAATTCGTAGGTTTTTAAGCTATTGCATAGCTTTTATCACGCTCAAAAAGTGTGACTTGAACTAATATCAAAGAAAAAACTTGAATTAATATCTAAGAAAAAAATACTGCATAAATATAAAATAAATAAATAATTATAATTGCAGAAGTTGATAAAAAATGATATGCAATAGCTTTGCCGTGGCAGTCCCCGAGTGCCACACGTCTTTTTTTGTTATTTCCTTCAAGAGCAACTCAACAAAATTTTCGACTTCAAACTCCCTTAATTTATAATAGAATTATGTCTAACTTTTTGTTTGAACGAACGTAAAAGAACAAGTTCTACAAAAATACACACTAGTCACTAAACGATTTCGATCCGAGTCTAATATATATAAATGATTTATCTCTCACTGATATTTAAATATTTAGAAACATGAAGAGAGTAGGGTGCCTTCATGAAAGTTGATGACCAAACCTGCAGTTTTTTGTTGTTGTTATTTCTTCAAGTATATTGAAAATAACTAAAAAGCACAACCAGCCGGTGCATAAATGTATGACAGACTGTTTAATGTATGATGTTAAAGAAGACGGTTGGAAACACCATCACCATTTGAATTGGAAAACCAAAGCAGAAAATCATTTTAATACATTTTTTGGGGGCTTTTTTGATGGACAGTATTTGATGCAAGGAATGACCGACATCATCCTATCATTGGTAATAATCTCAGAGATCATTATTATCGATTTTTATATCATCAAAAATTATCTTATTTTCAGATTATGTGACCATTAAAAGGTCTTAAGTTACAGTTTTCTAATCAAGACACTTGTTTGATTTCTAAAGCTTACAAATTAAATTTAAATTAAAAGCTTCTAAGAAAAATGTAGCACTTTTTTAATAAATGTAAGAAATTTTAAAAAGGCTGAAAAAATATTTAAAGATGAAAAGTAATAAAAATAATAATTAAAAAAATTAATTCCTGTTTTGAAAAAAAAAATAGTTTTTGTTAAAACATATTTAGAATAAAAACATTTGTTTAATTCACAAGCTCGTGTTAACTTCGTATGTATTGTGTAATCGTCTACTTATACAGTATTGTATTTTTGTTGTTGGAATTTTCATAAAAAAGTGTGTTATAAATTATACGTTTGAATTTTATATGTTTTATAAATGTTTGTATTCAGGACAGGTATGGAAAAATTCTATTTGTAAAGCTAAGTTTAGACGATATGTTTAATCAGCATATTTATGCTGAAAAATTTGTTAAAAGTCACCCACATTGCCAAAAACGCGGAATTCTGCCAAAAGTTGCAAATTTTTGAAAAAACTAAAGAAATTTGTGGTCATGTACCCGTGTAACCTGGTGTCGTGAATGTGTTTATATCTTAATTTATCTCGATTTTTAACTTGGTAGGTTTTGCAATAGCTAGTTATATTTCCTCCGGCGACATCATTTATGTTTATTTTTATTTTTTATTTATATTAATAAATTTTATTGTTGAATAATAATTAAAAATTGTTGTCAAACTCACTAATTTCACAGACTACATTGAATTGAAATTTAAAATACGAAAAAATGACCATACAACAAATTTGTCTGTTCACAAGCACATAAACAAATATCGTCTTTTTTTAAACGATAAGCCAGCCACACGACTGAGCTTGTGAATTGAACAATTATTTCATACATACATATGCATTATTTTTAATTAAATTTTTAATTTTTAATTTAAATTTAATTTTTATTAAATTTATTTATTTTCTTTGCGCAATGTGATTAAAGAAAGATATACTCGTATAACGCAAAAACTTTATATAAGAATTCTCTACAGTTTAAAAAAAAGTCGTAAAAACTTTTTTAGGAAAAAAGTAGTAAATCTCATTTTTTTTAATTTTTTAAATGTAAAATACCAAGTCCATATCTGGTTTTAATTACATTATTAAAAATACTGCTGATTTAAGTATTAATATTGTTAAGTAAAAAAATTTAATTAAACGGATTTGTTTGAGTTTTTTGTGAGTTAAATAAATACAAAGTAATAATCGTATGTTAAACATACACATTATTTTTAATTTTTAAAAAAGTAGCAGAAATATTACTTTTTGGAAAGTGCACTTTATACTCAAACATATTTTAAAAAAATTATTTAATAAAAATTAAGTTTTTGCGCATTTAATTTTTAAAAACTTTGGTTTTTAAGCTCTTTTTTAGCTTAAACTCCCAATTTTTTTATTGTTACTATTTTTCATTATAAAAAGAAACTAACTGTGACAATTGATGATGTTGCCAAAAATTGATGTTTTGTTGGGGTTATTTTGAAAATTCCCCTTGCAATTTGATTGGCAATAAAAAATTATTGTTACCTCTGTTAGGATTGAAACATATAAATTTTTAAAAATACAAAAATGGAATTTAGTTAGAATCATTATAAGTTTTTGTTTTTTAATGGTCTTTTATCTAACTTGAATTTTTTTACTTGAAATTTTATTTTATGTTTTTTCTTTAAAATTCCATTTAGATGTGAAACCTTTGAATCGTTGAAAATAAAAACGGAAACAAAGAACTTTTTTGTTTTAGTTAATAATGGGTTTCCAAAGAAATACATACAAACATTCATTGAAAAGATGTTGAAATATATGTATCCATATTGTTACTACTATAATTTGCTATAAAAATGTTTGGTTTGATCTTATAAGCGAAAGTAACAATTATGGTGTTTAAAGAAATCAAAAGAATTTTTCAATGAATCATATAAAAGAATTTGTGCATTAATGATGGGTTACACTGCAATAAAACATTTTTAAAATCGAACGGAAATTTTTAAGCTTATATTAACTAGCAGCTGAAAGTTTCGTGTTATGTTACTATTTTCAAATTATAAATTAAAAAAACACTATTTTTTGTCTTTCTATTATGGGAAAGAATTATGGGAAAAATGTTGCCAAGCTTACAAGTTGCCTAGAAATGAGATGGTATTGTGCCTATTAAGAACTTGGTCTTTATTTTCATCTCAGTACTTTTTACGCGCCGAAATTTTTGGATAGGAACTTGGCCTTAATTTCACATTTATATTTTTGTGCGGATCTCATTTCTTTTTTTTAAATTATTTTTGTATACACATTTATATATTTATATTTATATATGATTTTTTTTTAATTTAAAGTCTTATTGCTCACCAGGACCTACCTGTTTACCAATATATTTCTGCTTTCTAGCTATACTGGAAGCGCCCCATAGAAAAGTCTGTCTCCCTAGTCTCTCCCGGGTAAAAAGTCCCCCTTTTCAGATTTTTCTGGTTAATTGCTCGCTAAGATCTACTTGCATACCACATTTCAATTCTCTAGCTATAGTAGAAGTCCCCAATCTAGTTTTCACATCCTGAGATATGATGCCGGTTGTTGTATTACTGCAGCCCATATAACAAAAAGTAGTTACATCGTCTACAGGATAGTACCGTAAAAGGAATGGCTGAATAGTTTATGCGCAGTGTATTGGTCTTTTTGCGGTTAATTTTTAGTTCCACTCTTCCCGACATTTCCATTATCGTACGTAGTTTCTCTTGCTTGTCAGAGTATCTGTGAGCAAGAAGGCAAATATATTTTTGTGCTGTACACGCATGCAAAGTGTACTCCATTAGGGACTAGGACTAGTCAAAAAATAACCCAAATTTTTTTCGAAAACATGATCTATTTAATATTACGATGTCAGAGGACTGGACCATATGGTCCAGGTTTGCACTACATCGGCGGAGTAACCCAAAAACTATTCCATGTCATTAAAAACTGACCACTCACAAGTAGTTTGTTCGACAGGAGTTCTACCGTGAAAGCACGAACAATTGTCGTATAGCAATAAGTTCTTGTTTGAAAATGGCATACTCCATGACTGCATTATATAGGACCATGTTGTAACTAGTACGTTTCAGCTATAATGGACCACGTAGTCCAATATTATCTGCAGGCCTCCCATACTGCTGCTGTATGTGAGAGAGTATCGAAAGCTTTCTCGAAGTCAATGAACGTTAGCTAAAGGGGAGAGCGACATTCCACGGATTGCTCGATGATTATTCTTAGGCTATTTGCGTGGTCAACACAGGAGCTTCCAGCACAAAATGCTGCTTTTTCTTGTCGCAACTGATCACACCACGCTGCAGATAATCTACAGTTTATAATGCTTGCAATTATCTAATAAAGCATGCTAAGCAACGTTATTTATTCCTCTCCATTTAGTGAGATCCCTTTTTTTATAGGAACTTTAACAATGACTTATTCTTTAAGGTCGACGGACAGGTAACCAACGTTCCAGAATTTTTGGATAATTGGGTGGGTAATAATTTGAAGAGCACAGCTTCATTAAGCTATTATTTTTTAAGATATTTACTATAAAAATGTAGTAGAAAGACTGACTGCCCTTTTAAAAACCATAAAATTTTCAAGAGCATGATTTGCTTAAAGAATCTGTTACTTTTTAATATATATTTTCAAATAGTAGTAAATAATTTACTACCTTTGTACAAAAAGTAGTAGTTAGGTATTTGGACTGTAAGAAAATTTAGATATTTAAAATAGTAAAATAAATACGTTTTTTTTCAAGTATGTATTTATTTTATTATTATTTACGAAATGTGATTTTTGAAGTAATAACTTTTTTATTTAGTATTTATTTACTACTTTTTGAAAAAAAGTGATTTATAATTCGTGTTGCAAAAAAGAAACAACAATTGATTTTAAATCATTTTTAGATTTTTTTCCTTAAAGTAAAGATAAATCAAATTAGAGATGTGCACTGTTGTTGTCTGTATTTCGCCAGCGTGAGTTTCGGTGACCACCGTGTACATGAACATGAGTTAGTAAAATAAGTTCAAGTTTTATTTTGCATGAATAGCTTTCTTGAATCTTTCAGATAGTGGACGCAATATTACTCACGAAACCATCTCTAAATCACGTCTTTTGTTTATGATCGATCTAGTTCTAGCAATAGCAACAGGTTGTTATTTCTCTGGTTTCAGTTTTTAATCGTAAATCGTAAATCGCAAATGTAATGCAAGCAGCAAAACTGTCTTTACACATGGACACATGCTGTGCCACTGTAGTACTCGTATACTTACTCGTATAGTATTTTTCATTTCAAGCGATGCTTGAAACTGCCAGCATAATTCTTTGGCGTTTGTGTGGCATCCATCTCCTTAGCTTTCGCTAAAGAGGAAAAATCTAAAAAAGCGAAAGCCAGGCTACATTCTTTTTGTTTGTTATATATTTAAAATCCAACTGAAATGAAAAATAAATTTTAGTACAATTTATATTTATTGATCGAAAATTTGAGCACAAGAAAAAACACATGATCATCATACATTTGGTAAATAAAGCAGATACTTGGACACATGAATGGATATATGGACAGACGACGGACGGTTAGCTAGACAAAAATAGTTTTGTAAACTATCCTTAATAAATCTGGTAATAAATTTTATTGCAGATCGATAAAAAATAATCAATTTTTTGCTGAGGTTGTTGCTTGCAGCTAAAGAGTGATAAAATAAAAAAAAATACGTTTTTATAATTTCAATTAAGTGTATAAGGGCTAAGGAAGACCCTACATTAGCGCAGAAATATTCTGAAATCCTATAAAGATGTTAAACATACAAAATTCTTAAATTCAAAGAAAAATTTATATTCATGTCATTTTATTCTTTAACAGGCAAAATTTGTCTCTGATAAATCGAACAACTTACTTTTTGTTAATACATATTTTTTTTGCTTTATTATAGATTTTTAAATATTGTTTTTATATGAAAATATATTTCTGAGCACCAAATTTATGCAGACAAATTTTTAAACAGACATTTTTTTCTTTTTTTTAAATATATTTTTTTCTTTTTAAAATTTCTCCGACAATTTTGTCTGACAAACCCATACACTGATTAACCTAAGTTATTTTGCTCTCTAAATAATTTATTGCTTATCAGACAATTTTTGAAAAGTCTGGCGATCAATATACAGAAATAATTTTTTTAATGTCTGACGACTCTGAGAAAAATAAAGGTTTGGTAAAACATTTTCAATCAGATTAAATTATTAGCAGAATCGTACATATACTTTTTTTTAATATTCAAACAACAGTCTGTTCTGTTCCATGAAATAAAAAATAAGTTTGTTCATCAGATACATTTTTTTTTCATAACAGACAAATTTTTATGTTGAGAAAATTTTCCGTTTCTGTAAAAGCAATTATTTCCTTTTCAAAGGTCTTTTAAATGTTAGAAAACTTAAATTCAATATTCTGCTGTCAAAAATTTATAATCAGACAAAAATTTTCAAAAAATTTCATTCTTTAAATATAAAACTTTTTAGTTTTTTTTTTCTTAATCAAATGATTAAAGCGACTCATAAATTCAAAAAAAGCTTTACGGTCCGTAGTTTTTGTAAATAGTAGTTTTGTAAATTTTGTATTTTAGATTTTTAGAAAAATTTCTGTTTTCTCTTAGCAAAATTATAATTCACCCTTATTCCAGTTGGCGACATCGACGTCACGTCAACACAATACCAAAAAATTGGGGTTTGTCTACTCATTGTCGAAAACAACTGACTACTATTGACAGGCTCATGTTATTTTCTAGACCTTATAGAATAGAAGTACACTTTCATTAGCACAAAATTGTTCTCGAAATCGAGTAGATAAGCTGTAATTTTTTGGTATTGTGTTGACGTGACGTCGATGTCGCCAACTGGAATAAGGGTGATTATGTTTTTTTTTTATTATTAAATAAGAAAGCTATAAAATTTGTCGCATTAGGCAATGTTTTTCTGATTACCGACAAATTTGTATATTGATTAAAAAAATGTGTGTGCTCAAAAACTTGAAATTTAAAATTTTACTGTCGAAAATTTAAAAAAATCTGGTAAATTTTTTTTTAATTGAAAATGTATTTTTTTTAATCAAACGAATAAAGTTGAATGCAACAGAAGGCATCTGGTATGTATAATCAGACATTTTGAAAGCACTGGGAAAATTCAATTGAAGCGCTAAATATTTTCTTAATAAAAATATTAAGTAAAATATATATCTTTTCTTTTGCTTGCGAATATACTGCAATCCGACAAACCTACAATATTTTGAAACAGACAAATTTTTTTGTTAATTAAGACAATATTTTCTATTTGCTTACGCAATTTTGCGGTCAATCCCCAATAAATTTGGAGGAGTAATCATCGATTTAATTCTATCAATTGCGATTGATATTTGATGTTTAATAAGTTGTAGAAAATTTTCTTATTATTATAAAATGAAAAATTATTGTTTATAGTTTAGTTTCTTAAGATCAGCCTTTCTTTTTATTATTATAATAAAACAAGACATGTTTACATATATAATTCTTTAGCATCATACAAATTTATCTGAACAACCCGCAAATTCAATTCTTCGCAAAATGCAAAAAATGTAATTTATTATTTTTTGAAATTGTTGATAAAAACAGAAGAAAGATATGATATATAATTAATTAAAAGTTATTTTTTTTAAGAAAGTAATATGGGAAAAATAAAAACACTAAAGCAAAAGGTAACAAAGGTTTTCGACGGCCGCTACATCCTCTTTTCAGACCACATTTTAGATGGCTGTCATTTGTTAGGGATATCAACTATTTAATCAAATTGTTTAGTGATAAAGAATATTATATTCTTTATTTAGTTTCGAAACTGCTAGATTTATATTATAGAGTGACATTCTTAACGATCAATTTATAGTTGATTTCATTTCTTTATTTTCCTGGGTGTCGGTCGGCCTTTTTATAAAAATAAAATTCCAACTTGTCTTGCAACTTTTATTTTTATTTTTTTTTTTTTTTTGATATTGATTATTGCACGTTTTTGCTTTTAAATATGTCGGGTTCTTATTTTTTATTTTTTAGTTTTGTCTCAACTCCATACATTATTTATTTTAGTTTTCCTACATGTAATGACAACTTGACCATTTTATTTGATTTACGGCTGAAGTATTGAATTTGTAGCTTTTGAAAGATGCGATATAAATATTTTTTTAATATATAAAACCAGATCCAGTGTTTTTATTAAATCTACACTGACAGATGTTCGAGAATTTTATTATTATTATTATTAGTTTTTTTTAGTACAAATTGAAGCAGAAATTAAACATTATAATGAAATTCCATTTTTCTGCATTTTTTTACTCTCATTACAGTTTCCTTCTTCGCCAAGATAAAAAGGGACCAACAAATACATTTTAAATTTACAGACGAATACTAAAAAAACAAAAAAAAAATATAAATAATAAAGTTAAACCATGTTGTCATTGACATTGTTGGGAAACACCTGCTCGTCAACAGTATTATCGGCATCTTCCACGCCGCCATCTTCTTGTTCAACAGCATCTTCATTATCTTGTTTTAGCTTAAAAGCTGTGATCTTTATACTTGTTATATTAACAAGTGTCTGTGACATGCAGCCATCGACTTTGGGTGTACATTTTGAACGTTCTCCCGAATCGGCTGTAGCTCCCAGGGGTGATGAGGTGGTGTTTGAGTGTGAAACAAACTTGGCACCAGATCGTCTAGAGTGGAAATTTCGTCATTCAAGTAATCGTTCTGGGGATGGTAGCAAATTTAAATATTTATCACAAGAGGTAGGTGAAGCTTGAAGCTTTTAACTCTTATTCTAATGTCCCTGATAATTTAATCCTCCTGTCCTTCCCTAACAGAATGGCTACAATATTACCAATGAAGATCGTATCTCCATGTTAAGAATATTCGTACAGCCCCAATCTCTGGGCGATTATCAGTGTGTGGCTTGGTATGGCTCTGCCGCTATAGCCTCATTATCGGCCCGTCTTACTCTAGTCTCCATATCCATAGATAATTCAAATGGCTATTCACGTAATTCCAAAATATACAATGTGGCTCCCAAAAACTTTGTTTTGCTAAGATGTGGCTCGGTTAGCTCAAATCCCGCTGCCATCTGGAGTTTCTATCGCAATGGTGAGAAGTTGCCACAAACGGAAATAATACCCACAAATGGCGCTTTAATACTAAACACGGTAACATCGAAAGACTCTGGCAATTATACCTGTTCAGCCATGAATCCCATAACCGGGCAGGAAGTGAAATTGCCGCAGCGCATTGATCTAAGGGTAGACTATAGTGATCGTAATCCTCCCTACTTTCTAATACCACCTGTGAATCAACTTACCGCTAGACCCGGCGACACAGTGGTATTAGAATGTCCAGGAGTGGGTTCACCACCGCCAGCAGCTGTCTGGAGCTCCCCCAATATAATCAATATCAACAAAAACAATCGTACTCGCTTGCTAGCCTATGGATTACAAATAACCAATGTTATGCCCGAAGATCAGGGTTCTTATGTGTGCCGTCTGGATAATGGCATAGCGCCGGCTTTAGTACATACAATTAAGTTTACCGTGTTGGAAAAGCCCACCATTTTACGTGGTCCTGCTAGTACTTTAACCAATGAAAGCGATACATTAGAATTGGAATGTTCAGCAACGGGTAATCCTTATCCGGATATTTATTGGTTTATCAATGGCATCGATACCTCGGTTGATGAGGAAATGTTACATGATGGACGACGTTTGGTTATAAAACATGTACAGAAGAGACATGCTGGCATTGTACAGTGTTTTGCTAAAAACGAAGTCGGTGAGGTAAGTAGTTTACAGAGCGGAAAAGAGAGGGTTGGGCAGGACTAACGTAAATATACATACATATATTGCTTACATTTTAGATTAGCGAAGCCAATCTGTTGAAAGTTAATCCAAAGCAAATACATGGTTCAACTACGCCTTTGGGCAATGTGCCCACCAAAGTCTACGAACATGTGGGTAACCATAAAACCAAGGGAAAAACTAAGAAGCAGCCGAAGGGTAAGTTTACATTTTTCTATACACTACAATTTAGGGTATTCAATAAATGATGCTTCTGTTATAATCGGTTAATTAGACGAAAAATTAATTAAGATTTAAATATGGCGTTGTGCGATTTAAAAATAGCAAATTGAATTATTTTGGTATTATGAAACAGTTGATTTATTATTGTTGATTGTCTGTGATGGAAAATGATTTTAAAACAAAACGAACCGGCAAGATGTGATTTGCGCTCATTAGTTTCATTTTGTGTATATTTTAGCATGTGTTCTCAAGATTTTTCAATCACTTTTGATAAATTTCTTTTAATGTTATTGTTTGTATTATATCTTCTATGTATCGTGCTTTTTAAAAATCAATAGTTTGAGCAGAGCGTGGGTGCAATTGCTGCTTTTTAACATCTAAAATCTACCTGTTTTATATGGCGTTTGACGTTGAGAGTACAAAAAGTAAATACCCAAAAATTGTTAAATTAACTTTACCTGAGAAATAAATATGTATGCCTAAAATTTGAGATTGCCTCAAATATCATTCACGAAGTCGATTGGAATGCCTCACACTTTTTCAACAGGATAATTTTCTTTCACATACCTGACTGATGTCCTTTTATATTTTCTTTTATTAAAAAAATAAATAAATTTTTAGTTATTAAAGTAATTTGGGTTTAAAGGCCGAGTCACATAGAATCCGTCGTACGTTATACGTTGCTTTTTTCAACTGACAACGACTTTAAAATACAGGTTTTCTTATGAGCTTTGTCACAACTTTTAATGTACGTTGAGTACTTTGAAAAATAAAATTTTTTTGCTTTGTTTTTATTAATCTTTTTGTGTTGTGTGGTGACAAAATTAAATTAAAAAAAAACAGAATATCCTCTAATTCTATTAAAAATGTGTACTTTAATCAAATGAAGCTGATTTAATGTCTGTCAACGAAGTACCCATTGTGTCAACCTCCTCCGCCGGTACTTTAATGTCAGTTGAAAAAAGCAACGCATAACGTACGACGGATTCTATGTGCCTCGGCCTTAATGTAAAAATGACGGCAATTTATTTTTTAAAGCAAATTATAACATGCTTTTGCAAAACGTCCCGTCCCTAGTTGTTTTTTGAAAATTTAAAATTAGTTTCACATTTTTTGTTTTCTCTGCAAGCTTAGTTACGAAAGTTTTAACTTTTTTTTGGAAACCTTAATTCTTCTTTTGCCCTTTTAAAACCTAAATGGGTCGTATTTCTGCTTAAAATCCTTTGATTCTCTTTTAAAATTATATTCTATCGCACGTTTTATCGACACAATTCATGAATATATTATCAAACATAACTTGATTTTTAATACATTTTACATTTTTATTTCATTTCATCTCTTAATCTTAATATGTTGGGGTTTCAGACAATGAAATTTTTGTAATAAAATATTGAAAATCTTTAAAATAAGCATTAGTTTTGTGTTTCATTATAAATACATATATATATATATATATACATATATATAAACAATACAAATATTCTAGTTGTATTTTGTTAAACATACAATTTTGTTTTTCCATTAAGATTAATATGAGCAAAGTTAGATGCTTTTTAACATAAGATCTTAAACAAAAATAATTTGTTACAATAAATGGTCATAAATTAAAACTAATATTAGTTAAACACATTGCTTATAATTATTTTAAATTAAAAAAAATCGTTAAAGTGTTTGCTTGTGTAACTTAAATTCTTAACTCTCTAGTGGAGAAAGAGATTTACGCAATTGTTTCTCTTCCTCTTGTAATATTCGTATTTTCATTTTCAATTCTTCCACCTGCAAACGATGGACTTCTCTTAAATGTTTCAACTGATCTTGGGCATGAGATAATTCGATTTTCTTTTTTTCTAAAGCAACCTGTTGTTCCTTAAAGCGCAGTTCAGCTTCTTTCAGTTTAAAGTAATTAATTTTTTCCTCATAACTGTCTTGGGCACAACTGGTGGCCATTGTTGGCGTACTAGTAACCAAATTGGCTGTTAAAGTGGGATTGTTGGTAGTAAGTGTGGTTATATTGGCATTATTGGTGGTTACTGTGTTGGTGTGCTGATTGCTGGTGGCTGCTGCTGCACCTCCCGCCGATGATGGCAAGGCACTAAAGGTGGTACAAGTGAAAGTAGGCGTGGCGGTGGCATATTGCGTAGTAGGTGTGTGCAGCTGCATTTTGACCTGTTGTTGTTGCTGTTGGGCAGCAGCGGCGGCAGCCACAGCTGCTGCAGCCGCTTGTTGCTGCTGCTGTTGTTGTTGCTGTTGCTGCTGCTGCAGAACCGCTAGCTGGGCCTGTTGAGCTAATTGCTGTTGTTGCTGTTGTACTAACTGTTGCTGATGTTGGTGCAAGTGTTGTTGAGCTTGATACTGTGCCAATGTGATTTGTTGAGGTTTGATTTCGCTGATAATCTGCTGATTAAAACCATTGGCCGTTATCGTGGCCATTGTGTGTTGCTGCGGCTGATGATGCGTGGGTATCGTAATACGTGTGGGTGAAGGTATAGTGATTTGAGCTCCTTAAAAAATTAGAAATTTTATTTCAAAACTTTTGAAAAATCACTTCTCTTACCTGTAGCATCTGATGGATGTTTTATCTGCAATATGATCTCTTCTCTAGGACGAGTAGTCTTGAATTGTAATAAATCATTAAGTGTTAATTTCTCCGCCGATATTTGATCTACACTTATTTGTTGCGTATGTATAGCAGCTGCTTGTGCGACTTGCTGTTGCAACTCTTGCTGGTGCTGCTGCTGTTGTTGTTGCGCATCTAGTGGATCATCGTCAATTTCATTAACACCATTCGCTTCCATTTCCATTTCTTCAAACGATTCGTTTTGTTCATTTTGTTCGGAGCCCTCATTGTTGGACATGTGAAATTCGGGTTCATCTTTAATGACATGTTCATCTTTCATTAGTTGGCTGGAATTGTTGTCATCATTCGAGTTTTGTTTTTGTTGTATATGGCGGAAGGGGTATTGCTTGCGAAGCCTAAAAGGAAAAGAACAGAAAATAACTTTAATTAAAATTATCATTGATTTAAAAATCAGGGAAAAAGTAATACGAAGATGGAATAAATAATAATGGTTTTTTATCATTTATGTACTTATTTAAACAATAAAATGGACAACTTGCTCGGATGCTTAAATGCTTACCAATCTTAAAGCATTAAACATTTTTTAAAAAATCGTTTTCGTACATACAAGAGAAAACGTGTGGCAACCTTTAAGATGCTTATACTCCACTTTTTCTACTACAGTCTATTTGCAACCAAGGCCAAAAAATGTTCTCAACTTTTTAACAAACACTCACATACACGCTCAATTTATATACTGACGAAAAGAAAACAAAGCAAGAAAAAAATGAAAATTTTTCACAATATGTATTTGTATTAAAACCTCTCACTCACAACTGTACTCGTTGTAGCTAAATGAACTAAAATAAATATGAAAGCTGATAAAGATGAAAGAACAACAATTTGTAACACACATAAACAACAGGAAAGAGAATTTGAATTTTGCATTTTTTTTGCGCAAAGCAATTATGTATACACATATACATTGTAGGTACATACTGTTTTGAAAAAGTAAGATTCGAGTACATTAAATATTAAGAATTTACTAATTTCATTGAAATTTTTAAAATGTTTACATATTTGTTGTGAGTTTTATTTAAAAGTATTGTTATGAGTTTAATTATTTGTCAATGAGTAGATACATTTTCTTTAATACACTCTAACTCTCATAAACTCACAATGTATAATTACTCATAAGATTTTGAAGACATTATTAAAAAGTGATGTCAATTCAGCTAACGAAAAAGCAGAACAACAGCTTTTGTACACCAACTTTATTTTTTGCATTTGTACTTTTTCTATAATTCAATTATATTATAATTGTCATAGAATTTTTATATTTTTATGATGGACAAAATATTTAAAAATTCAGAAAATTTTGTCTGAAAACTCAACGTTTAAACGTCACATTACGAATTTACTGATGCCTATTATAGCAAGTTTAATTATTAAAATAAATGAAGAAAAAAAAAACACTAAATTAGCCATACTTAGTAGGCCGCTTTTATTGACTTTTTCTTAACACACAAGTAACAGGTGTATACATAATACTTTTGGTTTCTTTTACGTTTTAAATAAAGAAATTAATTAGAGATTATTATTGAATTATTTCATTATACCTTGCATTCAACCAAAATTTTTGTATTTGCTTGACGTTACGCATTGCACTAACACCTGGTGTTGAATTAAATTCCCGAACAATTTGCTCCCAGGCATCGCGTACAGAAATTTTTGATCTTTGCTTTTTCCGAAACTTGATATCGATAACTTCCTCATGCTGATGAAATAAAGCATATAGGATTTCCTTTTCTTCGTGTGTAAAGCGTGGAGTTAAGGAAGACATTTGACACTTGCTCAAACTAGAACCACCGGCTGAAACAGATTCATCCACTTTTACAGTAACTGTGACTCCCTGACTACCATCAGTGGACATCATACAGTAATACTTTATTTTTATTTCAAATTGTTTTCAATAACTTATTGTTATTACATCTATTTATTTATTTTTATTATTATTTTTGTCATCCATAAAAAATCTATCTTTCACTCTTAATTTTATCTCACTCTTGTTTCTCATACATAAATATCGTTGTCTAGCTCACTCCAGAGTCATTTAGTAATGACTCGTTTTTCTGATTTTTTCAAGTGCTTTGCCGTAATTTTTTCTTTTATTCATTAAATTTTTAAAGTGTCTTATATATGCACTTGAAATTTTTGTAAATATTTCTTTCATTAATAATGCAAATTCCAGAAGTAAAATAGAGGAAAAAGGGCGCAAACAAAATCCCTTCGCTCTTGTTCGGTTTTTACTCCACTCACTCGGCCATTCAATGAGCAACTGAATTGTCGTTGCTTTGTATTTGCTTTATGTGAGTCGAGTCAGCCATTTTTATGCACAGTAAAACACGATTATAACGAACTAAGAAAATTTCAAATATCGCGGAATTATTCGGGTTATTGTTGTTTATCTTCTTTATAAAATTTACACACCTCTTCAGTGAAAAATATATTATTATATTGCCATTGAAGTGTGAGGGAATTATCAGTTGCTTAAGAACGTTTATATGATAAGATTTGACTTGCTTGAAATAAACTTTACCTACTCGTAGTGCGAAGGCCCTAGCAGCCAGTCCTTGTTCTCTATGTACATTTTCTGTAATTTAAATTTGCATTAAATTGAATGTTAATATTTTTAATTTAAATTAACGGACCAGAAATAATATCAAATTAATATGGTCGTTGTATTTCCCTAAACATGTACGATAATTCATTATAGCCGAGTTGTGTTTTATGATGCGTATTTTTCTCGTATTTGCTTGCCAGGAAATGAGTTGTAAAACAATGAGCGCTAGTCTACATATTAAGCAGTGCTGCCATGTTATTTTTCTTACCACCAAGCTATTTTAATACCCTCTGAATTCAACTCATGTTTCCCAAAAAAAAAATCTGCTAAAATAATATATTATATAAAAATTGTTGTGAGCTCATTTCCAAAACAATTTAAGTATAATCTTACTTTTGTTTTGCTAAATTGATGAAAAAATTGTGAAATCTGAACGCCAAAATTTAAATATAGACAGACGAAGTTTGTCCACGAAGGTAGAGTTTGTAGGACACAACCATCTGAATTTTTATACCTGAGTAAAACCCTATTATGTAAACAAATTGCGCCTGTCTGGCTTGTATTTTTCGCTTAGTATAAGGTTTATCAAGTTCAAAAGAGAATGGGGAAAATATGTATTTTTTTTCTTTAAATTTCAGTATTTGAAAAGGGGACTACTTACGATAGATCGTTCAGTGTGGCAGCCGTGTCAATAAGAACATGTTTTGATGGCGTCTTTCTACACATAATGGTTCTTTTATTAACTTAATATTGTTACGAACACGTAACAACTCTGTACCTTTTTTATGGAAAAAGTCTGGCTACATTAAGATTCAGGTTTTTGTCTCTACTTTATTTAAATATACATACATATGGCTGTTTTATGGCGTTTGTTTTTCTTTAAAAAAAATTAGCATTTCTTTCTTTTTCTCAAAAAAAATTGCCATTCAAAGTTTTTTTTAAACAAAAATTTTGCTTCGTAAGTGATGATATAATAATTTCTAAGAAATTTAAAAAAAATCTAAATATGTATTGCAAAGAGGAAAAATTTTTATACGCTTTTCTAGAAAATAAGACGCCTTAGCCAGTGTTTTACGAAAGGTATGCATATGTACATATCCATACATATGTATGTAATTATTATTATAATACTTTGGTTTTACGCGTAAATATTATGTTTAGTGCGCCGTTGTTTTTATTTAAAACAATATTTGTTTTCCATATTTCCAATGAAACTTATACAGAATAAAATGTAAGTTTTAAATTATAATTCAGACTTCATTTTCTTCATCCTCTACATTCGTAACCGCATCTGGATAAAATTTCTTCAAAATCTTTTGTACTTCTGGCATTAATGTTTCAAATATAGGGAATTTATCACGTCTCGGTGGACCATTTTCTAAGCCCGACCATAAATTATGTTTAGAAGTGCGGGCATGCTGTGAAAATTCAATTTCAAAAGATCCCGATCTCGGTTCAGTTTTGCCAAAATTATTTCGTATTAAAACAAAATGTCGTTCAGGTATTTCTGTTTGTAAATAGTTTAAAAATTCATCAGCTTTTGTAGTAAAAATGGGACATTCCAAGGAATGTTCGATATAAACAATCGAGCGATTTTTATCGAAATTTGCATCGGCTGTCCAGTCGATATCTTTGGGTTTTTTCTTGCCTGGCTTTGTGAAAAGGAATGCTTTGATTAAATTTTGTTGTTCATATCTTTTTCCCAAGGGCAATTACCTTTTTTGGACATTTTCGCTAGGAATAATGTAACTGAAATTTGAAATTTATTTAAAAAACAACGTCAAAAAGAACAATTCAAAATAATGTCAATACCCTTTAGGAAAACAGTAGCAAGTCTAATTTGTGTTATATCCTACAACCATAACACAGTTAAGAAAACTACGTAGGAAATATACTAATTCTTGTAATTTATCTTAAATATGTAATTACGTATGTATGTATCAAACTATATTATGGAATTTCTTTACTTTTAGCCACAATGGTGCCACCTTCTCGTCCCAATGTCACCCGTCTTTCTGATGATTCTGTCATGTTGCGGTGGTATGTACCCAAAAACGATGGCCTGCCTATACAATTCTTCAAAGTTCAATATCGTATGTTGGGCGATGCTTCACGTACTATACCGCGAGAAAATTGGCAAACTACCAATGAAGATATACGTTACAACAAAATAGATCGCAATAATGATGGATTTAAGAATTTCACCTCCTCAGTGACGGGGCTAAAACCTGATCGTTTTTACCGTTTTCGTATTATAGCAGTCTATTCCAACAATGACAATAAAGAAGGTAACACTTCTTCCAAATTTTTCTTAAGAAGAGGCGAAGATCTAGATTTGACAAACCTGCCGGTACCCGAATTACAGCGTATAGAACCTTTGTCTGAATCGGTTGTAATTTTGCACTGGTCTTTGCCCAACAGTTTGACATCCGCAGAGGTAGACGGTTTCTATGCTTATTATAGGCCCGCATCCTCGGCTGGGGAATATCTCAAGGCTACAGTAGATGGTATGCATGCAAGAAAATTTAAAATTGATTTGCTTGAAGCGGGAACTACCTACGAATTCAAATTACAGTCATTCAATGAAATGGCAGCCTCAGATTTTAGTGCCATAGTCCAGGGTAATACGAAAAGTAAGTGGAATTTCTTTATATTCGTGATACATTTTGTAACTCTTTCTTTCTAGAAATATCCACAACACCATCCCCTGCTTTACCGGCCGTAATACCTGCATCCAAGGCCAATCAGGAGGACAATTCCATTTATCCCGTAGTAGCAGGAGCTACTGGTGGCGGAATTTTGCTGTTAATAGCAACCATAACAGCCTGTTTGTGCATGAAAAGGCGAAAAAATTCACAAGCTGAAGGTATATGGTTGATTTTGATTAAATTTTATTTCTTTTTAATTAGTGGAAAATGTTTAGGTGAAAATAAACCCCAACTGGATCATATGCAAGCTGATTTTGTAACACCTCAAGTTTTGGGTGTCAACAATCATCACAAATCCCAGCATCGATTAAATGGTGTTTTACCCCGCATGAATATCACACCAAATCCCTTGGCTCAAGAAGCCGATAAGGTGAGTCAGATTATGGCATTAAAGCAACTGAACTTTCCGATCCGTATTAAAATACAACGATAAGAAATGATATTAAAAAAGTAATATAAGTGTGTTTAACTTGACATGATAAAAAAATGTATTTTCTTTGTGAAAATATTTTCTAACTGGCTCCTGACCTGGTTCCACAATTTCAAACAAAAATGTTCTTTCCCACAATTACATTTAAAGCATAAATAAAAACAAAATTGTAAAATATTGTGAGACAGACGGCAGTGAAATTATTTATTAAAAATTTCAAATATTCCCCAAAAATTACATATTAATATCATTTCTTTACTTAGTTTAAAAATGTTTTTCCTGTTATGCATTTCCTAACTATAAACAAGGCACATCAAAAGCAGGTTTAATTGACAGCTACGCCGAATACAAAATATTCATAATTTTATGAAATTTCAACTAAAGGTGTGTCGATAAATAATTAGAAGTTCCAAATGCAAATGATCATTCTTATTTACATCAAGGGAGTTCGGTTTTTCACGCATATGATCTCACAAAAGTGCAAATGCAAGATATTTTTTTTTTCTAAAATCCAACAGAAGTTTTGGGAATTTTGTTGTGTTGGATATCAGAAAAAACACCAATATTTTGCATTTCCACTTTTGCAAGATCATTTGCACCATTCTCTGAATGTCCCTACTATATTTTTGCTCTCTTCATAGCATGTACTTTTTGTATGAACCTTAAGAATGTGCCTTGTTTATAAATTATTGCTTATTCCGTAACTTAGTTGTGTATTTTTAAATTTATAAAAATTTCTTTCCTCTCAAAAAATAGTCTTATTTTCCCAAAAAAAATATATAAAATTATAAAAAATCAAGGGGTTGTATGTAAATTTGCTTCAACGGCTGTTGTATTCTAAAGGTGTTGATTTCCGGGCAATTTTTTCACAACAATTTTATTTCCTTTATTCCTATTACACTTGCACTTACGTCTTTATTAAATTATATATAAAATTATTTGTTATTTTTTGTTTTTATTAAGATTGTATTTAAATTACATTTGCATAACAACGATTGGCGTCAACGATTTTGTTACAATTTTTAAATAGAAGCTGTAAAGTTGGATTCACCCATAAAATTTTTATCTGCACAAATTTTTTTTCATATAAAGTTTAAGGTCTGTCTTCTTAAGGCACTGCTACACTTGCAATATATACTGAATGCGATCCAGTATCGCGATATTTATTGAATGTCTAGCATGCAGTATTGATGCACGTACTGCACTTAATATTTTGAAATCCGGAAAATGGATCGGGATCCATATATCACAATATATATTGAACGTGTAGCAGTGGCCCTAGAGAGAGAAATCATATTGTTCGGACAACTCTTCAACGTGGTTTAATTTTAATTTTTGCCCGGACAAATTAAGTTGCCTTTGGAAATAATATCACTCTATTTGGCTGATTAGATATTAACAGAAGCACTTATTTTATAATTAGGAAAAATTTGTCACAGATTTTTATTTTTTATTTATATATTTCATATGGTAGCCTTGATATTCCGGAACATGTTTTTACAAATAAGTGAATCGTGTTGCAGAAAACTCTCAATCAATTAAATTTTGTCCGGAAATTTTTTTTTTCGAAACAGATGGGTGAATCCACCTTAATTAAGTCTTTATCGTAATCGACATTTAAAGCATATAGAACATATTCAGTGTTCATGTTTATAAAATGCGAACGTTTAAAAACACAACAACAATATGAAATTGGCGATTGGAATTCTATCCACGATAACGGCGATTTAAAGAAAGAGAAAAAAGTATTTTAAAAATTGTTGCTTAATATTATTTGGTGTTTAGCGATCGCTATGTATATTGCAAAATTTTATTATTTTAAAAGCTTTTTTTGCAAGTTTATTTTCTAAGAGGACTGTAAAAATGATACTAAGAAATTTGAAAAAGGCGGGACAACGCTGATTGATTAAGAAAGACAGACGTAAAAACCTAAAATTAAAAAACAATGGCGATCGACATTTGAGGAAAAGAAACCCAGTTTCACGCGAAATTTTATACGCGATAACGGAGATTAAAAAAAAGAGAAAAAACGCATTTTAAGAAATTGTCGCTTAATATTATTTGGCGCGCTTAGCGCTGAACATTTTATTAAGACAAAACGAGCGGAAAAAACCTAAAATTAAAAAAGACTGATAAAAGTACGAAATAGGTATTAAATAAATGTCATATTTTTCAACAGAGTTACTTCTGGCGCGAATTTGAGAAACCAATATTGACCGCGATTAAAAAGGAGCAAAGATAAAATCTTTTACTAGAAGTAATTTACTTATCTTATTATTATTATCATCTAAGTTTTGTAAATAGCAACCAGCATTAAATTAATTCCTTATCACACACAAATACTATTTATTGCTTTTAAAATATTTATTATAAATTGCTCATTTTCCCCAAGACACTTTAAGCTTTTCGCCACTTTTTTCTAAAACTTAAAAAAACAATATGAAACTAGCTTAGATATAGAAATATCAGCATGATTTATTTTAGAATCGTAATGTCATGGAGTTGCGTTTTATGAATGCCACCACTAACAATGCCAACTCCAGCAATAACACCAGCAGAAGCAGTAACAATAGCTGCCATAACAGCTCAGAAAAACTTAATAGCGAACAACCAAACCAGCATCAACACAACCATCAAACAGTAGCACAACGTTCCACTTCATCTTGTGAAACTTTGGCAGCTTCCGATGGAGTAACTCTCTGCAATGGTTTGGATCCCGATTCACCTTTATCAAAACCATTGCCCCCTTTGCCAACCAAGAATACAACCAAGTTAGCAAATCATACAACTTCGTCGAAAATGCAACATCCTACTAATAATGCTGCCTGTTCAAGCTCCTCTACGAATCATAAATTAGCCACAACTAATAATTTAAATAATTCACAGGCTCATATGGCATCGCAAGGCATACATCATGCCCAACCTTACTACCAGACGCCACCCACTCCAACACTTATGGCCAAACGAGACTATCAACAACCTCCTCCGGTGCCACCACATCAAAACAATAACCATACTTCAATGGCCGCTTTAAATCATCATTTGCCTCCAAGTGGGCATCAGGCACCTCCTCTAACGCCCTGTTTAGATCAGCAAAGACGAACCCTAGACCGTAGTGTACGAAATTTACCCTTTAGCCAGAATGGCGCAAATCTTCCTAATAACCATGAGGCTAATATGAACTTAGAAGGCCTTACCACACGCATACCTTCCTTAAGAAGGACCAGGCGCACTTCTGGCAGCAGTTCAAATAATTTAATTAATTCTATGTCCAGTAATCCTAATGGTGGTATAGGGATACCCATTGCTGTAACTGCCGGCAGTCCTAGAGTACAACGTTCTCCTATGCCAGCCAGAGCGGCCATGATGAAACAACGTTCACGTCTAGGCAGTCACAATGACAATATCTCCTCGGGCAGCCTTAACAGTATTGAAGTGTAGTTGTAAACAAAATTGAGTTTAAAGAAAAAGTGTTAAAGTTAGGTTAGTTAAAGTAGTCGAGAGTGAAAGAATAGTTTTTTAAGTTAGTTAATTTTTTTTTGTTTTCCTTTAGCGAAAAATAACCTGCTAATTAATGCAAGCACTTTTTTATTTCAAGAATTTTGTGGGAGAGCAAACGAAAAATGTTTTAATTTTTTTCCAAATTTCTTATACATTAATTTTTTTGTGTACATTTCTGCATTATAAAAACTGCATAATAGTGCAAACAATATCCTAATTTTCTTTCGTTTTTTTGCGATCTGTGCTTGAAAATCAAATTATTTAATTTTAATAAATAATACATAACTTCAAATGTGAATAATTTAGTTATCAGTTACATACGACAAATTAGAATTAAGCTAAAAGAAATGAGATCAAATTCAAACATTTAACAATATGGCTCAAAGTTGTCTGGTTAATATTATTGCATATTTTATTGCTCATATTATGGTCATTTTCCACATGCTTTTTATTAAGTAACAAAACACTTTCAATTAAAATATACATACAAATACTATTTGCACTATAAAAAAGCAAACCTAATATTGAACAATGATGCCAACATATTGCAGTTCGCAGTATGGTTGTGCAATATAATTCAAAACATACACATTGTATCGCCAATATTGTACAATATGGAAAATTGCACAATTTTATTGCACGTGTATGGAAGCTTTAGGGTCTCTTGTTTTCACCTTCTGATATTACGGGCGCCGAAATGGCGATTTTATTGCACAAACTCAAAAGTTAGGCAATTATATTGCAGGTGTATGTTTCTATAGAAGTTCCAAGCTATTTATTTCTGTTGGTTTTTGTTTTGCAGAACAGCGTTATTAACAGTTAAACTAACCGAATTTAAACTGTTTAAGAGAATTTGCGGGCATTTTAATTTGAGCCTGAGATCAAAGAAAATTTTGTAAATACTTTGATAAATTTTAGTGTTTCTTGAAATTAATACATATAAAATTTAAGTTAAATATAAAAGCAAATAATATAAAAAAGTAAATTTCCGTCCTGTACATTTTATAGAAATTAATTTTATTATTTTTATTATATTTTTATTTTTAATAATATTTAATCATTTAGAATTTAATTAAAAAATTAAAATTAATACAAAGACTATACGGGACTCTTCGGTAAATCGACTTGATTTGAGAAAAATAATTCCACCAATAAATTAATTCTTTTTTTATTTTTTTTAGCATAAAATATAATATCTGAATAAAAATAAAAAAACATTTATTTTTGCTGAATTTAGATAGACTCGATTTACAGAACAAGCCCGTATACAAGGCGAAATAAATTTATAAGGTAGACGCATGGCGGCAACAATACAAAAACGACGAGAGGCTCGAGCTATTGTAAACGAAGCTACATTCGTAAATTCAGTAACTGCTCAATAATGAAAGTTCATCAGGTATGTGATGGAACACGAGTTTAAAAATGAAACGACTCAAAAAGCGCCACTTGGCGGAACATTTTCACATCGATAGTTTCTATGTGCAAACAATTGACAGCGCTGCTCCATATTTCTGCGTCATATACTTTTCACATATTTACTGTTGCAGGCAGGTTGCATTTACGAATGCACACATGCGAGCCTCTAATTTGTCGAACAAAAAAATAACGAACGCATCACCTGTAAAATTAATTCGCATTTCCCGTATACATATTTTTACTTTATTTATTTGTATTTCATTTTTAGTTTTTGGCAAATACAAATCAAAAACTAAATCCGTTAAATTATTTAGTTATTTATAAATTTCTCAAATTTATGTATTTGTCTATATTTTATTTAAGCTTTTGATATAAATTTAATTTTAATATATTTATTATATTTTGTTTGATTTTGTACCGTAATGCTTCCTCCTGCTTTTAGCAATAATGGCCTTAATTATTATTATTATTTTTTTTTTCTTTTTAATAAGGAAATGTGTTAATTAAAATAAATTTATATAAGTACATAAATCACAAAAAATGACATAGAAACTTTAAGAAAACTTAAAAAGCAACAAAATAAATTAACAATTTTTTTAAGTAAAATAAATAAATGAAAATCTTTACGATAAAATTAGCAAAAAAAAAAAACTTAAAAGGTAAGCGTGTAAATAAATGAACGCCATTACAATTGAATGTTAGCGTAGGAATTGTACGACCCACATAATGCCAACTACGGCCAGCCAAGTGAAGACAATTAAATGTTCGCATTGAAACCACACTCCCCAAAGATTTTTCAAGATGAACAAGAGTATAAAATTCGGCAACAAAATACCTTTTGGCAGTAACAAATACATTTATATGTCCAATCCAATCCACCCGAATTGCTGGAAGGGAAAGAGGTAGGCGGGTTTGCTTTAGTGGGGAAACCTTTAATCTCTAAGACTAGAAAGCAGGTAAGCTTAAATATACTTTGAACTTAAAACACAGTGAAACTCTTTATTTTATTTAATTACAGTTATTAATAGAAACAAAAAAGTCGCAAGATGAAAGATTAGAGTTGTAAAATATGTCTTGATACTTTTGAATACTCGATACTAGTCGATAATTATTAAGCATTGACTCAATACTTTATTTTACAACTTAAAGTTTTAAGTTATTATGATGTGTTTTATTGATTGATCGCTTTTTAATATATTTAGCTTAAAAATACAACTCTGTTGGCAACGAGTAGTCAAAAAAACTACCAGTATTGAGTACTCCATAATTTTATATCTGTAGTGTGTAGCATGGAGACAACATTAGAAATTCCTCGGCAATAGATTTTTCATTTTGAAATCACACGCTTTGAAATCTATCGGCTTCTATCAAGTACCGGAAAAGCTGCGGCAAGGGAACTTGAAAGTTTTGTTAGTTTCTAACTACCTGACGTGATGAGATTGTTGTAAGACAGCCGTTAACAAAACCCCAGCTATCAACTTGCACCCACCTAAGTAGCACCATACTGTTTCTGGAATGTTGGTGAGTTAAGATTTGATTTAATACCAATAATTATTTATTCAGGGTTGTCACAGAATTCAATGTAGTCAAAAAATACTTTTGTGTAATAATTTTCAATGTTATCGTTTTTATGTTCAAACAGATACTCGTAATAATTTTACATACATAGATTGAACGTAAAACCGACAACATTGAAATTCATTACACAAAAGTATTTTTTTTGTCGTCTTTTCAAATCCAATTTCGACTACATACGATTCTGTGACAACCCTGAGTATTTATTACTAGTAGTAAAAAGAGATTTGGAGTATATTTTTTACAAATTACTATAAATTCTCAAAGTATCACTTTAAAACAATTTTTTGCATATAATTTTTTAAAAAATATTTTTATTTTCAACATATTACATATATTTTACATAAAATCTTTTTCTTTAATTTCTATATTTTTTAAAGCGTAAAAAATAAACTGATTTTATTTCAGTAATTGAGCTGTTTAACGTTTTTTTTTTGTTTTTTTTTTTTGTTCTCTTAGTTTAAAAATAAGTAGTATTTCACTTTAAAAATAAATATCTGACTTATAGTACTACATACATATGTGTGTATATAATTATATATGCATTGTAGTAGATAAAATATAAAATATATAGAGCAGAAATATTATAAAATAGATCATGTTAAAAGTAGAGCAAAAAGTTATTATTGCCTGATTAATAATAATCATCATCGAAGGTTTATAACAGGTTAACATAACAAATGTCCATACAAAATCAGTATTATAAATCTGTTATAAACCAAAAATATTTATTATGAATAACAGACTTCGATTGTAAAATTAAAATATTGAAACTATTTTTAAACTACAATGAATTTGAATTAAATTAAGGTTAACAAAATAATTCAAGTCATATAACTTGGCAATTTGAAGAAAAATCAAAAAATAAAAATAGCGGCAATTTTAGGACACCCTTCATATGAAATATTAATTTAATCATCAGAGATAAGAATTTCGTACTAACTGAATATTACACAAACAAAAATGCCTGTTGTTTTTGTTTTTGTATTGTTGCAATTGTTTTACTTATACTGCCACCTAGTTAAATACGCCTTGCTTCTATCTGCTTTTGAAAGGCATTTTAAGGGATTGTTTCATTAAGTTTCCCTTTTTTAAATAAAATTTTTGCCTCTGTGATTTTAAAATTAACAATACATATATATAATTTGTTTGCTATAACTTGTAATAATTAAATTTTTATAGTTAAAAAATTTTTAAATTCGATTTGATTACCTCTCAGTTTTGTTTTGTGTTTGTTTTAATTTTATTTATTTTTGATTTTTATATGCTTGTAGTTCCTATTAAGTTTTACATCGTTTTCTTGTTTGTTTTGCAGGCGAAAAGTTTCCATGTGTATGCTTATTTTATTTATTTTTTGCTAAAAGTTTAAATACTTTTCTGTCGCCTATTTTCTTATTGATTTAATACTCTTTTCTCTTTGTTAAAATTTACCTTTTTAGATTTTAAAGACGATCCCTGTTTTAGTCCTGTTTTTTTATAAAAGAAAATTAAATTAAACTTATATTTTTTATAAATAATTTTTGTTATTTTTTTTTATAAATATATACTTTTTTATTATACATTTTTTTTATGCAAAATCAAGTGTATGTTTCCATTTTAGTTGTCATAAAAATTTTTGGTGGCTTTTCATTATTTGGCATCACACATTTGTTCTGCAATCAAAAGAGAATGAAACAAACAAAAACATACAAGAATAAAAAAATAGAAAAAAAGAGACAAGAATTTATTAATAAATAAATTATTCTTGTTATTCTGTTGTAAAACTGTTGTAATTTGTCTAAAAATAAGCATGCTAAGCAAATTTAATAGGAAATACTCTAAAAGTTATTGTGAAAAAACTGGTACAATTTAATAAGTATGAAAATATTTATGAAATATTTTGAAATTCGAAGGGCTAGAATTTAGTCTATAGTTTCACACTATGCCAGAGCCTACGAAATGTATGATTTATGAAAATTTTGCAGGCACATGTTTTTTTTTTAATTTGAGTTTGAACTAAACAGAAGCTAAAATAAAAAAATAAATAAAAAATGTGAAAAACGCCAAACCGATTAAAATTGATTTTTTTTAAATATCGTTTTTTATTCGTAGATCTTTAATTCGACAACACTGTTTTGTTCACTTAAAAACAATTACTTTATAGAAATTTAAACCGGCAACACTGTACTGCATATAGTAGTAATTCTATTAAATTAAAAAATACCCCATATAATAATTATTAATTAAAATGTTCATTTGATGAAACAGAACAAAGTCAGCAACTTCAAGCAAAATCGCTGCAAGTCAATAATTAAATCGACAGCAGTAACTTCAAATGTTCTCTTATTATTGTTTAGTTTTCTTTTCTAAAACAATCCATGAGAAAGCTCGATACAAATAATTTAAAAAATAATTTCATGGCAGCCATAAAAAAAGAATTAATTTTAACATTGAAATCGATATGTAAACAAAACAGCCACGTGTTTGTGTGATTATGTTTCTATTCATTTACTACTGTGACGTAGACGCGCAAAGAAGATAATGTTTTTAAAAATTGAATGCATTATCTTGTATTCTTTGTATCATGCGGCAAATTTTTTATGAACCAACTTAACCATAAGATCTTGTATATTTTAATTGAATTAATTTGAAATCTTTCCATCGAACTCCATCGTTCGCTCATAAATCACCCAAGTCTATATTTTATTAATAATACATATGTACAATAAAATACTTAAAAATGCTAGAGTTAATACTAAAGTGCTTTCTAAACTTTTGCCACTAAGAATAATTAAAAACAAATGTGATTTTAAAAACTAAAAATATATAATTAAGTAAAAGCGTATTTAAAGCTGTTTTAAGAAATTGAAAGGAAAGAAGACAGGTATTATATTTTTTTGTAAAAGTACTCAACAAACACAAGTCAATAGAAAGAAAGAAAAAAACTAAGAAAGAAAGAAAGAAAGCGGAATCTAATTAACTACTGCTCTGACAACTCAAATACAACTGACTCGGGAGGTTCGGATGATGCCGGCGGTACCCTTAGTACCTTTTGGCCGCGAAAACACAACGACAACATCCAATTGTGACGGCGCGAATGCCGATAGTTGCGAGAAGGCCGACGGCCAATAGTGTGCAGATTCGTTAAACTCCCATCAACGTTGTTGTTATTGATTTGTAGAGTGTCCACACATTGACTGTGATGATTTAGATTTGTTTGGTCGCTTGCATTACTATGCGAAAGTCTTGGACTGATTTGAATTTTAGGGTTGCTTCTGTTGGCCGATTGATGAATCACAGTTGTGTAGCTGGACTTGCGACCATTCAGACGATTTAAAGAGGGCGACTCGTTTCTAAAAGAAAATTTATTTATTTTTAATTAAAACAATATATATTTTTTAATTAAAAAAAAATTTAAATAAATAAATTGTAACCTTTTACTATCCGCTGGATGATTATCGGTATCTGGCGCCGTATTATAAGCAGTCGAATACATGGAAGCTCTTTTAGGAACCCATTCCGGATGGCCTCGCAATGACATAAAAACGGCCAAACTTTTAAGTAAAACAGCTCGTACCTTAGAAAAAAAAAATTAATTATTATTTGTTTATGTACACAAACATACATTTTCAGGAATGTGATGGAAATCGATCGATTTTAAAACGATCATTTTGAAATGGTGTGGCAGAATATAATAAATTATTGAAAAATCTATTAAAATCATATTTTTATGAATTAGCAAAACGAAAATAATGAGCACATTCTTTCTTTTTCATTTGTGAATTGATTCGTTTTTAAAATCGATTTCCATCACATACCTGATTAAATAAAAGTGTCATTGAAATTATTATCATTTTACCTCTCCATTTAGGAAACAATATAGTAGTGCTATAAAGAAACCTTGAAAAGTGGTTAGGAAGTGTGTCACATATGACCACAAGGCAAATTTCCAAGGTGTCTCTAAAGCCGGTATTAAATACAAAACATTAATAGTGCCCAACAAAGGCAACAGCACAATGGCCGCTCTGACCGCTTTGCGTGTCTGTTCGATATCACTCGCCTGACTTTCACGCAATTTCATCACCAGTACACGTATTATGTTCAATAGAAAACCAAAGTTTATCTTAAAAAAAAATTGCAAAAGAAAAACAATTATGATTTCAATCACAAGAAAAATCTATATCACTAAACTTACCGTTATAACAATTATACGCGGCCCTTCGAGTATCCAATAGTATGGCGTCAAATTATAATTCCACCAGCAGTCATGTGTACTGGCTGCATAATAAATCGCTGTACAAGTAGCCCAGATGGCCGTCATTAGTACGGGCATACCCCAACCCACCATAAAAAATAGTTTGTATGGAAAGCGGCCTTGAAAAACGGTAACAGTGACTATATTGTGAAGGTACCAGCCTTCAATAAACATCCACATAAACATGGCAGTTTTGGCATATTCAAGCAGAACATAACAGGCTTCACACCAATACGGCTAATTGAATGATTACAGAAGAAAAATATATAATAAAACACTTCAAATTGTACGGGATTAAAAAGTCAGTTGAAAGAATAAAAAGTCATTGGATGGACATCATAAAGGAATTGAATGAATGGCAACAAAAAAGACCGACAAAATACTTAAAAAAGGAAGTGTTTTGACTCGAATCGGAACGCAGAATAGGATACAATAGAATACATGTTTTTAGTACTGCACCTGGTAATAATTGTACCATGAACCCTGATTAAAAAGGTTAAAGAAAAATAGGGTTCAGCAGAAGCATGTTATTTCGCTCCCCAAACACAACCAAATTTCTCCGATTTGGAGACAATTCCCTTGAACTGGGAACGCTGTCTTTGAAGTTGTTTTTTTATTAAGATGACTTAATGAGGAGTGTTCTTAGCTGTTTCAAGAAAATAAGTCCAGCGGTTTGAGAAATATGATGCTGCAAAACACGAATTCGAGGGTTTTTTTATTGAAAATTAAATTGAAAGTAATTAATCTGGCTCGAGTTGTAGGACTAAATTTGTTAAATTTAGTTTAAAATTTTTTTCAAATTATTATTACTTAAAAACGAATGGAAGAGGACTGTGTGGATACCCACCCCATCATCATCATTGGCGTTCATTATTTTTTTTTTTAAATTTTCAGGTGGATACTAGAAAATCCCGTCCTCGAACTCTAGCTAGATTAATAAGGTTCTATTAAACTAATATAGCTCGAGAGAAATAATTAAATTCAAGAATTATTCATTAAATAGTGCTTCTTTTGTTTGCTATTTTTAATCAATCGAAACATATTTTTTGTTCAATTCATTACACTTACCGTATTCTCTATGCCCGACAGGCTATTGTTGCTGGTTATCTCCTGACTGTCCCGACGATATGCCTGATCCAAATACAATGTTAAACGTACCACTACCTGCAGAACCATGGCCATAAACAGATTTTTATGAATCTTAGTACGATTGTTGCGTAATGAACGAAAATTACAAAAAATAATTAATGATATAATTAAAGCCACCAGTGACAGTATAAGGCCAACAATTTCCAAGGTACGTGTACGTCTAGCTATTTCAAGCACCAGCTTAAGGATGAAGGACAAATACAACAAATTAGACAAAAGGTACATTTTAAATTGATTTATGTTAATTAAAATGATATTTTCTTTTTGCAATTTACTTCCAGATTTGAAACTTTATCCAATAAGATTTTAACTTCCTGTTTCCAACAAGGATTGTAATCAGTCCAGCCTATTGGATTATAACTATCATTCGGCTTACTACCCCAATGGCCATTCAATTCACATTGGCGATGAGCAAATTCTAAATAAAAGACAAAATATTTATTAATGCGTGCCGTGCCGTAAATCGAGTTATTATCACATTTACATATGTATAGAAACAATTTTATTATTTGACGGCTTTTCCACGGATAAAGTTTACTTCAACAAAGTCTTTTCGATTTTCTTTTAAACTTTATTTCGCTTCTCCGCACGCAAAGTTTACTTTAAAAAATTTTGTATTCGATTGCCTAGCCTGGCATTTTCGATCGTAGAAGAATCTTCCGCGATCGCGAAAATTCAACAGGAGAAATCGTGTCAAGACGTCGACTCTTCCATATGAGTCGTCTACGATGCGCCTAATACAATCGCGTAAGAATCTTTTATTCTTACTTCAGACGAGCCTTGAACAAATTTAATAAAAAACGGTTAAATTCACTTAACCATCGCCAGAATGCGTAAGCGGCGATTTTGAAGTAACATAAACAACAAAAATACATGCAAAAACATCATTTACAAGAGTAATATGCGATTACGGTGAAATGACAATCGTTCAAAAGTCGTCAGAATACTTAAACGACGATTGTGGAATAACATGAAAATAAACGCTCGGCATCACTTGGAAGAGTCAAATATGCTCGTTGCTCGCCAAAATGTGTAAACGTCGATTAACTCGTCTAACAATCGTCAGAATAACTCGCAAAAGCAGCGTCTAGAAGAGTAAAAAGTAATTTTACTCCAACAATCGTCTGGACGATTAAAAAAAGTCACCAAATGCTAGCTGGGTGTTGCATGAAACAAACACTATGTGTTTACACATACAAGTATGTAGAAAGCAACATTGCAAGTACAGTAAAATATGTACTCATCCGGATACTTCTTTCTCTTATCACCCCCAAACACAAGATTTTCCGAAATAAACTTTCCTCGTGGAACAGGGCTCTTAATGATGAACACAAAAATTTCTAATTTCTTAAATTTAATGTTTGTAAATTCTTAAATAAAATAAACAAAATGATAGTCCAACAAGTAATATTTTTAGCGCCTCAATTTCCTCCTACCTAATTTTTACATCCTAAATTCATCCCTAAATGCAAACAAAAACCCTAAATTTAGGGGGACTATCTCTTACTTAGCAACAATGAATTGATGAATAATGCTTTCATCAATCTATATATCCAAAGATTACCGAGATATAAGAGCAGCAACTTTATTTAAAACATGTGGATATAGTTCTTAGAAATTGATGAATAACTCAGAAGTTTGGGCAGATAGAAATATAAAAACTAACAGTCTTGTGCAATACTATCTGATTCCCATTACTTTAGGAGATATAAATCGTTATATTTAAATAACAGGTAGCGCCACCAGTTTACCATCCGAGGGTCCGATTCTATCATATTGTGAAAGATTTATTCAAATAAGTCAAGCGGTTAATAAGTTATAGCGTTTTAAAGAAAATAATTTTCGGAAATCCACCTGCTACACGATTCTGTTGACCTGGTGTTTCACAAAAAATGACTTGCATTTTTCAAAATTTTCAGCTAAAAAAACTGTTTTACGTTTTGTTTAATAACTCCGTTGTCCGTAAAGACAGTTGCAGGAAATTTCGTGGGTTGATAGAGAAAATGGTGCAGAGTATTTTAAAACTATAAATTTTTTGACCACGCCTACAAAACAATTGCAAAAATGGGCGGTAAATGGAATTGAATCGTTCTACGCTCCTGCATTTGTGATTTTACATTTTGCTGTTATCGACGTTGTAGCTGAAGTTGCCATCTATTAGACGGTAAAAGTTTCATCAAAATAGGCCGAGGAGTTCCAGAGATATAAGAAGTAGAAGTTTGTTTAAAATATGCAATTTCATTTGCAGAAGTATTTCACAATTTTATCAATTACTCAGAATTTTTTAAAGATAATTAATTTAAATTTTCAGGGTTTGTAGAACAAGCTTTCGTGATTCATATAAATGTGGTTTCGATGAGATACGTCTATTACGAGCGGAGATATAAAGTTTTTAGCACTAAAAAGCATTTTTTCACTACTGACGCGGGCCATTGTGCGGGCCAAAGGTTAACCATTCTGTAGCTAAAGTTCCAATCTATTATACGGTGAAAGATTCATTCAAATATCTTAAGCCGTTTATGAGTTATAGCACTTTAAAGAAAATAGTTAGTAGAAATCCACCTGCTACACGATTCTGTTGACCTGGTGTTTCACAAAAAATGACTTGCATTTTTCAAAATTTTCAGCTAAAAAAACTGTTTTACGTTTTGTTTAATAACTCCGTTGTCCGTAAAGACAGTTGCAGGAAATTTCGTGAGTTGATAGAGAAAATGGTGCAGAGTATTTTAAAACTATAAATTTTTTGACCACGCCTACAAAACAATTGCAAAAATGGGCGGTAAATGGAATTGAATCGTTCTACGCTCCTGCATTTGTGATTTTACATTTTGCTGTTATCGACGTTGTAGCTGAAGTTGCCATCTATTAGACGGTAAAAGTTTCATCAAAATAGGCCGAGGAGTTCCAGAGATATAAGAAGTAGAAGTTTGTTTAAAATATGCAATTTCATTTGCAGAAGTATTTCACAATTTTATCAATTACTCAGAATTTTTTAAAGATAATTAATTTAAATTTTCAGGGTTTGTAGAACAAGCTTTCGTGATTCATATAAATGTGGTTTCGATGAGATACGTCTATTACGAGCGGAGATATAAAGTTTTTAGCACTAAAAAGCATTTTTTCACTACTGACGCGGGTCATTGTGCGGGCCAAAGGTTAACCATTCTGTAGCTAAAGTTCCAATCTATTATACGGTGAAAGATTCATTCAAATATCTTAAGCCGTTTATGAGTTATAGCACTTTAAAGAAAATAGTTAGTAGAAATCCACCTGCTACACGATTCTGTTGACCTAGTGTTTCACAAAAAATGACTTGCATTTTTCAAAATTTTCAGCTAAAAAAACTGTTTTACGTTTTGTTTAATAACTCCGTTGTCCGTAAAGACAGTTGCAGGAAATTTCGTGGGTTGATAGAGAAAATGGTGCAGAGTATTTTAAAACTATAAATTTTTTGACCACGCCTACAAAACAATTGCAAAAATGGGCGGTAAATGGAATTGAATCGTTCTACGCTCCTGCATTTGTGATTTTACATTTTGCTGTTATCGACGTTGTAGCTGAAGTTGCCATCTATTAGACGGTAAAAGTTTCATCAAAATAGGCCGAGGAGTTCCAGAGATATAAGAAGTAGAAGTTTGTTTAAAATATGCAATTTCATTTGCAGAAGTATTTCACAATTTTATCAATTACTCAGAATTTTTTAAAGATAATTAATTTAAATTTTCAGGGTTTGTAGAACAAGCTTTCGTGATTCATATAAATGTGGTTTCGATGAGATACGTCTATTACGAGCGGAGATATAAAGTTTTTAGCACTAAAAAGCATTTTTTCACTACTGACGCGGGTCATTGTGCGGGCCAAAGGTTAACCATTCTGTAGCTAAAGTTCCAATCTATTATACGGTGAAAGATTCATTCAAATATCTTAAGCCGTTTATGAGTTATAGCACTTTAAAGAAAATAGTTAGTAGAAATCCACCTGCTACACGATTCTGTTGACCTGGTGTTTCACAAAAAATGACTTGCATTTTTCAAAATTTTCAGCTAAAAAAACTGTTTTACGTTTTGTTTAATAACTCCGTTGTCCGTAAAGACAGTTGCAGGAAATTTCGTGGGTTGATAGAGAAAATGGTGCAGAGTATTTTAAAACTATAAATTTTTTGACCACGCCTACAAAACAATCGCAAAAATGGGCGGTAAATGGAATTGAATCGTTCTACGCTCCTGCATTTGTGATTTTACATTTTGCTGTTATCGACGTTGTAGCTGAAGTTGCCATCTATTAGACGGTAAAAGTTTCATCAAAATAGGCCGAGGAGTTCCAGAGATATAAGAAGTAGAAGTTTGTTTAAAATATGCAATTTCATTTGCAGAAGTATTTCACAATTTTATCAATTACTCAGAATTTTTTAAAGATAATTAATTTAAATTTTCAGGGTTTGTAGAACAAGCTTTCGTGATTCATATAAAAGTGGTTTCGATGAGATACGTCTATTACGAGCGGAGATATAAAGTTTTTAGCACTAAAAAGCATTTTTTCACTACTGACGCGGGCCATTGTGCGGGCCAAAGGTTAACCATTGTGTAGCTAAAGTTCCAATCTATTATACGGTGAAAGATTCATTCAAATATCTTAAGCCGTTTATGAGTTATAGCACTTTAAAGAAAATAGTTAGTAGAAATCCACCTGCTACACGATTCTGTTGACCTGGTGTTTCACAAAAAATGACTTGCATTTTTCAAAATTTTCAGCTAAAAAAACTGTTTTACGTTTTGTTTAATAACTCCGTTGTCCGTAAAGACAGTTGCAGGAAATTTCGTGGGTTGATAGAGAAAATGGTGCAGAGTATTTTAAAACTATAAATTTTTTGACCACGCCTACAAAACAATTGCAAAAATGGGCGGTAAATGGAATTGAATCGTTCTACGCTCCTGCATTTGTGATTTTACATTTTGCTGTTATCGACGTTGTAGCTGAAGTTGCCATCTAAAAGACGGTAAAAGTTTCATCAAAATAGGCCGAGGAGTTCCAGAGATATAAGAAGTAGAAGTTTGTTTAAAATATGCAATTTCATTTGCAGAAGTATTTCACAATTTTATCAATTATTTAGAATTTTTTAAAGATAATTAATTCAAATTTTCAGGGTTTGTAGAACAAGCTTTCGTGATTCATATAAAAGTGGTTTCGATGAGATACGTCTATTACGAGCGGAGATATAAAGTTTTTAGCACTAAAAAGCATTTTTTCACTACTGACGCGGGCCATTGTGCGGGCCAAAGGTTAACCATTGTGTAGCTAAAGTTCCAATCTATTATACGGTGAAAGATTCATTCAAATATCTTAAGCCGTTTATGAGTTATAGCACTTTAAAGAAAATAGTTAGTAGAAATCCACCTGCTACACGATTCTGTTGACCTGGTGTTTCACAAAAAATGACTTGCATTTTTCAAAATTTTCAGCTAAAAAAACTGTTTTACGTTTTGTTTAATAACTCCGTTGTCCGTAAAGACAGTTGCAGGAAATTTCGTGGGTTGATAGAGAAAATGGTGCAGAGTATTTTAAAACTATAAATTTTTTGACCACGCCTACAAAACAATCGCAAAAATGGGCGGTAAATGGAATTGAATCGTTCTACGCTCCTGCATTTGTGATTTTACATTTTGCTGTTATCGACGTTGTAGCTGAAGTTGCCATCTATTAGACGGTAAAAGTTTCATCAAAATAGGCCGAGGAGTTCCAGAGATATAAGAAGTAGAAGTTTGTTTAAAATATGCAATTTCATTTGCAGAAGTATTTCACAATTTTATCAATTACTCAGAATTTTTTAAAGATAATTAATTTAAATTTTTAGGGTTTGTAGAACAAGCTTTCGTGATTCATATAAATGTGGTTTCGATGAGATACGTCTATTACTAGCGGAGATATAAAGTTTTTAGCACTAAAAAGCATTTTTTCACTACTGACGCGGGCCATTGTGCGGGCCAAAGGTTAACCATTGTGTAGCTAAAGTTCCAATCTATTATGCGGTGAAAGATTCATTCAAATATCTTAAGCCGTTTATGAGTTATAGCACTTTAAAGAAAATAGTTAGTAGAAATCCACCTGCTACACGATTCTGTTGACCTGGTGTTTCACAAAAAATGACTTGCATTTTTCAAAATTTTCAGCTAAAAAAACTGTTTTACGTTTTGTTTAATAACTCCGTTGTCCGTAAAGACAGTTGCAGGAAATTTCGTGGGTTGATAGAGAAAATGGTGCAGAGTATTTTAAAACTATAAATTTTTTGACCACGCCTACAAAACAATTGCAAAAATGGGCGGTAAATGGAATTGAATCGTTCTACGCTCCTGCATTTGTGATTTTACATTTTGCTGTTATCGACGTTGTAGCTGAAGTTGCCATCTATTAGACGGTAAAAGTTTCATCAAAATAGGCCGAGGAGTTCCAGAGATATAAGAAGTAGAAGTTTGTTTAAAATATGCAATTTCATTTGCAGAAGTATTTCACAATTTTATCAATTACTCAGAATTTTTTAAAGATAATTAATTTAAATTTTCAGGATTTGTAGAACAAGCTTTCGTGATTCATATAAAAGTGGTTTCGATGAGATACGTCTATTACGAGCGGAGATATAAAGTTTTTAGCACTAAAAAGCATTTTTTCACTACTGACGCGGGCCATTGTGCGGGCCAAAGGTTAACCATTGTGTAGCTAAAGTTCCAATCTATTATACGGTGAAAGATTCATTCAAATATCTTAAGCCGTTTATGAGTTATAGCATTTTAAAGAAAATAGTTAGTAGAAATCCACCTGCTACACGATTCTGTTGACCTGGTGTTTCACAAAAAATGACTTGCATTTTTCAAAATTTTCAGCTAAAAAAACTGTTTTACGTTTTGTTTAATAACTCCGTTGTCCGTAAAGACAGTTGCAGGAAATTTCGTGGGTTGATAGAGAAAATGGTGCAGAGTATTTTAAAACTATAAATTTTTTGACCACGCCTACAAAACAATTGCAAAAATGGGCGGTAAATGGAATTGAATCGTTCTACGCTCCTGCATTTGTGATTTTACATTTTGCTGTTATCGACGTTGTAGCTGAAGTTGCCATCTAAAAGACGGTAAAAGTTTCATCAAAATAGGCCGAGGAGTTCCAGAGATATAAGAAGTAGAAGTTTGTTTAAAATATGCAATTTCATTTGCAGAAGTATTTCACAATTTTATCAATTATTTAGAATTTTTTAAAGATAATTAATTCAAATTTTCAGGGTTTGTAGAACAAGCTTTCGTGATTCATATAAAAGTGGTTTCGATGAGATACGTCTATTACGAGCGGAGATATAAAGTTTTTAGCACTAAAAAGCATTTTTTCACTACTGACGCGGGCCATTGTGCGGGCCAAAGGTTAACCATTGTGTAGCTAAAGTTCCAATCTATTATACGGTGAAAGATTCATTCAAATATCTTAAGCCGTTTATGAGTTATAGCACTTTAAAGAAAATAGTTAGTAGAAATCCACCTGCTACACGATTCTGTTGACCTGGTGTTTCACAAAAAATGACTTGCATTTTTCAAAATTTTCAGCTAAAAAAACTGTTTTACGTTTTGTTTAATAACTCCGTTGTCCGTAAAGACAGTTGCAGGAAATTTCGTGGGTTGATAGAGAAAATGGTGCAGAGTATTTTAAAACTATAAATTTTTTGACCACGCCTACAAAACAATCGCAAAAATGGGCGGTAAATGGAATTGAATCGTTCTACGCTCCTGCATTTGTGATTTTACATTTTGCTGTTATCGACGTTGTAGCTGAAGTTGCCATCTATTAGACGGTAAAAGTTTCATCAAAATAGGCCGAGGAGTTCCAGAGATATAAGAAGTAGAAGTTTGTTTAAAATATGCAATTTCATTTGCAGAAGTATTTCACAATTTTATCAATTACTCAGAATTTTTTAAAGATAATTAATTTAAATTTTCAGGGTTTGTAGAACAAGCTTTCGTGATTCATATAAAAGTGGTTTCGATGAGATACGTCTATTACGAGCGGAGATATAAAGTTTTTAGCACTAAAAAGCATTTTTTCACTACTGACGCGGGCCATTGTGCGGGCCAAAGGTTAACCATTGTGTAGCTAAAGTTCCAATCTATTATACGGTGAAAGATTCATTCAAATATCTTAAGCCGTTTATGAGTTATAGCACTTTAAAGAAAATAGTTAGTAGAAATCCACCTGCTACACGATTCTGTTGACCTGGTGTTTCACAAAAAATGACTTGCATTTTTCAAAATTTTCAGCTAAAAAAACTGTTTTACGTTTTGTTTAATAACTCCGTTGTCCGTAAAGACAGTTGCAGGAAATTTCGTGGGTTGATAGAGAAAATGGTGCAGAGTATTTTAAAACTATAAATTTTTTGACCACGCCTACAAAACAATCGCAAAAATGGGCGGTAAATGGAATTGAATCGTTCTACGCTCCTGCATTTGTGATTTTACATTTTGCTGTTATCGACGTTGTAGCTGAAGTTGCCATCTATTAGACGGTAAAAGTTTCATCAAAATAGGCCGAGGAGTTCCAGAGATATAAGAAGTAGAAGTTTGTTTAAAATATGCAATTTCATTTGCAGAAGTATTTCACAATTTTATCAATTACTCAGAATTTTTTAAAGATAATTAATTTAAATTTTTAGGGTTTGTAGAACAAGCTTTCGTGATTCATATAAATGTGGTTTCGATGAGATACGTCTATTACTAGCGGAGATATAAAGTTTTTAGCACTAAAAAGCATTTTTTCACTACTGACGCGGGCCATTGTGCGGGCCAAAGGTTAACCATTGTGTAGCTAAAGTTCCAATCTATTATGCGGTGAAAGATTCATTCAAATATCTTAAGCCGTTTATGAGTTATAGCACTTTAAAGAAAATAGTTAGTAGAAATCCACCTGCTACACGATTCTGTTGACCTGGTGTTTCACAAAAAATGACTTGCATTTTTCAAAATTTTCAGCTAAAAAAACTGTTTTACGTTTTGTTTAATAACTCCGTTGTCCGTAAAGACAGTTGCAGGAAATTTCGTGGGTTGATAGAGAAAATGGTGCAGAGTATTTTAAAACTATAAATTTTTTGACCACGCCTACAAAACAATTGCAAAAATGGGCGGTAAATGGAATTGAATCGTTCTACGCTCCTGCATTTGTGATTTTACATTTTGCTGTTATCGACGTTGTAGCTGAAGTTGCCATCTATTAGACGGTAAAAGTTTCATCAAAATAGGCCGAGGAGTTCCAGAGATATAAGAAGTAGAAGTTTGTTTAAAATATGCAATTTCATTTGCAGAAGTATTTCACAATTTTATCAATTACTCAGAATTTTTTAAAGATAATTAATTTAAATTTTCAGGATTTGTAGAACAAGCTTTCGTGATTCATATAAAAGTGGTTTCGATGAGATACGTCTATTACGAGCGGAGATATAAAGTTTTTAGCACTAAAAAGCATTTTTTCACTACTGACGCGGGCCATTGTGCGGGCCAAAGGTTAACCATTGTGTAGCTAAAGTTCCAATCTATTATACGGTGAAAGATTCATTCAAATATCTTAAGCCGTTTATGAGTTATAGCATTTTAAAGAAAATAGTTAGTAGAAATCCACCTGCTACACGATTCTGTTGACCTGGTGTTTCACAAAAAATGACTTGCATTTTTCAAAATTTTCAGCTAAAAAAACTGTTTTACGTTTTGTTTAATAACTCCGTTGTCCGTAAAGACAGTTGCAGGAAATTTCGTGGGTTGATAGAGAAAATGGTGCAGAGTATTTTAAAACTATAAATTTTTTGACCACGCCTACAAAACAATTGCAAAAATGGGCGGTAAATGGAATTGAATCGTTCTACGCTCCTGCATTTGTGATTTTACATTTTGCTGTTATCGACGTTGTAGCTGAAGTTGCCATCTATTAGACGGTAAAAGTTTCATCAAAATAGGCCGAGGAGTTCCAGAGATATAAGAAGTAGAAGTTTGTTTAAAATATGCAATTTCATTTGCAGAAGTATTTCACAATTTTATCAATTACTCAGAATTTTTTAAAGATAATTAATTTAAATTTTCAGGGTTTGCAGAACAAGCTTTCGTGATTCATATAAATGTGGTTTCGATGAGATACGTCTATTACGAGCGGAGATATAAAGTTTTTAGCACTAAAAAGCATTTTTTCACTACTGACGCGGGCCATTGTGCGGGCCAAAGGTTAACCATTGTGTAGCTAAAGTTCCAATCTATTATTCGGTGAAAGATTCATTCAAATATCTTAAGCCGTTTATGAGTTATAGCATTTTAAAGAAAATAGTTAGTAGAAATCCACCTGCTACACGATTCTGTTGACCTGGTGTTTCACAAAAAATGACTTGCATTTTTCAAAATTTTCAGCTAAAAAAACTGTTTTACGTTTTGTTTAATAACTCCGTTGTCCGTAAAGACAGTTGCAGGAAATTACGTGGGTTGATAGAGAAAATGGTGCAGAGTATTTTAAAACTATAAATTTTTTGACCACGCCTACAAAACAATTGCAAAAATGGGCGGTAAATGGAATTGAATCGTTCTACGCTCCTGCATTTGTGATTTTACATTTTGCTGTTATCGACGTTGTAGCTGAAGTTGCCATCTATTAGACGGTAAAAGTTTCATCAAAATAGGCCGAGGAGTTCCAGAGATATAAGAAGTAGAAGTTTGTTTAAAATATGCAATTTCATTTGCAGAAGTATTTCACAATTTTATCAATTACTCAGAATTTTTTAAAGATAATTAATTTAAATTTTCAGGGTTTGCAGAACAAGCTTTCGTGATTCATATAAATGTGGTTTCGATGAGATACGTCTATTACGAGCGGAGATATAAAGTTTTTAGCACTAAAAAGCATTTTTTCACTACTGACGCGGGCCATTGTGCGGGCCAAAGGTTAACCATTGTGTAGCTAAAGTTCCAATCTATTATTCGGTGAAAGATTCATTCAAATATCTTAAGCCGTTTATGAGTTATAGCATTTTAAAGAAAATAGTTAGTAGAAATCCACCTGCTACACGATTCTGTTGACCTGGTGTTTCACAAAAAATGACTTGCATTTTTCAAAATTTTCAGCTAAAAAAACTGTTTTACGTTTTGTTTAATAACTCCGTTGTCCGTAAAGACAGTTGCAGGAAATTTCGTGGGTTGATAGAGAAAATGGTGCAGAGTATTTTAAAACTATAAATTTTTTGACCACGCCTACAAAACAATTGCAAAAATGGGCGGTAAATGGAATTGAATCGTTCTACGCTCCTGCATTTGTGATTTTACATTTTGCTGTTATCGACGTTGTAGCTGAAGTTGCCATCTATTAGACGGTAAAAGTTTCATCAAAATAGGCCGAGGAGTTCCAGAGATATAAGAAGTAGAAGTTTGTTTAAAATATGCAATTTCATTTGCAGAAGTATTTCACAATTTTATCAATTACTCAGAATTTTCTACAGATAATTAATTCAAATTTTCAGGGTTTGTAGAACAAGCTTTCGTGATTCATATAAAAGTGGTTTCGATGAGATACGTCTATTACGAGCGGAGATATAAAGTTTTTAGCACTAAAAAGCATTTTTTCACTACTGACGCGGGCCATTGTGCGGGCCAAAGGTTAACCATTGTGTAGCTAAAGTTCCAGTCTATTATACGGTGAAAGATTCATTCAAATATCTTAAGCCGTTTATGAGTTATAGCACTTTAAAGAGAATAGTTAGTAGAAATCCACCTGCTACACGATTCTGTTGACCTGGTGTTTCACAAAAAATGACTTGCATTTTTCAAAATTTTCAGCTAAAAAAACTGTTTTACGTTTTGTTTAATAACTCCGTTGTCCGTAAAGACAGTTGCAGGAAATTTCGTGGGTTGATAGAGAAAATGGTGCAGAGTATTTTAAAACTATAAATTTTTTGACCACGCCTACAAAACAATTGCAAAAATGGGCGGTAAATGGAATTGAATCGTTCTACGCTCCTGCATTTGTGATTTTACATTTTGCTGTTATCGACGTTGTAGCTGAAGTTGCCATCTATTAGACGGTAAAAGTTTCATCAAAATAGGCCGAGGAGTTCCAGAGATATAAGAAGTAGAAGTTTGTTTAAAATATGCAATTTCATTTGCAGAAGTATTTCACAATTTTATCAATTACTCAGAATTTTCTACAGATAATTAATTCAAATTTTCAGGGTTTGTAGAACAAGCTTTCGTGATTCATATAAAAGTGGTTTCGATGAGATACGTCTATTACGAGCGGAGATATAAAGTTTTTAGCACTAAAAAGCATTTTTTCACTACTGACGCGGGCCATTGTGCGGGCCAAAGGTTAACCATTGTGTAGCTAAAGTTCCAATCTATTATACGGTGAAAGATTCATTCAAATATCTTAAGCCGTTTATGAGTTATAGCACTTTAAAGAAAATAGTTAGTAGAAATCCACCTGCTACACGATTCTGTTGACCTGGTGTTTCACAAAAAATGACTTGCATTTTTCAAAATTTTCAGCTAAAAAAACTGTTTTACGTTTTGTTTAATAACTCCGTTGTCCGTAAAGACAGTTGCAGGAAATTTCGTGGGTTGATAGAGAAAATGGTGCAGAGTATTTTAAAACTATAAATTTTTTGACCACGCCTACAAAACAATTGCAAAAATGGGCGGTAAATGGAATTGAATCGTTCTACGCTCCTGCATTTGTGATTTTACATTTTGCTGTTATCGACGTTGTAGCTGAAGTTGCCATCTATTAGACGGTAAAAGTTTCATCAAAATAGGCCGAGGAGTTCCAGAGATATAAGAAGTAGAAGTTTGTTTAAAATATGCAATTTCATTTGCAGAAGTATTTCACAATTTTATCAATTACTCAGAATTTTCTACAGATAATTAATTCAAATTTTCAGGGTTTGTAGAACAAGCTTTCGTGATTCATATAAAAGTGGTTTCGATGAGATACGTCTATTACGAGCGGAGATATAAAGTTTTTAGCACTAAAAAGCATTTTTTCACTACTGACGCGGGCCATTGTGCGGGCCAAAGGTTAACCATTGTGTAGCTAAAGTTCCAATCTATTATACGGTGAAAGATTCATTCAAATATCTTAAGCCGTTTATGAGTTATAGCACTTTAAAGAGAATAGTTAGTAGAAATCCACCTGCTACACGATTCTGTTGACCTGGTGTTTCACAAAAAATGACTTGCATTTTTCAAAATTTTCAGCTAAAAAAACTGTTTTACGTTTTGTTTAATAACTCCGTTGTCCGTAAAGACAGTTGCAGGAAATTTCGTGGGTTGATAGAGAAAATGGTGCAGAGTATTTTAAAACTATAAATTTTTTGACCACGCCTACAAAACAATTGCAAAAATGGGCGGTAAATGGAATTGAATCGTTCTACGCTCCTGCATTTGTGATTTTACATTTTGCTGTTATCGACGTTGTAGCTGAAGTTGCCATCTATTAGACGGTAAAAGTTTCATCAAAATAGGCCGAGGAGTTCCAGAGATATAAGAAGTAGAAGTTTGTTTAAAATATGCAATTTCATTTGCAGAAGTATTTCACAATTTTATCAATTACTCAGCATTTTCTACAGATAATTAATTCAAATTTTCAGGGTTTGTAGAACAAGCTTTCGTGATTCATATAAAAGTGGTTTCGATGAGATACGTCTATTACGAGCGGAGATATAAAGTTTTTAGCACTAAAAAGCATTTTTTCACTACTGACGCGGGCCATTGTGCGGGCCAAAGGTTAACCATTGTGTAGCTAAAGTTCCAATCTATTATACGGTGAAAGATTCATTCAAATATCTTAAGCCGTTTATGAGTTATAGCACTTTAAAGAAAATAGTTAGTAGATATCCACCTGCTACACGATTCTGTTGACCTGGTGTTTCACAAAAAATGACTTGCATTTTTCAAAATTTTCAGCTAAAAAAACTGTTTTACGTTTTGTTTAATAACTCCGTTGTCCGTAAAGACAGTTGCAGGAAATTTCGTGGGTTGATAGAGAAAATGGTGCAGAGTATTTTAAAACTATAAATTTTTTGACCACGCCTACAAAACAATTGCAAAAATGGGCGGTAAATGGAATTGAATCGTTCTACGCTCCTGCATTTGTGATTTTACATTTTGCTGTTATCGACGTTGTAGCTGAAGTTGCCATCTATTAGACGGTAAAAGTTTCATCAAAATAGGCCGAGGAGTTCCAGAGATATAAGAAGTAGAAGTTTGTTTAAAATATGCAATTTCATTTGCAAAAAAACTGTTTTACGTTTTGTTTAATAACTCCGTTGTCCGTAAAGACAGTTGCAGGAAATTTCGTGGGTTGATAGAGAAAATGGTGCAGAGTATTTTAAAACTATAAATTTTTTGACCACGCCTACAAAACAATTGCAAAAATGGGCGGTAAATGGAATTGAATCGTTCTACGCTCCTGCATTTGTGATTTTACATTTTGCTGTTATCGACGTTGTAGCTGAAGTTGCCATCTATTAGACGGTAAAAGTTTCATCAAAATAGGCCGAGGAGTTCCAGAGATATAAGAAGTAGAAGTTTGTTTAAAATATGCAATTTCATTTGCAGAAGTATTTCACAATTTTATCAATTACTCAGAATTTTTTAAAGATAATTAATTCAAATTAATTCAACTACTGACGCGGGCCATTGTGCGGGGCAAAGGTTAACGTATGTACATACGTAAGTAGTGGTGTGTAATTTGTATTTATTATGTAAAATCAAAGAAAAAAGTTCTGAAGTAGTTTCTAAAACGAAATTGCATTTTTAAAGTAAACTTATAACTCGTTTATCTCTGAAACCTTTTGGCGTATTTTCATGAAACTTTTACTGAATGATAGATTGAAACTTCAACTACAACACAGAAATCATGAGGTCTTGTTCTATACGCCCTGAAAGTTTTATTTCTTTAGCTCAAGAAGCTTCCGAGTTATTGATCAAGATGATAAATTTTAGTGTTTAATTGCAGCTGATTGTTTATATTTGTTAGCTTTTTTTTTAAATATAAATTTTTTATGTTTGCATAATTATAGAAATATAGTCTGCTTCGGTAGTGCTACCAATTTTCGAAACGTTAGTACTATTTTTAGCAAAGTTATACATTTAAAGCCAAATTAGCTTCATTTTACTGATGCAGTGTGCCCAATTAAACTTCGCAAGCCAAGGCATTAGTGTATTGTTAAAGTATTTCTTTTTTTACAAGGAAAATATTTCTAAAGCATAGTTACAGGCGCTAGCATTCATAGCCTTTTCATTTGAATAAAATTTCGAGGCAAACTGAAATTGTGACGCATGTGTCTTAAGTCTTTAACTCTTAGTGTCCACCAAAACTCATACGCCATAGTTTAAAGACTTAAGACACATGTGTACCCTTTAAGCATTTTTGGTGATTTTCATGTTTTTTGCTTTTATCTCGGTAATCCGTGAGCGGATATGGCCCGAGGACACTATAACTGGGTTTTGCACCCGCTGAATCCGAAAATCACCATTAAATTTTGATTCGACCAAGTTTTCATGAAAATCGCGTTTTCGCGTTCGTGTCTTAAGTCTTTTGAATTTTCCCACTACCGGTCAGTGTTGCCAGCTAATTTTTCCTAAAATCTTTAAGAAAAAACGAAAAATTGATTTTTCTGATTGACAATCTTTGCATTTGAAACGGATTAAATCAAAATAAAATTCAGCTCAACTCGGATCTCTTTTCGTCACCATATTAAGTGTCTGACGCTTTGCCGTTTATTATTTGCTACTGAAAAATTTGTATTACCGTTTTAAATTGAAAAATTCAAGTTTTTTGTTTACTTTTGTCTACATATCGATTAGAAAATGAAAAACCAGTATTGCTTGTTTTTATTTCATAGGGGAGGCAAAAAACTATGAAATCGTTCATTATTTAGGAACAATAAATTTTCACAAAAGTCGGGCGTTATCGATCGCTAGGTAGGATTTCTAAACGAAAAATAAAGCATTAGGGTGGCACTTTCAAAGCTCTTTTACTTAAATACATTTTAAATTCAAAATAATGGATGCGCATACGGCTGTAAGTTTTTAAAATTTGCTTACAAAATTCGAGTAATGACCCAAATAAACAAAAACAATAAACATCGTAAAATTTAATAGTTCTTCTATCCATATATGTACGTATGTACATACGTAAGTAGTGGTGTGTAATTTGTATTTATTATGTAAAATCAAAGAAAAAAGTTCTGAAGTAGTTTCTTAAACGAAATTGCATTTTTAAAGTAAACTTATAACTCGTTTATCTCTGAAACTTCAACTACAACACAGATGAGATCATAAGTAAAAGGTTTTAAAATTAATTCTTTCCTATTAACGCCCATCTGCGCTCTTCATTAGTGGGCGTGGCAAAAACTTTTTAAATTTAAATTATTCTTCGTAATTTTCTTTATCAGCTTGTAAAATTTCATGCAAATGCCTTTGCAAACAACTGAGATATTTGAAAAATTAAATTTCTTTTTTTTTGTGAAACACCAGGCCAACAGAATCGTGTAGTAGGTGGATTTTGCTTAACTATTTTCTTTAAAACGCTATAACTTCTAAACGGTTGAAGATATATCAATGAAGAATAATGTGTAATCAAAAGTTTTTGCCACGTCTATTTGGTAATAGCTTAAAATGGGCGTTAGTTAAAAATCACTTGCTATTTGTATTTCGCCGATGTTTTGAGAGACCAGAGTTACATGCATATTAAAGCGTCTTTCAAACGCAAAAAATTTCATCGAAATATACGCAGCGGTTCCCGAGATATCAGCGGTGCAACTCTACAAAGAAATATGATTTTTGTCGATCAATATCGCATTATTTCACCGACAAGGTGAACATCATTACAAAACAAACATTTAAAAGTGAAGGCGCTTGATTTAGTTGCTGTTTTGGTAATTGATGTGTAATTAGCGGACTACAACGCATTGTATTTTTTTCTTTACTACTTCAATTGTTGCTTCCGGCTCAATTGTTTTTAATTGTTTAGGAGCTCGGCTTTCATTTGGTATACATTTTGAATATTAAATGTCACGTCGGAGTTAAATGTTGAACACCTAAAATTTCCTGAATATCTTCGACAATTGTAATTATTAATAAAAACAAGCAAATATAGTATATTGTTTTGCAATAAAAAGATTTATTTTTCTTTTTAACAATATAAAAAATTAGGAAGTGTTATAATTTTTATTGGGGGGGGGGGGGTTTTATTGATACGATTTGTCTGATTCCGATTTTTGATGATGATGCTTATGATGGTAATGGGGAAAGATTTTTAATGAATGTACTTGATCATATCCAATTCTGTAAAAATTAATAATAAAAAAGCATGATTAAATGGGGTTCAAATACTTTATTGCGAAAAAGATATCGAGCCTTTGCTGCTATGTAGTCATAACTCAAACAACTCGATTTTTAGTTAATAAAACATCATATCTTTTATGCCCTAATATAATTTAATTAATTGTGTTAACACCATTTAAAAAGTTCAAAGAGAAATAAAATTTTTGGGCTTCCTAATAATTTTTTGTATAAATGTTAATCCATTCAATTTTTAGGATATGTTAAAATATTGAGCGTAAACTACTTAAAAATACTTTTTTATACTCACTTTTAGCATCGACACCATGGAAACCTGACGGGCAATGCATACGCGCCAATACACCGGCCGGCGTGGGAGGCCAACACAAGTATTTGTCCCATACCCAGTTACAAAATAGACCTAAAAGTTAAACGGATTTTTTTTTTGGAAAAAGAAAAAAAAAATTAATCAAAGACAGTTTGAAATATTCAGCGATAACAACTAAACAGAAAATACAATAAGATTTTATACATTTAACGATGATTTCTCCATCAAATTCAAATTAAAATCAGTCTTTTAATGGAGATACATATTCGTACATATTTAGTTGTAAATGAAATGAAAATGAATTTAAAAATGATATAAAATTTCTTGTTAAATAGAGAAATCCAGTACAATTTGTTTTGTAAATATTAAATAATAAAAACTAAAACTCAGGAGATGTTAAATTTTATTTGGGTTTAAGTTCTTTACAATTCCATAATTTCATTTAAGTGAAAATCATGAAAGAACATGATGCCATTAAGGTATATTTTGGCAACACAAAAGGTAAAAGGCATTCATGTCTAAAAATCGTAAATGAAAAGTTTTCCCTTTAAAGTGTTTTAGCCACCAACAATCAGTTGTTATCAGCGGGGTGGATAAAATGAAAGGGTGAAAAATTGGCAAAAAAAAGAAAGAAAATAAATGGAACATTTAATTATTATAAAAAATTTAAAAACTCAAAGAATATTATAAAATTTTAATTTACTAAATTAAATTATCTTCTGCAAATGTTTGAAAAAGTTTCTTACTAAAATTCAAAAAGTTTTCTAAGTTTTAAGAACATGCAAACTAGAGATGGGATCGTGAGTGATTTTTTACTCACGCTCATGCACGCTCACGATAAACAAATTTCACTCATGCACGCTCACGCACGACCTCATATTTTTGGCTCACGTTCACTCACGCTCACGTGAGTGGAAAAAAAGTTAGTCACAATCACGCAAACTCACGATCACGAAATACTCACGAAAAAATTACAGCCTATAAGTTAAATTAAAATTTCTGAATGCAAATAGAAAAATCTAATATAAAATGAGAAAATTCTGGAATAAAAGAGGAAAATTATGTTTAACTGAGAAATATACTTTTCTAAAACAATTTGTTAGTTTTGAAATAAATTTTTTCAATTTTGATATATGGGTAAGTCCTAGAAACAGTCTACCAAACAAAATATTTTGAAAGTGATCCAACTTATTTTTATGGAATATTAGACTGAATATATAATTTAATAAATAAATAAATAATAATAAATTTTGTAAATAAATGTATTTCGACGATCAATTATGCACAAATTATTATCAAATCCTACCCTACCTCAGATCTTCTAATTTCATACCAGAAATGAACCATTTTTAGGTATTCATATCATTACTTTAGTGTTAATGAAGAAGGCCCGATCGAAAGCCATATTCTTATATATTGAATTCACTTAAATTTTAGTAAAAAAATGTGTGTTAACTATTTTCGAAACATTGAAATTAGGTATGAAATTTCAGAATAGAAATATAATAGAAAAAATTTAATGTGACTCACATAGGGTACGTCACAAAGGGTACAAAAAACGAAAAAATTTTTTGGCTGCAAATAAGTTCTTTTAGAATTCTCTTATATTCAGCTTTCTTTTAGGAACTAAATTTTGTGTGTTTTATTATGGAAAATTCGCAAAAAATTACGAAAACACACTTTAACTTTCAAAGTTACTTCCGTTTTTCGTAGCGTGCGTCGCAAAACTTTGTGGTCCATTATTTCGCAACAAATACCTGCTAAAAAATTATAAATATATAAATTATATATCCCACTAAACACGATGCATAAGGCACCTCTTTTGAATGACCAAAAAATTTGTACTATAGGGTCCGCCATCGAGTGTAGCTTCGGCTATATGGCACGTAGCGCCGTCCTGTTGAAACCAAATGTTGCCAATAACCTCCTCTTCAATTTTTGTGAACAAAAATTCGTTCAACATGGTCCGATAACGATCGCCATTGACTGTAACGGCCACTCCTTGCTCATTTTCGAAGAAAAATGGCCCAACTATGCCTCTGGACCAAAATCCGCAACAAACAGTGACTCGTTTTGGGTGCGTCGGCTTTTCAATGTATGCGTGCGGGTTTTCTGTGCCCCAAATGCGACAATTTTTCTTGTTTACATACCCGCCAAGATCAAAATGAGCGTCATCTGAAAAGATGATTTTTTTTGGCAAAATCGGCATCTTCTGTAAGTCGATCGCAGGCAATATTTCCCAGCGTTGTTCAAACGTATACACAACCATATTCGTTCAGCGGAAGGATAAAACTAATTATCTGTCAAATCAGACATGAGCTAAGTAAGTGTTACCATTTACGAAATAAGCAATAGTTGAAAAAAAAACGGTAGATGGCGGACCCTATATACATATATTAATGTTAAAACGCGTATGAATGTAGCGTTCCTAACGTAGGATTTACACATATGTATGTATGTACATATGATTCATGCGATTTCAAACTTTGTAGTTAAAATTAAATTTGAATACAATCGAAAATTCTTAAAGGAAATATAAATTTACTTTTATTGTAAAGTTTTGAAGTGAAATTTAAATTTATGTACATATTTAAGATATTTTGATTAAAATCATTTTCTTGCTCATAAGCAATCTGTGTAATATTAACTAGGATCTTGTAATTTAGTGTTAATCGATAATAGATAAATAAATTTATGCAAAAATAAAATTTTGTCAACATTTTTCCGTGAAGTCTGTTTCACATCTCTTCAAGTATTCTTCCTGGCGTTGAAAAAACTCTTTCATCTTTCACTTGCTGAGGTAGATGTTATACAAAGTATTTGTTTAGCGCCAATTTTTGCTTTTTTCCAAAAACTTAAAATATCTAAGTCTTGTTCGTCTGTGTTAACGTGAATGAAAAAACGAAAGAGAATTGCAGATGTTTTTCTTTCAAATTTCGACTGGCGAACGAAACTCGGACTTTTACTGCTACTTTGACACGTTCATTCGCATCAGTACATTAATACATACGGCACAACGTTTTATGTCTTCATGACAAAATTGAAAACCACGTACCTATTAAAAATATGCAAAAAAATTCCAAAATCGAAAAAATCACGCTCACTCACGTTAAGTTTTTTTATACTCACGCTCATGCACGCTCAAGTGATTGAAACAAAAAACTGCTCACGATCATGCATGATCACGCGTGATCACGCATGATTCACGCTAATCACGTGAGCGGTGCCCATCTCTAATGCAAACAAACTTATGTATGTGCTGTTCAAAGAACCCAATCAATCGAATCGAGCGAACAATTTGTATGAAAACCACTCGGTTATTCGAGTGGTTTCCATACATATTTTCTACTCAAGTCGATTGCTTGGATTCTATGAAGAGCACATTAAAGTTATTAAAACAGTAAACTGAAATTATTCTTATTAAGAAAGAATTATTCTTAATTAAAAGCTAATTCATTTTGTCACCACTAAGGCAAAACGGGGCAAGATACTGTTTTCAGAGGACGCTGCACCATCTAATCAGCGCTTATGTGGTTTAAACGATAAAAAAAAATAAAAAAGCAAATTTAAAAGCTATCGTCAACAAATTGTAATAAAGACGATAAATCAATCCGGCCAAAAGGGGTTTTTTTTAATTTTTCTGTTTTATTTTTATTAAAGAACAAACACAAACTGCAAAGCCATTTTGGCTTGTCTGCAGAAACACCGAGGGTAACATGGACCGGTGTGTTGTGTAATTTTTTTTAAAACTCATCTGGTCTAACTGACATCTTAGTCAGAAAAAATCCTTATATGAGAAGGTATTCAAGACAGAATTTAACATACGAGTACACTTCTACATGCCCAAGAAGGACACTTAACATATCGGCTGAAACAGACATTGAAACGTGTTTGGATATCAGAGAACAATTTGATACACACAAAAATGTGGTTGAAATAGCAAGAGATAGAACATTTAAAATACAGAACTATTGATTACTTTTGACTTCGAAAGGACCTTTCCTTGCGGCAGCTGAACGTGCTCAATTTTGACATACCTGCTTACAAACATGATGGAGAACGAATTTTAAGGAGCTTGTGGTTTGAGATCAAAGCAGCGAGAGGATCGCAAGAAGTCATATATCGTTTATATTTTTAATTTAAAAACCAACTTCCTAACAAAATCGTAGCTGGAATGTCATGTTTTTTGTGATGTTTATGGTAAATGTTTTACCTAACATTAACGAAATATATGTTCACAAGATAGTGAACGGGACATATATACAGTGCCGGTGAAAAAAATAGCAACAATGTAAAAAAATTACACATACAATATGTAATGGCCAGCAGAAAAGTGGATAAATGTTCTTTGGACAGATGAGTCAAAAATTGCTTCATTTGGATGCAAGGGATGGATCACGTTCCTATGTCAGAGCACACTCTAATGCAGAATTCAACCCAAAATACACAACAAAACCGTTAAACACGATGGTTCTAACACTATGTTTTGGGGGTGCTTTTCTTATTATGGATCAGAACAAACATGGATAAGAGAGTTTACGTTAACATCCTCCAGGAAGTAAAGCTACCGTATGCTTCTGAGGAAATATCGCTAGTATGGGGCTTCCAGCAAGACAATGACCCGAAGCATATGAGCAAAATTGCAAAAAAAGGGTTTTTTGATCAATAAAGTAAACGTGATAAGAGTGGCCCGCTCAGTCCCCAGATCTCAATACAATTATAATTTATGGACAGATATAAAGAAGGGAGTGTTTCCAGTAATGAAAATCTTTGCACGGCTGTTCAACAAATCTGGAATTTGTTTTTGTTTTAAATGTAATTGTACGAAAGAAAGAATTCGATCGATCACACTAAAATATTATAAAAAACCGTAGTATGTGTACCATGGTAGTTTGTAAACCACATGTCTGTCTGGGGTATTACATTTCTAAACAAAACCAATTTAAGGGAAATTTTACTTTGCTTTATTTTTTAATTTCTTAAATAGAAATACTTAAGAATTTTATGTTTTAAATTATATTTGCAAAATTTCACTTAAATAAAAAATGGTCCTTCAAGAGAAATTTTATATTGCAAGGACTTCTTCTTAGCGATGCTTTATTAAATGATTTTGGCTAAATTTCATTTGAAGAAAAATTTTATTAATTTTCTTCTTTTTCATAAATTTAATATTATTTTCAACAATATTTTGTGAAAATTCCTTATAAAAAAATTTCTGAGGAAAAAACATATATTTATATAACGAAATCCTTGGTAACTATTTTAGTTACATTAAAAGATAAAACCGATTTAGAGAAAATTTGTTTATGTTCTGTCCAAATTTCCCTTAAACAAATAAAATTTCCGTTTTAAGAAAATTTTAGAAAAAACATATATATATATTTTTTTATAAATTTAAACATATTTTCAACAAATATTTAGTGCTTAAACAATATTTCGTTAGCTAAAATGCAAAGAGGCCTAACTAACAAAAAATTCAAAATATTATTTCCATACAGAGGAACGTTGGCTGAAACGACTTCCATATCAAATTGACTGATTCAATTTCTTTGTATTATTAATATCTATACCTTTGAGAACCAAATAACTAGCAAAAAGTGCATGCTTTTTCAACTTTAAAGAAAATAATGGGCACAATTATGGGTGTCGTTGACGTTGGCGAAAATAAAGTTTTCCTACAAATTGAATTTCAATATTTCACATATAACAAAAAAATGTTGCTTGTGCTTTTTATGGAAATTGCTAAAATTTTAGTATTTAAAATTTTTAATCGCACTTTTTTCCAAAATTTGTTTTTATTAAAACTATTAATATTTTACAAAATATTAATTTTGGGAAAAAGTGCGATTGAAAATTTAAAATACTAAAACTTTTGCATTCTTTTTAATTATATTGTAATATTATTGCTGTACACAGAAAATTTTGTTAAGAAATATTGCAATAATTGTATTTATAGCGATTTATCAGCAAATTCGATTAACTTTCGAATTAAAAATGAAAAACCTTTAATTAATTTAAAATTCTTATGTTAAGCTTTATTTTATTCAACAAACTGAGTTTCAAGTTTTTAAATTACATACACCTGAACGGAATAACAAAAACATATTCTCTTCTCAAGAGGTGAGTAAACAAGAGATTTGTAGCAAATTTTTACACAATATAAAGAACGAATCCAAGATTAACTCTGCGTTTTTAGCACAAAAATCATCATTTTTGGGTTATGACATTATTAACCTTCGCTTTACCAATACCCACCCGGGTGACCATTTCAGTTTTGTTTCTTTAATAACTTTCTTATTTTTCTTTTGATCTAAAAGAAATTTAGACTCACTGAACAGATTGTGAAGTTCTCCAGAATTTTGTAAGAACATGATAGAATTTTAAATATTTTACGCACTTTGTTTAACTTTTTTCAGTTTTTCTTCATGGTTTACCAATACCCACCTTGGTGGGTACAAACATATATTTTATCTTTATTAAAATTTTTTATTTTTAATTGAAGTTTATTGTTAAATAAAAAAAACATATTTATATAACTAAATAACCTCATTTTGTTATGATGTTTGGGTTTGGTGGCACTTATCAAATTTAGTTTGGCAGACGCTGTGTTGTGCACAAATCGGCTTCTTGCATCTTCCACAAACTTGCAGCGTATTTCTTCTTTGTTTTTGTTGGTAACAAATGTAACATTTTCATTTCATTTTGATACGCCCAGATGCATCTCTTTCTGGAGTTTCATCGGCTTCAAATTCAACCACCTGGTTCACCTGAAAAGTATAGCTTATGTATTAATTCTTTTAGTTTTTCAAAGTTTTTACCTATTATGCATTCAATGGGTGATCTTATTGAAAATCTTCCAGTAATTTATGGTATTTTTGACTTTGTCAGTATAAGAGGACGACATGGGTCTTCACCAAGGCTTTCAAGAAAGTGCTTACGCTGCGATTGCCTTACAGATTTTTCACCAGTGTTTTCTTTGCAAATTATAAAAGACGCAAGTGCCGCTGTATCCAAAATATTAAAAAAACAATGCTAATGGCCACCGAAATGTTGCTCGCTTTGTGGAGTACTGTGACAGCATTTTATCCATGGTGTGCACACCACCCTTTGTCTGGTTATAATATAATATTATATCTGGCTTATTCTGTGGACCTGATATAGATTTATCTTTGTGCATTGTGGACAGTAATACAACAGATTTATTTTTAGCCGGAACATACGAAACCAACGTTGTGCCTTCGGAAAAACCAAATAAAGTTGAAGTAACTTCGCGGTTACGAGACGGCTGAAATTCTTCCGGAATATACCTTTTATTTTTCTTCAATGTGCCTACGACGGACATTTTCCAAGTAGCCAGTTCTTTGGCTAGTGAAAGTGTAGTAAAAAAATTGTCCATGGTGACATTTCTTCCAGTGTTTTTATACACAATTACTAACTCCTTTACAACACGTTCACCTTGATTGGTGTCTCTTACATTATTTACTTTTCCTGTATAGATCTGCCCTTGAAGGGGATAAAACGTTTGGGAGTCACATGCCCACCAGATATTTATGTCTTTGAAGACATGTATTGAGTAAAGCGTGTTCTACCCCGAAATCTATACAGTTGCTCGTCCACGGTTATAGACTCATGACGGCGATAATGAGCTCTTAAATCAGCATTTAACATTTCGAAAACATCTATTATAGGTGCAGCTTTATCATCTTGTTGTCGCGCCACTCGTGTAGCATGCCAATCGAAGCGCAGAAAGCATAAAATTTCCACAAATCTATTACGAGACATTGTTGCACGATAGAGGTGATAAGAATTTTTTCTCCAAAGCTCAGTGAGTGTCTCTTTACAAGAGTTGTGGCTGCCCATTACCAGCAAAATACCAAAATTTGTACATTGTGATTAAAAAACAGCAAACAAGTCCATATAAAATTTGATTCAATTTTACATAGAATTATGCTTATTATTATTTATAAGGAAGTATTCTTTTTGGGTCCCATGGAGTTCGTTATAACCAAGTTTCATTGTACTTTGATAGAACTGAAAGTTGTTACAACTCATATAAAAAATAAACAAAAATTATAAAAATATGTGACAAAAAAATTTTTATCGCTTACAAGCATATATAAAAAATTGCAGTACCACCCGGGTGGGTATAAGTAAACGATGTACATAAAATCCTTTGGTAAAGCGAAGGTTAAAGTAAATTAACGATATGTTTAAACATATTTCTTGCAGATACGTCTTTTTGTGTTTCAGCAAAACAGAATCCAAAAAGGCATATCTAAAATAACTCTTCAAATAATTAAAAAAATGCTTTAAAAAATTTGTAGGTGCGTTTAAAGTGAAATTATAAAAAAACTTCGTTAAAAATGTTTATAGTTTTCATTTTACTTTTTGCATTTTAGCTTAACGATTTGCAAGGCTTTGAAAATTTCCCTTAGAAAAAATCTCTGAGGAATAACTTTACAGGAAAAAAGTAAAACAAGTGCATTTATATTATTTAAATGCGGAAGTAATATCTCTTCAAGGAATATTTAAGTTTGCAAGACTTTTTTACAAACTGAATAATTATCACAATAAGAGGTTTATGCTTAATTGAGATCTGAGATTTTCACCAAATTTTCCCTCAATTTTCCTTTAAGGCATATTTCACTTGGGAAGTTTAACAATAAAATTGATCTATTAAAATTTATTATTTTTTTCGAAATTTTCTTTAAGCGGAATTTTGTTATTTTTATTTTATTTTATTAAAAAAAAAAGTTATTTTAATTTTTTTATCTTTTTATTTATATTTCATTAAACAATAATTATTATTATTAATTTCATTTACATATACATATATGTATGTATATATCCCTGACGAAGCTTTTCATTGAGAAAGCGAAGTATTGGATTAATTAAATAAATTATATTTATATTGCTGAAGAAGATATTGAAGAAATTATTTAATAAATTACTTTATTAAATTAATTAAAATTGATGATTTTATTTCGAAATTTTCTTTAAAGGAAATTTTTCATTTTGCTGATGATTTTGCAAATTTTGCTAATTTTACTAGTAAGAATTTTATGCTTTACAGAAATTTGATAGTTTTACTGAAGTTTTCATTGTATAAAGAAAAATTTCTTGAAGATAATTTTTAGCAATTTTAAAATTAAAAAAAAATTATGATTTACGAAAATTTTTAAGAGAGGAATTCAAAATTTTTCTAAGAAATAAAGGAATGATATTTTCAAAACAAAGATTGTATGAGGGAATATTTTGTGACCACTTTTTACATACATAAATATTAGAGTAAATTTTAAAATTTATTTATTTTTTTTTTGTGAAATTTATGGGTTTTAAATCCTGTGTGCTTGTATGTAATATAATTTTTCCTTTGAAATGTGTAAATTAATTTTTTTTTCAACTCACTTACCTTGTTGTGGCTGAGTGTAGTTGGAAAATTGGGCTGAACAGTTTTCGTAACTATTAATTGCTATACTAGGATATGTTATACTCGGTGTTATTGTTGTATTTGTTGCTATTGTTTCTATTGCAGTTGTTGCTACCGTGCTGCTACTGGGCGTTGTTGCATTTAGAAACTCATTTAAGTGGGTTATTGTTGTTGTTATCACGTTATTGTTGCTTTCATGCAAATTACTGTTATCGTCTACTGCTGCAGCAGCTTCAGTAGTTGCATGTTCAATGTGTTTTAGATTACTATTGTTATTGCTGCGGCTGCTGTTATAGGTGGTGCTTTGTAAAATTTCAGAGGTCATTGTGGTTGCTATTCTAGTTAAAGTTGACGAGGCTGTAGCTAAAGGACTTTTAAACGTTGACAATTGCGTAAACTCTGTGTTGTCACTGTCACTGTTACTGTCCAATTGTGTGACATGTTCAGTAGTAGTAACCTTTTGTGTATCATTAGCAGCAGCTGGATTTTGCAAAAACATGTACAAAACTTTGCTAACATTGGAACGTATCGTTGCAATTGTGGCTGATAAGCTATTGGCATCATATTCAGTTTTAGTTAAAACGTCATTGTCCTCATCAGTATTGACTAACACGTTGTTATCGTAATTATACTCGTCAGCATTATTGTTGTGGGTGTCTGAGTTGGCATTTCTTTTATGAATTAATTTTACAGTTGCTGATGCTGCAGTCCGCAAAACGTTTTCCAAATTTAAATCATTGTGGAGTCGTATATTTGCTGTTGAATGCTCGTCGATTCTCTTAGAGTTGTCTGTGGAGAATGCCATAGTCATGTTGTTTGCATCATTTGGACAAATGCAAGTGAGATTTTATTTATAATCTCTTCTTTAGTTGTTGTTATTGCCTTTGGTGGGGACTTGAAGGAGTAAAATTTCTGCTGAAACAAAATAAAAGTAAACAAAACAAGATTAAAATTACACATAAGTGAGTTATTTTAAATAGTTGCAAGTACTAGATAATAAGAAAACTATCTGGTCCAGTGACGTGCACTGAGAATCTCCATATATCGTTTGTGCGTTGTAAGCAGTATAATTATAAAGGGATAAAAATATAAATTTTCAATACTATCAGAATGTAAACGTCACTCTTTTCGATGGTCGCTGCACCAAATAAATAACGTTCATGAATTTGTGTTTCTACTTTTCAGGTGGATGACAGCATAGCACTGGAAATCTTCATTGGCATCAACACTGGGCTTGAATCATCACATCCGTGAACGTATCGGCAATCATACGAAAGAAAATTACGTGACTCGTGTGCTCAACTTCAAGTGATAGCGAGGAAGATTTCTTTTTGCAAAAACGATTACGTTTGACGTAAGACACTCAATTGCAATAACAGAGTTTTATTAGTAGAGCTGTGCCAAATCGTTCATTTCGTTGATCGGTCATTTTCGTTCAATTACCAAAAATTAACCCGTTCGTTCAATTGAACGATAGTACGGCAACAATTCTATTTTTTTAATTCACTTCGTTCAGTTGGGTGATTCAATCAATTTAACCCGTTCGTTCATGAGCTACACAGCTCTAGTGCCGAGTACATTTTGTTAAATATAATGTGAGGCAAATGAGTCGTGTGACTGTAAGAAGGAATTGATTTGTATTCAATTTAGGTCATAATAATGTTAATTTCATTTATTCGCAATATTTTTAATCAATATAAATTTTATATCATAATCCGAAATTAGTTTGGATCTTGATATCATCATTTCAATAAAAACTTTATAATTTTTTAATTAATTCACTTGTGAATTTTAAAGCTTCTGTCTGGTATGCAATTACAATTAATGCTGAAGTTCACAATTCTCAATATCCAGTAAAATATTCTAAAATACACACCAACAAAATTGCTCTGAAAACAAGGATATTTTCGTGCAGCTTGAGAATCCACAAACTATTTTATGATTTTGCGGTACGGTCCAGAAATCTTAAACAAAGAATACAAAAAATGCTGTAATTTGGGGATATAGAGAAGTCACAATATCTTGAAAGCCAAAACGTATTGGACATTTTTATGCGGATTTTTTAATTCAGCACAAGAATCAGCTCTTTTGATCTCTAAGACATTAAAAAATTAAATTCAAAGCTGCTGCCCAGTGTAATCAGGACTTGTTTAAAAGTTTTCTTTAACACACACATGCGTATGTAAATATGTGCTTGCATACATGCATAAATAAATATTTTTCTTTTTATTTTAATTTAGTGGCAGCTAATATTTTTGAAAATATCCAAAAAACACTTATCGTTAAACTAAAAGAGAAAAAAACCTTTCAGAATACACAATTGCAAGCAAAAAAATTGTTTATAAGCTAAAATCTGTAATAATTCAAATGGGAGGATATAAATAAAAAATAACACAAATCTTTTTTAAATGAAATTCAGAATAAAAGATAAGTACGAAATATAGAAAAAAAAAATTGCCAGAAAGTCTAAAGGTATTTATACCTTAAGAAAAGCAATGATTTTATGTATTATATTATGCACATACATAATAATAATAAATCTCGTATTAGAGATTACAAATTAATGCTTCTCTCCAGAGGTTCGTTCGCTGAAACTTAATGATGCATTATGATTTACTTTAACCTGCATTCAAAATACACGGAGTATAAAAAAGAAACAGAAAAATGTTATAAATGTAAATTGTGTTTTAAAATGTTACGATTTTCGTATTCGAACTTTAAATCTGTCGGTTTTTTTTTAAAGCCATAAAAATACAAGCCCGTTAATAATTCTTTTACAAATTGTTGTAAGACGATTCTTGAAATCAAATGTCAAAAATTTTAAAAATTGCCGTACATTTTATTTCATTCGACAAGAAATAAAAGCGAATTAAGAAGTTAATTAATTTTTGTCGAGTAAAGTTTTTCCACTATTTGATCGAATAATGAAAATAGTTAATATCGATTAACGAATAACTTGAACAATTGATGTCAATTAATCGAGTAAAATGACGTGGCCATTAAAGAGCTCAGTAAAGATTCCGCAAAATTTATTGAGTTCGATGGAATAATAAAGTTCTTAATCAACAATTTTCAAAAAGGCGAATAATTCCTTTTGCAAAAACTTACTTGCTTGCCTCAATGTCAGATTAAACGAGAGCAGAATTAAAGTACTTAGTATACTTATCTCGAAAGGTTACGATTAAATTGCATGATGGTTTGTTTTACACTAATTCTCAGGAAAAAGAAAATGTGGATCTAAATGAAAACAATCGCTTGTGTGAACTTAACAAAACTATACAAATTTTAAAAAATCTAGCACAAACTGTATTAGTACTCGTATAATAGAAGATTTCATGTATTTAGATAAGACAAGGAAAAAATCAGAAAAACTAGAGGCGAGCATCTAAGCTATACACTATTTATAAAAGACTATTTTAGCAGATGTTAATCAAATCTCGTCAGCAGTACATAAAATATTAAAATTTCTCATTAAACGTACTTTTTGATGTATTATCTTTTTTGAAAAGTTTGAGAACTTTATTTGTAGGTACAAATGAATCATTTAATTGTTTATTTTTAACAACATTTGTATTTTATTGTTTTTTTTAGTTTGTATATTAATATAATAAAAGTATAAAATCAAACACACATGTATATTTCTTCCTTTGGTTACAATTATTTGAAATTTTTCTTTTAATTATTTGAATTTTTCGAGTTATTCGAATGATTTAAAACCCTAATTCGATAAATCCTAAGATCGATTAATTTCTTACTCGAAGAAAACCAAAAGTAAAAAAAATGGATACTCTACTGAATGAACCCCAGATTACTTTAATTACAAACATTTGTTTGCAAATTATGTAACTGTGCAATAATTAAAGCAAGCCCATTTTTTCGTCAAATTTCTTTATGCAAATAATTGACAATGCGAGGCTAATATTTCTGCAACGACGGCAATATTTTATTCAGTAATGCAATAGTTTGCAGGCAGGTTGTACAAAATTTGCAGCATTTGCTGCTGATTGATGCATTCAAATTTTACTTCATAGTTTTCAACAAACCACAAACACACATCATACTTTTTGCCCTAAACAGCTCGTAAGCTACTATCAGCGTTAAATTTTCCTTAAAAAAGTTAATACACACAAATCTTGCAAACAAACCTTTCACCACGAAAAAAATATCCATTGAATAAAAATGCATTTTATACGTGACTGTCTGTCGACGTCTACAAGTGCATAATTTTTTTTTACTGTTTTATTTTTATTTTGTTTGTATCCATATAAAGTGCCAAAAGCTTTAATAATTTCACTACTATTATTTTATGTTTAGCTTTTGCCCTAAATAAAAGTACATAGTTGTATCCACATACACATATTCTATCAGCTTATGCAAGTCAAACGTTCTGATTTTTTGCATACAATTTAATTTCGGAAGGACAGAAAAAAAGTACTGAAAATCACTACATTGAAAAACCAAGATTAATAAAATATGTTTTTTTTTCGTTTTAGTTGAACGTAGTATTTTTTTAAACTTCAAACATTAAATATGAGAAATTATTTTAAGTAAAAGTTATTTTTCAGTTTAAAAGTAGTGAACTCGTGAAAATCATTTTTTTAACTAAAGACTTCCTATATTTCGGAAAATATTGTTAAGTAGATTTCTAATAACAGAAAATATAAATGGAATTTATTTTTATTTATTTATTTTAAAAAATGTTTTCTTAATCTTTGAACCTTTTTGGATCAAAAAAGCACATACCACATTTTTTTTCTAGGAGGAAAGTTTTCGCATGAAATGAGTGAATTGATGTGAACTGAAACTGAACAATAGGTTTTCTAATTTCTGTATCTATTTCTGTATCAGTGATTTAAATTATTTTCCAGGAAAAATTTTTCATAATCCTTAAGAGAATTGAGCAAAAAAATAAAGATTGCTATCTTTTCGTTAGAAACCATTTCGAGGCATCCGCAAACAACCAAAGTGCTATAAATTGGAAAATATTAAGAAAAAATTTAATTCCAGTAATCAATTTTGTGTGAAGAAAGCTCAAAATTTGTGTGAATAATTTTTGTCAATACAGTCGACGCATACATGGACGTAGATAGTATATACATTTGGCGCACCGATCATAAAAAAAATAAAACAATTATTTAAGAATACCCTCTTCTTGAATCCCAAACCTGTTTCGCGAAATTGTTTATGATTTGTGAGTTATCCTCCATTCATTCATTTTGCTCCATATCAACATTGTTAAGGTTGAATAAGTGCTGGTTATGCTGCACAAGCCACTGTTTGGCGATTGCAGCAAATCTCGTACAAAAATGTACAAAATAAAAATCACTCTTGCTTTTTGCTTTATTTCCACAAAAAAACAGAGTAGTTAAAACTGCAAAATAAAATTAAATCCAATAAAAAAGTAAAAAAATCACTTAAAAATAAAAAAAATTAAGGAAGTCTGTTTTGTTTAATTATACATACATAAGTATAACTGAAATTAGGTCATTTCATTCTTTTTTGTAAAAACCCACCACAATTATTTGTTTTTCTTGTCAAAACATAGCGGCAGGTCGATATTTAGAAAGAATATGGCAGCGGCTTCTTGACCGCCTTTTAGCCAATTGACTTGTTTCTGTTGACTGTAAAAAAATTAATTTGGTGGCATGGCAGCATGTCCGGCAGAAAACAAGATTTTCATATTCAATAAAAGAATATTAACTTTTAACTACATTCATGAAAGTTCCCAAAAATGTACATTTCTGTTCAAAACATGTGCCAGAAGAAATGATGAAAATATAAAAAAAATATGTATAGACTTGAGAGAAAACTTTAGGTAAACCTTGTTTGTAATTTTTCTCCTTGCGGACTTTTTGGCATATGCGCCAAGCCAATAATGAGCTGTCGATATGTCTGTAGCACATATTAAATGTTTTATAGTGGAATGACTGGAATTGGCTGGTGTGCCAAGCGTGACGATTTTACGTCATTTTGACGATTTTTATAGCGAATTTCACAAAATGACGTTTGACAATTTTCGTTTAGTATCCCTTATACTTTGATGATGTCGCTAGTTTTCGCTTAACATAACCTCTACTTATGGCAAAATGCCACGCTCTAAAAATATATTTTTAAAATTTTATTTAAAAATTTGAGTGACATTAACGAGCTTTACTTAATTTGATGAATAATCTAAACAAAATTGAAGGAATTCAAATTCACAACATGTGCTATGAAATGCCGAAACTTTTCGAAAATGTTTTAATAAATTTTTTAGTAGATGATTGTATAAAAAATACGCCTCTAAATCAAATTAATTTCCATAACCGTAAAAATATTCTAAAAAAGCAAGAAGTTCATATTGGTGAGTACGTAAAAAAATGTTAAGACAATAAACAAATGATGTTGCAACTTTCAAATCAATTTATTGATAATTATGTATAATTTTATGTTAAATTGTGTTACCAATAAAAAAAAGATATGATTTCCATTACAAAATTATTAAAAGTTTTAATTTAATTACACCATCTGTGATTTTGAAAAAAAAAACTCCGAAATTCTTCCTTTATTAAAAGGTTTTTCTAATCAAGTCTCTGAAGAAAAATATCAAGATATTGAGCATGAAATAAGAGAACTAAGATTTTTGGATTTTGGAGACCGCTCATTAAATGCAGATATACATATTTTGGAAAAGAGGAAAGTCAATTAATCTACCAACCAATAATCCCGTTTTTCCAAATTTATGTGAATGTGAAATATCTTAATGAGTTTACCAAACTCTTCAGCTAATGTTGAAAGAATATTTTGCAAAATTAGTCTTAATAAAACCAAGATAAGAAATTAATTGGAAACAGAAACCCTCGAGAGGATTCTTTTTTCAAAAGATTATTTAAAAAATAATTCCTGTGGATGTTACAATCTTAGCATTACAGCTTAAATTTAACTTATTGATTTTTTTTGTTAATTGAAATAAACATGAATAGTTTCTTTTTAATGGTTTATATTTGAGAAAATCATTGTTTAAATGCGGAAGTTTTTGTTATTTGTGAAACGGCTGAAATGTAGAATTTTTTAAGAAAATAAAAATAGATACAATTTTAAGTTATGGTGAGTAATCAATTAAGCAATTTTTATTATCTTTTATGGCACTAAATTAGTTCAGAGTTACAAAAATAAAATAAAATAAAATAATGATAGCGTAAATCATTTGAAATCTATTCATAAAACGAGATTGAGTTCATTATAAAATCACTTTATTTCTGTCAGTTCAGAAATGTAGTAAAAAATAACATTTATTATTAATAGATTCACAAGTTTTGATTGTAAAATATTTATGAGTTTTTGGAAAATGTTTTGATGCTTTTAATTAATTTAAAAGTATATATATGTATATATAACGGAACAGGACAGTATTGTTTTCGATGGTCGCTACACCATCATCGTAATTGATGTGACGTGTTTGTTTCTATCTGATAACATCGATTTAAGCGTAAAGAGGTATCTCTTTTCCTGCCAAGACAAGCCAAAAAGGCTTAAGCAGTTTGCGTTTGTTCTTTCACGTAGAATTTTGTAGAAACATACCGATTGTCGAAATAAAATTTGTTACAATAATTTCTCTTATTATCTTTATTTTTATTTTTCAATATTTTGGAAGTAAATAACAAAATTCGTTTTGTTTTGTTATTTAAAAGACACAAATCGCAACTTATTAAATGCTTAAGGAAGACTTACAGGTGTAATAATTTTTCCAATTTTTTTCTGCCTTATTACACAGTTCAGCACGAAAAAAAATTACGCGTTCCGGCGATTGATTCTGGTAGAGGAGATAATCTTGAATTTGATTTGTTTTCGGTGTGTAGTAAAATTATATGACTATCATTTTTGTAGAACATTTCATTCCTGCTCTTCCCCTTTTTAGGGGCGTTTTTGCGATTTGTTTGAATAAAGACAGAAAACTCCCCGTTATGAGGGGGATTTAGAGGGTTAATATGTTTTAAAAAAATATTTTCCATAACATTTCATTCAAAGTTGCTGAACATACCCTACAACTCAGATGTAAAGAAAACATAATTTTATATACCGGTATACAAGTTGGGAAACTTTAACCACCTCTAAAATAAAATTCCGATGTGATCTTTCAAAACGCTGACATATATATACATATATTTTTTTTGGTCTCATTTACCAGAATCGTCGGAATCCCGCAATTTTGGAAAAAGTTTGAAATTGTTGTACAGTGTTACATCTTCGTAGCGCTATTAAGCATTTATGAATACCCTTTTGGGGATTTTCTTTTATTAAACTCTTTATTAAAAAGTGTTTATGATGAATGCCGAAAATATTTAAGTTATTAATAAAATACTAATTGAAATTAAAGAAAAATGCAAACCACTTTTTTTCCAGTGTATACATTCTATGATGGTCTAAATTTTATCTGTAAATTTTAATTGCAGACACGTAAATTATAAACGTTTTTCTGGCACAAAATTGAGCAGTAAAATAAATAAAAAATTCATTTATTAGTCTCTCATCTTTCAAAACAGAAAAATTTTTAATATTCGTGAGAACCGCGTCTTTCTTTCCCATTCAAAGTAATAAATATTTAAAAAAAATTATTTATAAAAAATTCAAATTTTTTCTTTTTAAATATTCAGTATTTTATTTACTGTATTTTAACAAAATTAGTAAAATGAAATTTTTTTAAATCTTCTTATATATAAAATTCTTGTGTCACGGTGTTTGTGTTTGAACTCCCCCAAAAGCGGCGGCTTTACCGATTTTTATGAAATTTTTTATGTGTACGAGTAATTGGTTGGTATGAGAATATGTCGAATCGATTTTTGGTCTGTAGGTGGAGGGGCTATACAAATGGTCGCTATATGAAACTACATTTCTCGACGGATTTTGCTGAAATTTGAAACATTTAATGCAGGCAACGTGGCCATGACTACAGAATACTTTTCGATGGACGACAACCACTTCAACGCCATAAATAAAATTCCTATTTACCTTGATTCGTTCTACATAAATATTTTAATCTTATATATAGAAACCCTTTAAACTTGATCTCAGAATTGAGCCTCGAGAATTGACCAAGTGCAAGTTTAATTGACCATTTTTCAACAGATTTAGCAAAAATTTGGAACATATAATGTAGCATAATTTCTATTTTCCCTAATTGTTTCTACATAAAAATTTTACACTTCTAATACATTCGTTATTTTTAAATTAATAACCAAAATTTTCACTAGAAATAAGTTACGCTGTAAAAAAAATTTGCCGCGTCACTTAATGTTGTATAGTATCATAATAGTATCATATATAGTATCATATAGACATCATAATCACCCCTATTCTGAATTTCGATTCGAATCGAAATTTTCTCCGTTTTGCAAATGTGGTATTCTGCGTTCCGTTCCCCGTATCATTTCGATTTCTTTTCGATTGTATGTATTCTGCATTACGATCGTAGCTACGTTTTTGCAAGTGGTTTGTTTACTAACGGAAAATTTTTAATTTTTTTTTGTAGTTGAAAAAAGTGTATAATTAAATAAAATTTAACTAAAAAATGCTATAAAATAATTTTTTAATAAATTCTTTAACTTTTTGTCAAATTTGAAAGCTTTATTTAATTTATTTATTTATTGCATGTCGAAAAACACAAGACCTGAGCGATATGAAAAGCTGGAAAATTTAATGGCAACCAGGTATGAGAATGCGTGTGGATATCAGAAGCATCCCAAGGAAGAAGTGCAGGCATTCTGGGATGAAGTTCCAAATGATGTATAGAAAATGAAAATATCACCTCCGCGCTGCAGGATTCGTCACACTGAAATAGTTTGGCCACAAACACCGTTTACTTATGTTCTAGCTTTTTATTACTTTCCATATTTATCTGATGTGTTTATTTAATTAAAGTTACCACAATATTTATTTTTTATACATTTATCACTTTTATTTTCACAAAATTTAACTTTTTACAATTTGACAATTACAATGTTTACAAAATTGCATATATTTTTTTCTGTTTCTATTTGATGCGTTTCATAGAAAAGCAGCTGGTTTAAGCATACTCTTCTCTTCTTCTTTTTCTTTCGATTAAGTTTTTTTGGAATACCATTTTTCGATTCGAACGTAACTGAATGCGGGAACGTAATCGAATCACAGAATAGAGTTGAATATAAATACAAGCGAACATTTTTTGAAAGTTGTAAGGCCATTTTTTCAGTTGTTGATACACACATACAAAAGTTTTTATTATACACATACTAATGATTCTTATTCCAGTTGTCAACGTCGACGGCATGTCAATAGAATATCCGAAAATTGGGGCTTGTCTACTCGTTCTCGAGAACAATTTTGTCCTACTGACAGCTTGTCAAAAGTAGTCAGTTGTTAATATTTATACGTAATTGTTGAACTGTTTAAGGTTTATATTGAAATGAAAATTTTTTGGCTTAAGTTCAAATCTGAGTTTACCCATATCTTCTTAATTTAAGAAATTATATTTGTAACTTGTAAGAAATGAATAAGTTGAACTTTTCGTATTCTAATTCGTTAAATAATACGGTTAAATAGTTGATATTCCTAGTTACTAGTATCCACCGTCAAAAGTGGTAAAATCGCACAAAGAACGCTGATCAGATGGTGTAGCGACCTCGAAATCAGTACTGATCCGTTCTGCTAGTCTGATGAATAAATTTTTTCAAATAAAATAGTACTCTCTTAATAAAAAATAATGAATTTATCCAAATATAATTTCTTAAATTAAGAAGATATGGGTATACTCAGATTTGAACTTAAGCCAAAAAATTTTCATTTCAATTCATTTCATTTCAATAGTAGTCAGTTGTTTTCGACAACGGGTAGACAAGCCTCAATTTTTCGGTATTGTATTGACATGACGTCGATGTTAACAACTGCAATAAGGCTGATTCTCTATTTTTAGCACATAATTATTTTGTTTAATGCTATCAGCTGAACAAAAAATTGTATCTACTTTGGCTTTAAACAGTCAAACAATTATTCCGACTTTAGAACTTAATCTCTATACGACACCTTGGCATTAGCAGTGATTATAAAGGGTGTTTTTTTAAGCTAGATAGAACTTTAAATTGTAAAAAGTAACACAAAAAATTAAATTTTGATGAAACATTTTTTTTATTTGTTTCAGTATACTCTGACAAATCATTATGAATAGACTCACGCTTGAACAACGCTACGAAATTGTCCAAATTTACTTTGAAAATCAGTTGGCAACTGACCCGTTGTTTTATCGCAAAATTGTGTTCAGCGATGAGGCGCATTTTTGGCTTAACGGGTTTGTTAATAAGCAAAATTGCCGCATATGGAGTGAGACCAATCCACAAGAGACCCTACAGACTCCATTACATGCAGAAAAATGCACCGGTTGGTGCGGTTTTCACGCTGGTGGCATCATCGGATCTTATTTCTTCAAAAATGAGGCCGGAGCTCGCGTTACGGTCAATGGAGATCGTTACCGCACCATGATCAATGATTTTTTGTTTGAAAATATGGATGACATTGATCCGGAGGAGATGTGGTTTCAACAGGATGGCGCTACGTGCCATACGGCGAACGCAACCATCGACTTATTGAAATCAAAATTTGGCGATAAGTTGATTTCGAGAAATGGACCTGTCAATTGGCCTCCAAGGTCGTGCGATTTGACACCTCTCGATTATTTCCTGTGGGGCTACGTGAAGTCACTGGTTTATTTATGGTGATAAACCAGCAACAATTGACGCCTTGGAGGCCAGCATTGTTCGTGTTATTCGTGACATACGGCCAGCAGTGCTCGAAAAAGTGGCCCAAAATTGGACGTCCAGAATGCGCTTCGTCAAGAACAGCCGCGGTGCCCATATGCCCGAAATCATTTTCAAATGTTAATGTCACGTATTGATCTTTCGAATAAAAAAAAATTTTTGATTACAATTTAATTTTTTGTGTTATTTTTTACAATTTCAAGTTCTATCGGGCTTAAAAAAACACCCTTTATAAGATACTCAACTGACGCCATTGTCTTGTGCAACAATCCGCAATAAAAATGTCTTATAAAATAGTTTTGCCATCCTCCTCTTCGGAAATCATTTCAGTAAAAATACATTAGGAATTAAGTAAATAGCCTGGTGGTGCATTGTATCCTCCTTCTGTTCCAAAGTATTTCTTAGTATCAAAGTATATATTTTTTTTTCAAATTAAAAAGAAGGTCATGATTTAGAAAAATAATTAGGTATACAAACACTAATGCTCTCATTATTATTTTTTTCTATGATTCTGGAGATTATAAAACAATCATACGTCGAGTTAATTGAGAATGAATGATGGTGGGATGAATGTAGAAACTAAAGTATTAAATTAGATTTATTTTTATTATAGACTAAGGCCGCAATAAAACAAATAAACACACAATTATAAAGCTACACATTAACTGGATGTAATGAAAAAATTATTCACATAACGCCGAATAAGAGTTAAAGGTGCAAACACCGATGTATCCATAGCAACAGATACATAAAAAGTCTTCAGCTAAGGCCCCTCTATCGGGATAATGTACCGATTATCGTCGGCCAACTGTCACACTTAAAGAGTTACATGGCCTTATTTCTCAAATAATTGAGAATTATGAGTGTAATTGCACTGCATTGTCATTGTAATAAGGCCATTGGGAAATAACACCATTTGGTTTTAGTACTAAAAATTAATAGAGAATGAATTTATTAAAAAAGTAATTTTGTACTAAAAACAAATTATAAAGAACCAAACTCAAATCTATACTAGAAAGAGATTTTGCACTTTAAATTAGAGGTAGTATCGTGGCAATCTTATTCACAACTCAGAAAGTTTACGAGAGGTAAACTTTCTAGTAACGCTCTGTAATTTGTTATATTGTTTTATTTTAGTTTTTTGCGCTCATGCAAACTCTCGAAAGTGCTCAAGAAGGAAGGAAATAATTAAAAAATTTCTACCAGCTGAAAGCTTTAAATAAACTTGGTAAATACGTTTGATGTAAACGGCCATCACTTAAATTAAAATCGAGTATTGGGAAGAAATTATTAGATCAAAATAATTTTGACAATTAATTGCAATCGAATAATAAATTGGTTTTATTACCAAATCATTTGAGCAGTAAAACTCATTTTATTACTAAAACCTATTTTTTATTTGCAAAATTTTGGAATTTTATGAACTAAATAAAATTAAATGAGAATAATAATGAAAATATAATTAAGTAATAAAATTTTTTTAATGCTAATAAAACTAAACATAAAGACTAATAAAAACAAATTTCTATATAAAAAATATAAAAATAGTAGAGTAATTAAAAAAAATGGTGCGTGTATAAAATGATTTGTACATATGTACATTAAAATTATATCAAGTACTAAAATAAAGTTTATGTTATAACTAAATTAAGAACTGCATAGATATTTATGTGATATCTTCATTTTTCCGAACTAAAAGAATATCTGAAACTTTTAAATAATTTAGTACCCAAAAAATGTAGTAAAATATTGTAATAAAAAATTTTGTATTAAAAATTTTTGTACTAAAAAATTTCACTACGAAATACTTATTGTTGTATTATTTGAAATTAGCTTAGTATTAGAAATGTTTTAGCACAAAAAAACAATTTAAGTACTTTAATTAAAATTTGTACTTTAATAAATTTAGTGTTGTTAAACTAAAACTTATAAATAATTTTATTACAAAAAAAGAAAAATAAGCAAGAAAACTTACGTAATAATAAAATATAATCAAAAAACTTGAATTCAGATCTTAATATAAATATTATCAACCATAAATAAATTCCCTCTAGTAAATATTATCTTTTTGATACGTACTTTATTGGCTTAAAGAAAACTGATTGACCACATGGCCGTAAGCAAACTAAAATCACCTTGGATTCCTCCTTCATGTCTTGGTGTTTATGGTCATGTCTGATATTAAGAAACTTTATGCAGTTCTTCTTTTCAAAAAAGAAATCAGTTGCAAAAAAATACTAACGAAATATTTATGTATGTTTGCAAAACTTTAACTTTACACAAAAAAGTATTTAAAAATATTTAACATTTTAATAGAAGAAAATATTTTCTTTTCTTTTTATTTGCCACCTAATTAATATAATCTCTATTGCAATTTAAACTCAAACTATTTGGTTTTTAACAATCCTTAATAACTATCACCATTTCCACATATTATGCTGGTAATACCAGCCAAAGAAAGCAAACAAAACAATGTATAAAAGAGAGTGCTGTTTTCGAACTACGTCCGTATCTATGTACAGATTGTCAAGAAAATGTTTTCACATACATACTGAGTACACAAAAAAAACGTTTTTGTGATTCACTAAATGCATAGATTTCTTTTTATTTTTAGTAATTCTTTTCATTACTTAAATTTTCACATATACAGTAGACTCTCGATAATTTGCAATACAAATTTGCAATTTTCACCTAAGAATTCTAAAATGGATTGCTGCTCATCTTCGTCTGCTGCTTTTTTTGTCATCCAAAAAAGCCAAACTTAAGAGCTCAGGATGGATTAGGGCACCGTAGACACTGATATTATCGTCTACTTGAACATAGTTCTCAAAGTTTAAGTAGCCATCCTGGATGAAGTTGCGAGTTGAGACCCATGCTAAATGCATGGCATATAAACTAAAGCAAACAATTGCTAAAATTTATTTTTTAAATTTATAATCGCTCTTTTTCCCAAAACTAATATTTTCTTTTTAAATAAAAACACATTTAAATTGATTATTGAGGGGTAAAAATAGTTATAAATTTTGTGAAAAAGTGCGAGTGAAAATTCTGAAAAACCCGATTTAAATTTTTAATTGTTTCATAAATACGAACTCATTCTCAGATTACCAGTTCAAATTATAGAGTATAGAAAAAACAAACGTCAAATTATAGAACGCTGGCGAGCTCGCCAGCTTTTTTTGTTCTGATTTGATTTTATTCATTCAACATAACACATTAAAATAATTTAAATTATTAAGTGTAGAGCCGAAAAATTAAAACTAAAACTGTGAGTTTCAAAATTCCAATGGACTTCAAAACTGATCAAATTATCGAGAATTTCAAATTAACGAGTTTTAAATTATCGACACTCATCTGTATACATATTTTTGACTAAAAAACATCATAAAAAAAGAAAGAATTAGAAAATACATTTAATATGTCAAAACATTTTCTTCACAGCCTGTTTTTAGTACTGAATGTGTAGTAAATAATAAGAAAGTGTATGTTCTCCCCCTTAACCGCATCAAAACGTGCATTGTTTTTGTCTAGTTAGCAATTTTATATTATCTTCAAGTAGCGGCAACAGTGGTGGTAACAAAACGAGCACGATCATGTTATGATATTAGGTCATGATCTGCCCCCGTAGACTAGTAGATATCGTACTAGACTATTAGTCGGGGACTCGCGGGCTCCTAGACCCTGCTTGTTTCGGCAGACAAGCCAAAATGGCTTCGCGGTTTGTGTTTGTTTAAAAAAAATCTAACAACTAACAGAACAGGATTTAGCACTTACAATTAATTTGAAAATCTAACTAAGTAGCCTGTTGAATTCTCCATGGCTGTGATCCATTTTTTTCTTTAATTTTTTTCCAATAGCTGCAACAATTACAAATTCAGCATTCTTTCATTTCATATTTATTTCTTTACCTTCATACTTTATTTATTGCCCCTGCTTCTCCTAATAATAATAAGGATAAAAACAATGAATTTCGTTTGCTTAAGGACTCGAATAAAAAGGTCTGTAATAAACTAGCAGCTATAAAAACAAAAAGCCTTTTAAACACAACTGCGCTATTGTTTGCAAATTTCTAAAAGAATAATGAATGTTATAACAATAATGAGCAAAAAAGCAAGAAATGCAACGAATAAAACAAAACAAACAAACAAACAGTTAATTGTTAATAATAATGAAGCAGAAAATGTTTAATTCAAATAGTACATGGTTGATAAGGAGTATTTTGTTAAAGGATTAAACAAAGATAATGATTTTTAAGCAATAATTCAATAAATTTTCTTAAATAAATGGTTACGGTCAATTGGCCTTAAGAGACATTTGGGGACCAAGTTTTATAATATTTAGAAAATTTTTATAATCTAATTTTGTTTAATAAACAGAATTAAGGCAGATTTACATCAGGTAGTCGCATCCGAATTCGCCTTAAAAGAATGAATATATATGTCAAAAACCGTTGACACAATTATAAGTAAATAAGAAAATTTTTTAATGAAAATGTAAAAATCAAAATGGTTATGGAAAACTGGATATAGGAAGTATTTCGGAAGCGACAATTCGAGCCGCATCTGCAAAGGCACAAATACTGCGAAATGTGTTACCAATAAATCATGTCAGTCTCTTGGACACACAAGTAGCAGAAGCACCAGCTGCAGCTCCTACCGCTCTAGCCATGTTAGTGTCAAATACTTCGATTGTTGTTACTAATGCAGCAACGGTTGTCATTTATTTACCCCATGGTAACGTTACGACCCCACAAATTATGGGTGTTGGTCTATGCGTACCTGCAGGTCAACGTTTAGTTACAATCATTCGCACCACACCAGCGTCGGTTGCAGCTGCTGACGCCGTGGCTACGGTTACTATTATAAATAATATGCCAAACTTTGTTCCACTATAATTACATGGCAGCTAGTTCTGCCAAGTGCAATTAATATATTTCATATAGTCAGCTGGTATTATTTCAATTAATCAACAGCAAATAAATAAGTTAGAAAAAAGAGCACAATGTAAGAAGTTTTTTTTTTAATAAAAACTCTTTTCTAGAATAATATTTTCTTGTCGCATCGCATATGTAAACAAACAAAATAATGTAAAAAATTTTAACAGCCAGAATGCAAGCAACTTCAGTCACCTGATCCCTCGAGGACACCCTGTTGTGAATTTGCCTTGAACAGAAGCTCAAATAAAAATAAACTCAAAAGTCTTAGTATTAATTTTTACAGAAATCAAATGGATTTGATGTACTCGCCTGGGTTTTATATTTGTAAAATGAAAAGAAACTGAAATTTCCACTTACTCTGCCAGCCACACGTTCAAGTTTTTCTTTCGAGTTTTTCACACATACCGCTTAACAAAATTCACTTGAATTGACTGCTGTGACGTCGGCAGCACGCAATCTTAAAGCAATTGAATTGTTTAATATGTCAAATGGTTGCTCCATATATCGCACAACATCATTACACTTATTAATCTTATTCACAAAGATATTTTATTATCTGATTATAATTAGCAGTTTTAAATTGCGGTAGAATATTTGTAAAAAAAAAACAAACCAATAATTTATGGCGGCGCAATTTTTATAAAAAAAAAAATTAAAAATTTGTCATAAAAAATGTACTCAGCTGTTTTCTTGACTGGACATTGAAACACTCGACTGTAAAGCGAATTTCAAAAGCAAGATCATTTTAAAATTTGTTGATTTTTAGCTGGCTTCAAAAAAGAAGAACGTTATCAATTTCATTTGTATTTTTTAAAGTTTGTTCCCTCAGAAATACGGGCTTCGAATGGCGACTAGCACGGTGCATATGCCGAGTTCAAAGCGCAGTTGTTTTAAAAACCATCATTATGTTCAGATCCTATGATATCTTAGAAAGTTCTTGGCTTAAACAAAAATGTTTTAATAGAAAAATTCATGCATGATTCCTACAATTTATGAAATCCATAAGTATTTTACTTTGATCAGTTTATAAAAAAAGATCAGAGGTGTCCTTGAGGACACCCGTTTAGAACTATGCATGTTCGTTTGTACACATACATGTGCATGTCATGTATAAAAAACAATGAAATTGACTGCCTGGCCCACGATGTCGGACGATGTCGTTCGTTTGTGAACAAACAATTTCTAAAATATTGTTTTTGTTTTAAATGTAATTTCACAAAAGAACGATATCGTTCGACATTGTGGGCCAAGCAGTTAATTTGTCATTTAGCTTTTCTCTTGCAGAACATTTTAATATAATTCTTTTGTACCTACTAAGCATTCTACCGCATCGTTTAGTACTCGAATTATATTGAAATTTGGAAGCCACGGAAAATTGACATATAGCTACTTAATTCGGTGGTACCGCTGCTGCCTTTTAGTAGATAATATTGATGGATCCACTGGTATCCAAAACGAGAAGATTGAGGAGCCCAGATATCCCGTAAAGCGATCGGGAGGTCTAATAATTTTGCATCCAATACTCCCCCATTTAGTTGGGCTTGTGACCGGCTGTACTGAAACAAGGCAAGATTTTTGAAGAAAAATCGTCTGATTTATATTTAAGCAAGTCACAGTACAGGCAGTTTTTAAGAATATGGTGTGGCCTCAAAGGATATCGAACGACAATTTGCTAATAAGGACTAACCAAAGAAAGGTTGAAAATAAAATAAAGAAGCGTCAATGTAGTTGGCTGGGTCAAACTCTAAGAAGAGAAAGGTCAGAGGTCTCACATGCAGCACTTGAGTGGAACCCTCAGGGATACTGAAGCGTTGGACGACCAGAACATCATGGAGAAATACTGTAGCTAAAGAGACCAGTAAATCCTACAATCAGTTATGATACATAGCAAGAGAGAGAGAGAGAGAGTAGAGTGAAATCTGTTCTTTGCCGCTATTTTCTGTAGAAAATATTTTTTATTACTTGTTCGGATGTGGACGATGAATAAATAAATATAATATAATGAATAATAAGAATGAATTTTGTAAATGTGAGCAAAAGGTTTTTTTATTCGACAAAAATATATAAATTTTTAAAAATGTTGACTTAAAATATTTTCTGACTTTTAACACAAAATGTGTAATATTTCATACCACGAAACAGTAATACATACGCACTAATGGCTGTCACTTAAAGTTGTATTTTATTTCCTAAATTTTTTGTCCGTAACAGAACAGAACAGAATGAAAAAGTAACAATAAACCACAAATAAAAATTTTCAATTGAACAGAAACAAAACAGCTGATTTATAACAGAACAGAACGAACAAACTAATTCTACCTTAAGTTCAAATGAATTGTAATTATGAACATGTCTTAATAATAAAAATAATAAGCATTCTACTAATTTTATTTTCTGATAACACTGAGAATAATCAAATAAAAGTAAACATTCCTAAATTATGCTATGAAATTGTTTACAAAAAAAAAATCATATAAATAAGAATAGCAACAGCGGCAATAACAATGCAGCACTGCATGCATATGTAGATATAATAGGAAAAGTGTCAGATTTTTTATGGTTACACGTTTAAATGGGTATTAAGGACTTCATTCTAAAAACAGACTTTGACAGTTTTGAAATCCGAAATCTGAGATATGACAAATGTAAATTCAAAGTGATTTTTAAGCCGTAAAATAATACATTAATCATTATTATTTTTGCATATTTTACAATATTGTTGTGTTTATAAAAATTTATAATAAAATAAGCAAGCAGAATTTGTATTAAAACCTCAAAACATATTAAGAAATCTGTGTGTTGAAGTCTTTTTATAATTCTACAAATCCTTACATGCTCAGAAGCATAGTTTCTTTTTTTTCTTGAACATTCACACATCTAAACCACACAGACTTATTTTTAGATTAAGCAATTTTCAATGCGAATGTGTTGTGTAACTATAACGCCCCTGCATAAACAAGTTATGATTATATTAGTATCATTATAGCATGTGTGCAGTGTACACAGTCTTATAGTATAATGCGAGCTAATACTGTGTGGTTTTTTACATTACAACAAGTAAGTAAATGCTTCAGTGCACCAGCTGCATATTTGTTTCCTTTTGCTTTGAATCTTAAGCCCCCAGGTGCATTAAAGTATTTAGAAACTGGAACAAAATTATAGTCATAATCAGCAGCAAAAGAATTCTGAGAATTTATATTTTAAATAAATAAGAAAATAATGAAATGTAACAAGAATGTAAGTATATAATTGCACATTATTTCTAAAGTAATACTATTTGAAGCAAATGAAAAATTATTATGATTAAATAGTGATAATCATTGTGAAACTATTTTATTGTAATGTTAAACATAAAACTTGCAAAAAAGTTTCTTTCTTCTGCAAACATATTTGTTACAAATCAAAATAGAGCGAACATCTGTTACTATTGATTTTAATATGCATGCACCCATTCACATTCACACCTACACACACTCATGCATGGACACGAGCAGATGCTCACGTAAACTCACTCAATATTTGAAGTTTAGAGGCAAATACTCTTCCACTTCCGCTTGCACAAGTTTTACCTGCCTGCATTTTCTTTCTCTACTCACGCTCAATTGCACTATTGTGTTTAATGGTGTGTGTTTAATACCACTCAGCTTGAAATGCTGCCACGTGATAAAAAAAAAAATAAAACCACTACATGTTTAAACTCAAAAACAGTTTAGAATTGATTCTTTAATTAAAAAAATTTTATTTATTTAGTACAACACATAAACTAGATTTTTATGTAATTTTTCATTGTTTTTCAGCAAATGTGTGTTATTTCGTTTTGAATTTAAATTAAATTAAAATTGAACACAAGCAAAAAGCCAAACAATATTCTCCCCTATTCTGCGTTTCGATTCGAATTGAAATTTTCTTCGTTTTGCAAATTTGGTATTCTGTTGTAGTGTTCCTTACATATGAACAATGCATAATGTAGTACAACCCAAAAGTGTTATATGAATACAGTATAAATTTTTAAAGTATCAATAACAACAAATGTAATTATTAACAAACAAAATATGCTGATCAATCAAAATGTTTGAGTTACACACATTTACGTAAGTATCAAAAGTAAATTGAGTGCATTCAAATGCACCATATCACGATTGGTCAATGCACCACAAAGTAATATGAATTGTTTACTATTTTCATAGTGCCAAAAAGAAATACATATAGTGTTAACAATAAGCTAGAATAACTAAAAAGGGTTAAGATTAATTCTAATAAGTATTATATAAGCCGTAGAAAATATTAAATAAATCAGACTTATTTGAAGATACATAAATCGGCAACATATGCCTTGTATTTTTATTTAAGTCTCTTACTTTTGGCAGTTCTTTTGAACGCCTTTAGCTGTATACAATTATTAAAGGGTTTTGAAAAAAAAAACATAAAATAGAAACATCTTTTACACTGCGTTCCGTTCCCCGTATCATTTCGATTTCTTTTTCGATTGTATGTATTCTGTATTACGATCGTATCTCAGTTTTTGCAAGTGGTTGTTTGTTTACTAACGGAAAGTTTTTCGATTTTTGTTTTTGTAGTTAGAAAAAATTATAATTAAATAAAATGTAAGTATAAAATGCTATAGACTTATTCTTTATTTTTTGTCAAATTTGAAAGATTTATAGCCTATTTCTGATATAAGAAAGAACACCTTCATTCTCTCTCATTCAATGAGAAAGAACATTGATTTCGATTTCAATACATTATTTCTAAACGAAAAGTGACTCGAAAGACAACTCGAATGAAAACGTAAATGTTTTCATATAAAATCCGATTTCTGTGCTACGAATGTGTCGTTAACATTGATAATGAAATGTTCAAAACAGTCACTTGTGGTTTTGCTTTCGTAACAAAATTTTAGGATTTAATAAAAATAAATAAAAAATGTACTTGCCTTGTGATTGACTTTTTTTACTTTTAATATTTCCATTAAAATTCACCATCACGCACGCTAATGTACCACATTAACAGAACAAAGTATAACCCGCCAATTTTTGAATGACTGGCTCATGGACTTTTTCATTTTCTCTCAAATGTCTCTGAAACTTGGGCTCCAAAGACTCTTTCACTTTCCTGAATTTAAACATAAGATCTGTAGCAGAATACCAGCTTAGATCTGTTCTAATCGAATTAAGCTTCAAAGCATTATAGTCAAATAAAAAATAGGTATACCACATTACCCGAACTTACTCTAGACCTGGGCAGATTTAAAGTCACGGACTAAAAAAATAGGGAAAACCAAAAGAGCCTTAGAGAAAGTGGCTTATACAAGCCGCTATTTCCATACATACGAGCACATATGTATGTTACAATGAGTGCTTTTCAGCTACAGAAAAAGCTAAAGCTGAAAGTCCACACCACGCTTTTTACGCGTCATGCTTCCTACGTGTCTCTCAAAAAAGTTGAATTTAGAGTATTTTCATAAAGCAAGTTTGCAACGCTTGTGACGCGAAAAAAGTTGACCAACATTCTACTTTTACGCGTCGTATACAACATATCAGCTAGTGCTGCCAAGTTCAGAGTCTAAAATTTTTTTGAGATTGAACATTTAATTATTTGAAAGCTATTTTCGTAAGCAGTTGATGAAAAACGAATTAAAACAATTTAAAGAACATAAAACTTAAAAAAAAGATAACAAAAAGTCTTGAAATTTAATAAGCAAAAACGTGTATAAAGCATCGTGTGTAACTTGCAGTTTTTAAAGCGTCAAAAGCTTAAAACTCATGAAACGCAAGCGCATAGAACGCGTGGTGTGGACTTTCAGCTTAATGGCTGATGCTGTTGATGTGCAAACTGAATCAGCAAAGAGGATGGCTAACGTCTTTGAAACAACAGCAGCAGGTTTACATGTATTTGTTAAATCAACAATAAGGAAGAAAATATTTAAAAAAAAAATTATTAATTTTTTTTATTTTATTTTATTTATTATTTTATTGACATATGTACTCGTACATACGTAAGCTAATGAGGATGAAAGTGAGTGCCAATGAGAAATCCAAATTGGTTCGAATTCGAGCGAGTGCCTTTCATTCGCTTAGGTTTACTTTTTTAAATCAAAAATAGGCTATTATTTAATTTATTGCATGCTGAAAAACATAACACCTGAGCGATATGAAAAGCTGGTAAATTTAATGGCAACGAAAGCTGAAGAAGTGCAGGCATTCTGAGATGAAGTTCCAAATGATGTATAGAAAATGAAAATATCACCTCCGGTTCTATAGGATTCTTCATACTGGAATAGTTTGGCCACAAATACCGTTTACTCATATTCTAGCTTTTTTCTTACTTTTCGCATTTAACTCATGTGTTTATTTAATTAGAGTTACCACAATATTTATTTTTTTATATTTTCACCAAATATAACTTTACAATTTTCCAATTACAATGTTTACAAAATTGCTTATTTTTTTCTGTTTCTATTTGATGCGTTTCATAGCAAAGCAGCTGGTTTAAGTATACTCCTTTCTTCTTATTTTGTTCTTTCGATTACGTTTTTTTTTTGGGAATACCATTTTTCGTTTGGAACGTAACTGAATGCGGGAACGTAATCGAAATGCAGAATAGGGGTGAGTGCAACAAAGAGATGAAATAAAATTCCTTTTTTTCGTAATAATGATTTTACTGAATTTAAAATGAGCGATCAAAGACTGTTGATGGTGCACAGTGGGAACGTGTCGCATGAAAGCGAGCAGAAGTCTTTAACTTTTGATAGACTTAACACAATAGGTATTTCGTTCATTAACTTTATCTGAATAAGGAGGTAGGAAAGGGAAAACGAACGCATAGTAATTAAAAACATACACTTTTAGCGTTGGATCAATGATGCATGGTAGAACAATATATGTAGTGTCGAAGCTACAACAAACCAACAACAGCAAAAATAACACTGCTTTTTATTGTTGTTTAGGTTGGAAGCTGTCAAAAAGCATAAAACAACATAAACATTAATTATAAAAGAAAAATGGCAAAAAAATCATATATTCACATGTGTGTTTGTGGTTGCATTTTCTGTTCAGTAAAGAATTTTGTTTCTTTTCCTTTTCTTATTTGCATTTGTAAACAAATGTTCAAGTGTGCTTTTTCTAGTAGTGTGGGTATGTGTTGGTAAAACATAAACAAATTTTGACAGATGGGCACCCAAAAATAAGTTCATTAACGCTTCGTTACTACCTGTATTATTCTACCATGGATCAATGTCTGTAGTGTGAAGTTGTTATTGCTGATGCTGTTGTTGTTGTTCTTATTTGCACCAATTTTTTAGAATACTTTAGGGATGCCTATTTATATTTTATCATGATTATCAGTTATCGACACGGTCTTTTAACCGGTTTTTGAACAGAGTTTTTTACAATGCCGTTGCCGGGTTTTTAAAATTGTTGATTTTTCGAATGTCGAATACAACTATTGCTGCGTCCGAAAAGAGCTTCAATGATCACAACTCATACAATTAAGTGGTGAATCGGACAAATATTGGAGCCACTGTGGTAAATCGTTTTAAAGAAAATTAATTATTTACATATACATATATATATATAAATAAGTCCTTTATTTATTATTTCAATAATACATATCGTCATATGATTTGAAAAAAGCCCTAAGTTACAAAAAAATTTTATATCATCTACTTGATTGATTACGATGCACCATATCAAAATACATGTTGCTGAAAATTTTTTAAATATTTAAAATGTACTGATTCCTTGATAAGAAATAAGCTTAAACTGAAAAAATTTTGAAAAATGTTGGTTAACTTTTCATATTAGCGAGTTTTTTGCTTGTCCTGTAAAATTTTTTCAATGTAACTTAGGGGTTTTATGAATTCATATGACGACATGTACACACATATGTACGTATGTATACTTACATATGTATGTAATTATAATTGAAAAATAAAATAAAAAAATCATTTAGAAACATAAAGTGTCAATTAGTTATTTCCATGAGTCTTGCTTAAAAGCAAGTGATTTTATTTGGCTTAACAATCTCGCTACATGTTGTTTGTTGCCAAATAGTCCTAGGCTGGCCTGGCCGTCGTAGTCCTTGCAGATTCCATAATAGAGCAATTTTAGTTATGTCGCCTTGAAGTTTTCTCAAAACGAGTCAAAATTCGCGAGCAGATATAGTTGCTCGTTTGTTACCCAGTCTGGCCAGAAAATGTGTAGGACTTGTCTTAAGCAGCGGTTGACGAACTTTTGTAGTTTTCGTTTTTGTTGCTGTGTAGTGCCCCAAGTGTTGCGACCGTATGGTAAGAACGACATTACACTAACATTGGATATTTTTAGTTTTGTCATGCGAGAGATGCTACTGGAGCGCCATACTTTACATAGAGTTCGAAAGGCTGTTCGTGCTTCTTTGTTGATGCGCATAATGAAATTCTCATCTGTGCCTCTGTTCTTTGTCAGTATACTATCTGTTCACCTTCCAGGAATACATCTGTATAGATTGATGAGTTCACCCGCAGCAACTTAGTTTTCTTAATGTTTATCTTAAGTCCTTTGTCTCAGCAATTATTACGAGTTTTTCCAGCTTCAGCTTTATATCGGAGAAATTTTGCGCTATCAGGCATACATCGTCCGCTTAATGTACGTCATGTAACCGGTCATTAATGGTCCATTGAAGACCACACGGTGCATCCAAAATTTCCTCTGCATAACGCATAATTATTTATAGAATTATATTAAATTTTGTGAAATTCAACGATCAAACGTTCAACTTTGACAATGAAATGTTAATTTGGTTTAGTAAACTATCCTCAAAATGTTTTGCCTGGTATAACCTGTGCATTAACCAGCACTTTGAATTAAAACAATTCCGAATGAAAATCCAATTTTGAAAAAATTAAACCATTTTTTGGTACCGAAAATAAGCCATGGTACAATAAATATTACAGGTAATGCTAAGAGCACAGCTGACTTAGTAAATATCAGAAAGTGTGCGTCACACAGCCATCAGATTTTTATATAACCGTTGTATGTTTCCTACCAACAATATGCGTGTGTTAGTAAATTTTTAGAGAGATTATGAATGTGTGCGAGACACAGACAAAAGTTTTTGACATAAACGTTGTACGTTTCTACCAACAAAATGCGTGTATTTTTTGGTGTTGTAATTTGTTGTAGAATCGCCAGTATCTGCAATAATTGTATCATGAAGAGAACACACAATTATATCTGCCTCCCCAGCATATGTTCGGCGGAGCATTACTCTTACGAAAATATAAAAAAACAAATACCTTAAGCACGTCATCAATATATCTTGAGCAGGTCTCTATTCACCATTCAATTGTTTCATTTGTTTATTGTATAAAAACAATATTTAAGTTTATAAAATGCATAAATATGTATATTTTTTCCTTTTCTTACATAAAACCATCAATGTCATTGACAAATTTTCCAGCATGTCGACAGACGTTTATAAAATGTTTTCATAAAAATGTTTCTACACAAGTTCTGCGAAATTATACAATGCGCCAGGGTGTGTGTGAGTGTTTGTGTGTGTGTATTTTTTATTATTCACACTTCGGATTTGCAATTGAAGCTTTAGAATCACTTGTAATCTGCAACTATTTATTTCCAACCTGTTTGTGTTTCATTGATGTCTGTCATTACTTAAGATAGCAATGAAATACTTGTCAAATTAATCTGAAGAACCAAAAAAAAAAAAATTTTAAAAGCAGGATGAAAAGAAACATTTCTGTGCAGACTGCTTGAAAAGGAATGTCGTTGTTTATCATTATAAAATATTTTTTCCAACATCTAAAGAAAATATTTCCTGTGAATGCATTCAATGTTGTATGTTGCGGATGGGTTAACAAAAAGTGGTTATAAATACGTTTTGTATTTAATATTTTATATATGTATTTTGTATTTTTTATAACAGTATTAGTCTGCAGAAAGCCGAACTGTCAGCATGATTATTATCAAATGTACACAAACAGTTGTATCCTCTACAGTGCTTAAGATTGAAAAATATTTATGTGGCAGCGGTGGGTGGTCTCAATCGACATTAAAACACCTGTAGAGCTATTTGAAATCCTGTCAACCTAAGAAATCATTTTGCACAGCAACAAAAATAAATAGTTACATTTTTGTTCAGTGTAAAATGAACTACAGTAATCTATTGACAAGTGCTCTGCATAAATTTAAAATAAAAAATGCATTGAATTTCTTGACGAACAAATTGAAACTGTCAAAATACAATACTGAAACTCAAATAATGACATAAATGCTCACCTGATGGTACAATCACAAAAGCAGAAGTTAATGTAAGCGCTTATTATATGTTTCATGCGCTTTATATTCTCTTAATCTACATAAGAGATGAGATCGTTCAATAACATGCACGATCACGAACAAAAAAATTCTACATGCACAACCATGTTTTTATGGTCAAGCAATATCACTTAAATCAAAGAAACAGATTAGTCACGATCACGTAAACACACGCTCACGAAAGAAATTGTGCTACAAGCAACTGGAGTTTACCTCTTAGGAACGATTAGGAACTGGGGAGGGAGACGCTAACAAAATTGAATGGGTGGAAACATAATATTTTTAGGACGAAACATAATATAGTCTTAGATTGCATATAACAGTATTTATCACTGTTCGACCGACTGCACTTTGTCACAACGAACCAAAAATTTGGTAGATTTTTTCAAATCGAGCTCGAATCTCAAAACGAACTTTTTGTTTTGTTGAATAGAAATAACATTAATATTCGTGATTTATTTATTTAAAAAAGCTAATTCAACACACATGAAAACCTTTTATTTTGACAACGTTGTACATTTTGTACTTTTTGTGATATTTTGTCGTGGGTGCGCATTTTTACGTATGTATCTTTGATGATATACAAACATGTACAAACAATTAATACAAAGTTCTGTGGTTGACTGAACGCCGAACATTAAACGAACATAGATTTAAGCCGAGTCCTGACACCAAACTCAAACATTCTATTGTGTTGTGATGTTTGCTGTCGCACCGAGCAGCATTTTTTTTAAATTTCAAGACATATTGTGTAGAAGTAGAAATAGGTTAAAGTCTTTGAAATGAAAGCCTGTTTTGATTTGGCTTGTGCATCCCTTTAGTATATAAAAAATCTAATTAAAAAAATATACAAAAACTCGGCGGGAAATGTTGTTCCCTTCTGTTATAACGTAACGCAGTTTGGGAGTTTAGGAGATTGAAAATGTGCAGCGGAATTCATAAAGTTACAAAAGAGGACAGGGAATATCGAAAACAACGAATATTACGTAACGTAATATGCAAACAGCGTCTAGCGCTTGTTTCTTTTATTAACACTTTATTTGGTGAGCGATCTAATGTACTCGTAAGTTGCATAAAAATCTACTCTTCGGGTTCAACACTAAAAATATGTTTAATTAACACAACAATGTTGAATTTCTACTATTTATTAAATTTGTAAAAAAAAAATCAACTAAAATATTTTTTCTAAAAGAAATTTCCCAAAAGAGTTGAACATTTTTAGATAAAAAAGTATGATTGAATTAATGAAAACAAAATTGTGAGTGAAAATTTATATTGAAAACAAAAACATTTTCCCGTATTTTATTGTTGTTTTCAATATTAATTCTCACTCGTAATTTTGTTTTCATTTTATTAAAACAGGCAGTAAATGTTATTAATCTGGCTCGAGTTCGAAGATTTAATTTGCAGTATATAACTAATATTTTCTGAAATAATTTTTATTATTAAAAAGGGTATACAGAGAAACTTATTGCACTCGTAGAACAGAACAGAGTTTTTACTCTCTGTTGCGATGCGAAAGCAGTTTCTGTGCACAAATAGTTCGATATCGTACTTATTTTCTTTCGCATCGGAATAGAGAATAAGAACCCAGTACTGTGTATTCGAAATGTGGTAGAAACAAACCAACAAACACATCATCATGTGCGTTCAGATGATGGTGTAGCGGCCTTCGAAAACTGTAATATTAACTTCAGCTATTGTGATTAGCTGTTATGTATTCCCTTCGTATTAATAATAATTTCAAAAGTTATTAGTTGAATTTGACAAATTCAACTAAATTCAAATTCAAGTTAGTTTAATAACTTATAATCAAACCAATACAGTTCAAAAAGAATTACGTTAAATAATTAAAAGAAATTTCGCTAAACTAAATTTATTCAATATTTTTTCTAAATGATACCAAAACAGTTTAAACAATACAATATTGCGTGAAATAAATAACAATAAAAAATAATTTCCCAAAAGTGAGAAAATTATGAACGAACTCTTTTAAACAACATGCAAGAGTATGCAATCGAGTTACTTTTGGGCAACAAAAAAACAATCTAAGCTATAATATTTTTTATATGGGTAATTATATTATGAACATATTATATCCGACCCAATTTCACACTTTTTACTCTCATTTATTTCCACCTGCGTATTTTTGATTGCGAAAACTAAATATTCATTGAAATGTGTTTCTGTATGTGTTTTCATAGAATTTTACGCATCAGATGTAGAAAATTGTAAAAGAGCCAGGGCTGCCAAAAGTGCCGGTTTTTAAGATTCAAAAACTGCTAAATGTTGATTTGCCGATTTTTATCAAACCAACGACAACACGTTAAGCAATATTATAAAAAAGAATATATTGAGAAATAGTGATAGATTTCATGTAAATTTATGGAATTTGATAAAATATAGTTGGAGATTTATGTTAAAGTTTTAATATTAAAATCAGAGTTAAGCATATCTGAAATTAAATCATAAGCAAGCGCTTGATTCTGAGTACCGAGAATTTTAATTTGTTGAATTTGAACGCATATTTAAAAATACTGCAATTAGATTATATTTTTGTTTTGTTAAACAATGAAAAGGGAGCCGTGAATAACGTACTAAGCGGCAATTTTTAGAAAAATTTGTTTTTTATGACCTAAAAATCAAATTCGGCAAAATTATGCAGATTTCATTATCCAAATGCAATTTAAAGAAGTCAGCCAGCGGAAGAAAGTTATATGTGTTAGCAACCATATCACAAAATTTACCAGTCTATAATCAATAATAAGTGTAATAGAGGCACAAAACAGAAAGTTAATATATTCTATATTAAAAAGATTAAAAAAAAATAAAACATTAAGTAAAAGTGGGCAATTTTATATTGATCGAAAAAACGTAATTACATGTAAAAATGTACCACAACATGTAGAGTGGTAAAACGTTGTAAGTACATAAATTGGTTTTATTTAACATAGACTTGTGGCTGCGGTTGTAACTTTAGTTGTCAAAAGTTTAATGGAACACAAATGAAACAATTTTTTAAACATTTTTATAACGAACCAATTATGAACGGGCTCCAAAAATTTCTGGACACAGCTTTCAGCTATGTTTCTGCGATTCTGCCCTCATGGAAGCTTAACTTATACAACCGAAGACGTGTGTTGAATGATTCAATCTTTTTTTATACACTGAACTTATTAAGGCTTATACTATGTTTATTTTTTTTTACTTTTTTGTAATTAAAATATCTGACACGTAAAGCGAAATTTAAAAATTAATCGCAAAAAACTGCGCTTTATAAATCAGCTGTTCAGAAAATAAATTTCGGAGTACAACAACGTGATAAACAATACTTGTTATCGTACTTATCGAATCTCTGACCACGAAAATAAAAAAAAATTATTTTCGTAAGTACGCAGCATGATGTACGCTACTAATTTCATACTTATACGATTTGTAGTAACGTGTATTCCCTGCATAATACTTTTATATCCGCTGTCTAAGAAAAAATATTTTTTATAAAATATTAACAAAGAAAATGAAACAACATTAAAGAAACCTTGCAATCAATGTTATCAAAATGGAAACATCAAACTTATTGTGAACCATGGTTTTTCTTACTTATTTTTTCACTAATTAATGGAAATCGATTTCTAAAACAAAGCAATTTTAAAGGCCATTATTAATACACTTTTCATAAAATTTTTATAATTTTTGCGCTAAAATTTTTGCTTAATAAAGAAATATTTCTATAATGTTTGCGTTAAAGTACTTTTTAATAAAGAAAAATTATTAAGTAACACCTTTTAAAGTTCTACAAGTTCTTAAAGGTTTTTTTCGATTTCTAAACTATTTAAGTTTTGTCGCTTACAAATGTTATTCGCGGGTTCCCCTTTAATTTCTGACACAAATTATGATTCTGCCACATTCGTCCGCAAATTTCAAACGCATATTTAGTGCCGTTAATTTAAATAAAGTTAAATTTCACGGTTCCTTAGGAAATGAAACGTTAGAAGGAATTCTTTATTCTAAAGGTTATTTGAAACTTAACAAATTCAATTCTACTAACACTCATATTAAATACGATGTAGTAAAAAATGTTTATATGTTTATTATGTTTATTTGGAATATGCATTTAAACTTTTAAAATCAATTTAAATTTCATTTTAAGTTTAATACTTAAGGTACGTTCACATCTGACAAACATTTGCCCAAAAAAAAAACGTAACCACTACTTTTGCTTAAAGTTGGTTTTTATATCACAAAATGAAGTCAATTATGCCGCAAAATGCTATTATTATATTATTTTTAATAAATGAAAACCCATAATTACAAAAATTTTGGAATTAAAAAAAATGCAAATTTTGGAAAAAAAAATTGGCTACCTTTTTTTAGGCAAATGTTTGTTAGATGTGACCGTTCCTTTAGTGAGCCTTTTTTATCATTCGTTTATAAATAAAAACAAACTTAAAATTATTACAATATTAGAGGGGGGAAAAAACTTAAGACTATAATGTAATATCTTCATTTAAAAAAAAAATAATGAATTGAATGATATAAAAAGCTCTTGCTCCCGAAGCTTTCACATTTAGCGGAAGTTCAAAATGTTCTTGCTAAAATCTAGTTAACTGATATTGATACTCATCGTTCTTAAAAATGTTATAATTATTAGTTCAATTCACAAGTTTGTGTTAACGTTGTATGTGTTGTGTAATCATCTAATCATACAGTATTGTATTTTTGTTGTTGGTATCTTTCATAGAAAAGTGTGTTATAATTATACGTTTGAATTGTATATGTTTTATAAATGGTTGTATGGAAAAATTCTATTTGTTAGATTAATTTGTGAAAATCTTTTAAATATGTGATAAGTAAACTCAGAAAATACATTCTTCTTAATGATAAATACATATATATACTCGTATACTTGATTTATTTCAATTTAATTTGCAAATAATTTTAATCAAAATTGTTTGTAGCGAAAAAGTTATTAACTATTTCGCGTAAAATTGGAAGTTCCATATCTGGTTTAATTTCATTGTATCAACTGAATTGAGTGTCGACTATTGTGGAAGAAGAAAATTAAATTAATATGCACTTACTTGAATCAATCATTAACATATCGAAATTATATTGGTGGCATAAGGCATTAATTAATTTATTTTTTTCAGTTTCACGTTTCATGTTTTTTTTATTTGATAAAAAAAAATTTGTTTTTCGACGTAAATTATTTATTCACAATGTATCGACTACATTGAATTAACATTTGAAATACGACAAAATGGCGATACAACAAATTTGTGTCTTCACAAGCACATAAACAAATATTGGCTTTTTTTAAAACGATGAGAGCCATACACGACTGAGCCTGTGAATTGAACAATTACGTTTATTTATGTTTATGTTTAATTATGTTTATAAAAAATTAAAAAATTCTGTGAATGGTTACAATTATGTTATAAAATTCATAAAGTTGCTGGAGATTAATCACCCCTATCGTAAATAACAAGTGGAATTTTTGTTCCCATGAAATTTTTATTCTCCTCGAAGGGAAAAAAATTGCTATCGTGAATCTCCCGTGAACTTTTTTTTCCCGTAACCAGTTCTCAGTGAATGTATAAAAGGGAAGATTTGTAAAGCTTACAAATTAAAATTTAATAATAAAGAAATTAAATCTTTTTAAATGTAAATAAAGATGTATTTAAAATATTTTAGGTGCAGTGAATGATTCTATACAAATGGTTACATACCAAAAAAATGCATACTCTGTCCAAAAAGGGGGAATTATTATTAAGAATAATGAACACTATTTACTGATCTTGTCCTAAAAAGAAATATTTATAAGCTTAAATATATAATTAGAAGGAACATGTTGAAATTACAAGATGTTTTTATTAATTTCACCTGCAAAAATTAAGTGAAAAAAACAAGGGAAAAGTGGAAAAATCCCACTGAAAAATATTATTCGTGATAAGGGGAATTTATTTTCTCACGCGAACATTTTTCGCGGGAATTATTCACGATTGAAATATCAGAGAAAAAGAAAATATTTCTAGGGAAAAATATTCACGATAGGGGTGGTTATTTTTTGTTTTCTAATTAATAAAAACTATTGAAAACCTCGAACATGTTTACTTTTATTTATGCCGATTTCCTTGCCGATTTTTCGAAATTAATATGCCGAAAATGCCAACATATTTTTTTTCAAACGAGTAGGTTTTTCATCACAGTCAGTTGGCAGCTCTGGTGGGAACGAACATCAATCACATTCTGTCACAAACACATTTATACAAATGACAATTTCTGACTAAATATACGCAAACATACACACTTGCATATATAAAACACAACTACAGAGACTCGAGACACAAGCCAGTTGAGTATTTAATTGTGGCATGTGGCCAATTTAAATATCTATTTTACCAGAAATTATAACAATGAATAGCTGAGCAATTAAATAATAATTGAAGTACTTAAATTTAAAAAGAAACATTTTCTTGTAATAGCAACAGATGCACGTTAACTCGTTAAAAATTTACAATGCAATGAAATGAAAGAGAAATAAAGTCTAATATCAAATGTTAATTAAGCATTTGCAGCTCTTTCGTGACCCGTTTTTATCGGAGTATCTAATATTATGCATATTTAGTTGCCGAATAAATGGTTCAGTTTTGTTCGTCTGCTTCAGAAACTTTTATTACCATATTTTGGTACTGGATCTATTGTTATCCATTGCATTGTCTTTGTCAGAAAAAGTATTTGTAAAAACTTTGAAGGTCTTTGAAAACACTGATGCACAAAACGCACTAAGTCCAAGATCAAAATGCAGATAATACTTCTCGTATTAAATCTCAAATTCTACTTAGTATTATTTAAAGTTGATTTTGTTCAGTTTTCCTTCACATTATTCCAGAGACCGTAACAATTATGACATTTAGAATAAAAATCAAAATATAATTGTTATGTTACGATCTTTATTTTTTTTTGTCAGAAATAGATAATTGTCAGTTTCTGATTTTTGTTGTTTTTTTTTGTCAGATTCCGATTTTTATTTGACTTTTATTACCATCTTTTAGGATAAACTTGTGTTTATTGTTTAATTATTATCCAGCAAACACAAAATCAAACCTTTTAAATATGATGACTTTATCATTTGATATAAAAAAAATCAAATTATGACAAATATTTCTGACAAAAAAAAAGATAAAAATAAAAGATTTAAAAAGCATATGATTTTCTGAAAATATTGTGGAAAACAATCAAAATGATGTGCTTGAATTATCTCTCCGATATTTCGTTATGATTGCTTTTTTCCTTTGAAAATTCAAGAATAATTATTATCTGCGGTCCCAATGATTATTCCCAACATTCTTCCTAAAAATTTTTCAAATGTTTTGGACACATCTGTTGAAATTTTTGGACACATCCCTGATGTGAATCTGCCTTGGTTAAAGCATAGCAGACCATTAGAATAACCGGCTGTTGTACCGATCCCCCCAGCTGGGATAAATATCGTAAATTCCCCAAAAATTCCCAATGAATTTTCCAGAATTAAATCCCGGCTATTACTTCCCGTTTGAGAACCCTTTATTACAGTTTTGCTTTATTGCGTTTTTGCCTTTTGATCAAACTTATTTATAAAATTGTTGCTCTTTTGGCCGAATTTTGTTTCGCTAATCCTTAATAACACACGATTAGTTAATTTAATAGGATTATATGTAATTAAACCAACTTTAGCAAACACACTAAATAATACTTGTATTATATAAATTTAATTATGCTGATGTTGAAAGTAGTTCATACACGAAATATGTTAAATAATTTATTAAACTGCCATATAATTTAATATGATAACATACATGGGATTGTGCTTAAGAATATATATTTTTTTCATGTACATTTGTTTCATAATTTCATTAATTAATAAGTTAAATAAATTTTCAGCTTGAGTTTTATTTTTTATTAAATCTTCAATAAATGTTTTTTTTTATTATTTATTTATTTAAGAAAAGATATCTCAAGCCGAACATTTATTTAACTTATTTAATTCAAAAAGGCCTATTTAATTTATTAAGCAAATCGTTTGACATATAATTTATTAAAAAAAAATAATGGTGATCCCCATTAATGAAAATAAAAAATCAAATTACATAAAATTTTTCTGGTTAAATGCACATTTATATTTGTGCATTCGACAATTTTTATGCAAGTGTTATAAGTTTTGCTGAAGACTTAAAACAAACACCGATACTTCTTAAATTTATGCAGTACAAATATACAATCATTAAGTTAAGATTTGTCAAAATAGCCGAGTAGATAAAATTGGCCAGTAGATAAAAAGCATTGACAATTATTTTTACTGACACTGTATGTATATAGAATATTGCAAACAAATATATAAATTTTTACATCCAAACGAATATTAATAACGCAAGATTTAAATTTCCCACCATTTGCGCAGTAGTATTTCTAAAAAAACAATTTGACAGCTGGCAGTTAAGGAATTGTACAATGTGCTTAAATTTCATTGAAAAAAAAAAACAATGAAAAATCTAAAAACTTTGTTTTCTATTTAATTCAAATCCTGCATTAATTTTAGGAAAATCTCTATACGACAGGAGTTTGATAATTTCTTGAATTTTTAGATTTCCAAAGCTCGTCCCGTTAACTATTATACATTACAAGTCTACTGTCGAATTTTAAGGAAACTGAGTCTATTAATTTCCTTTTGAGAGCCATTGAAAGGAAACACAACCTCGTTAGTTTTAACGAAAATTAAAAAAGTGAATTTCGTGGACAGATTAAACATAAGTTTTTAAGGAAAAAAAAAACCATCACCGAGATCAAAGAAAGGTTCGATAAATATTATGGGGTCTCGGCACCGGCAATTTAAATGATTAAAAAGTGTTTCACTGAATTTCGTTTTGGTCGTACCAGCAGATATTATGTCAATTGTCCAAGTCGCAACCCAAAACATCGTCACGCTAGAGAAAGTCAATAAAATCCATTGAAATGGTATTGGGCGAACGAAGAATGAAAGTGCGTGAGATGGCTGAGGCTGTAGGCATCTCAACCGAGCGAGTACATCACATTTTCTATGAATATTTGGATATGGAAAAGCTATCCGCTCTTGCTCACACTGCACAAATAACGCAAAAATTCATGAATTGGACTACGAATTGCTTGCTATTCCATCCAGCATACTCTTTAGATTTAGCCCCTTGTGACTATTTTCTGTTTACAACTTTCAAGAGATTTGCGTAAAAAAAGATTATCATTGAAAGAAACGCCTATTTTGAGGGTCTTGAGAAATCTTATTATTTGCAGAGAAAGAAAAAAATAGAAAAACGCTTGAGTTAATGTATCGAGCTTAAAGAAGAATATCTATGTTGAGAAATAAAAAAAGGCTTTTTGTTGCCGAAAAAAACTTCATTTTATCCAGAAAGTCACGGAAAGTGAAACTGCTCTCGTATAACATGTTTGATAGATCTCTAGCGTGGAATCATTGTATCAGAATTTGCGCTGGCTTTTGGGAAAGTAGTATTGAATACTCTTAATATTTTCCATTTCACATGTTTTTTCTACATTTTATTAGTTTTGCGGAAACATTTATTTAACTATCGTAAACTATTTTTTTTATAAATTTCTTTAACTTGCTTTCGTTAACATGTTAATATAACATTTCTGTTCATCGTACGTAATGAAGTTTTTCACAATTTAATTTGCCGCCCTGTAGCGTATGATCAATATTAATCATACGTTCACCCTGCATTTCAAAATTAATAAATATTAATCATACGTCCTACATTTCAATTAAATTAATATTAATAAGTCATGATGCAATTACAATTTCTTCTCTTCTAATCTAAAACTAAGTTATTATTTAAACAATTATAATACAACCAGCAAGGTCATTTGTCATTATCATTATTAAATGAAAGACATCTATTTCATTGGAATTGTTTGTCAGTTATTCATGAATACTTGTCTTTTCTGCCAATCGTTATTGGCAATTCTATTGCAAAACTATTGATACGATTTCAAACTGAATTGGAACAGTTACACCAGCACAACATGCTTATTTTCTTGGCACTTAAAAGTAAAAGTTATTTTCAGCATACTTGCAATTAGATTGAAAAACTGCAGTCAGCCAGTCACTTTTGTTGAAAATTTCTATTTCATTTATTTTTTAATTGTTAAATATGATTGTCAGTCGTCACCCCTTTGGGAAATGGTTTAAGACAAGTTATTTATTTTTAAGACAAAAGAGAGAATGAATTAAATATGTTGTTAGTATGTAGTTCTGCAATTAATGCCCAACACAGTTAACTGCACCAATATTTGCTCAACTTTTGATATTTGCTAGTGGATGACAACGGTAATAAAATTTATTTGCCTTTAGAAAAAAAGGGGAATCTTATGCAAATAATCAAGCAATAGCAAGAGACAGGAGGGCGGCAAATTTAATAAGAAATGTAAAAATTTAATAAATTTCGTTTAGTAATAGATTGATAATAGGAGAAATTTCATTAGTTTTGGGGCGAATAATATCCTCTTATCGCCGTGGCGTCTTTTAATTACATTATTATTTCAATATTTTCCAAAAGTCTAATTTTTAATTGTTTTTTTTTCTTTCATTTGGGCCACTGCTACACGTACAATATATATCTACTCTCAACTTATGAACATATTTGTCTAGTATTTATTTACCGGATGGGTTGGAATTTATTTGAAGCGTTTTAAAACAGAGTAGTATAAGTGAAACAGTTTGTTTTAATTATCTAATGGAAATAATATATATTCTTAGAAATAAGATTATTATTTCAAAAAGCTTTCCAAGTTTTATGAGCATGCAAACAAATTTATGTGCTGTTCATAGAACCCAAGCAATCGAATTGGGTGAACAATTATGAAAACCACTCAGTTATTCGAGTGGTTTTGATGCACATTTCCTACTCAAGTCGACTGCTTGGATTCTTTGAACAGCCCATTGGTCTACATAAGCTAAATTTAAGTTAATACATTCTTATTCTATATATTTTTTCGACGTTTTGTTTTTTAAATGAATCTAATTTATCTCGAGCTATAGGTCTATTTTTTTATAAAAAACGTTTAGAAAATTTTATTAGTTAACCGATATTTCGCCACTTCCTTGTGTGGCTTCTTCAGGGAACACAGCCACACGAGATAAATTAAATTCATTTAATACTTTCTTTGTAATCTCCACCTTCAGAAGTATTTTGGTGACTATTTGCCGTCATTGTCACTATAAGAAAACTTTAAAAAGGCTGAAATGAGTTAGTACCTTATTTTTAGTACCTATATTTTTCAAACGACTTTTATGAATTAGCGCCTTTTGGTCTTTTATTTTTTTTTAATTAAACTCCAAAAGTTAATAAAATTTATGCTAAATTTATATTTTCAATGTTGACATCTACTTCAGAAAAGTACCCAAATTGTAGACTAGAATTACTAAAACGTACTAGTGAAAAAACCACCTACTATTGACTATAGTACCAATGTCAGTAGTGGATTTTCAATGACACGCACACGTTAAGTGTCTATAGTAAATAGCATTGTCTGGGGTATTATAATTCACTAGTACTGCTGACTGTGTCAATAGTAAGTCAGTACAGCTTCACTATTGACATTTCCTGCAGGGAGATTATTCATAAAATGATTTATTCGAGATATTCTCCCAAAAAGACGTTCTTTTATTTATTTATTTATATATTTTTGTTTTGAATTTATTTACAAGCCTACTTTTAGGGTTACTGAATTACAGAAGTGTTAAAAATCAGCTAGATTTTTAATATATGAAGGAAATAAAGATATATGTACTTCTGAAATTTTGATCTTTTTTTGTTTCAAATTAAAATTTTGTATTTTAAAACAAAGACATCAATTTAACTGCTCTATCAGAAATAAAAATAAAAATTTAATTTTAGGTTGATTTAATGTTTCTTTTACAAAGTTGTTTCACAAAGCCACCCGTAGACGACATGTTTTTTACGTCTGCCTTGTCACTGTTGTGACTCATATGTAATTATGCATCTCTGCCAAAATTGTTATTTTACAGCAGATTTTTAATATTAGCTCGCAATCGTTCATGTACAATTATGTCTGACATTGACCATGTTTATTTGCAACAGCTGAGCTGGGCATAAATTTACTTTCTCAACCAATACCCCAGTCATTCGATTCCAAAATGGCCTGTTGCCGTCATACAATATTATTGACTGCGCCACAGAAGTACTGATGACTCCGGCAGTATTTAGTTTTATTATTATATTTTTTTGTTTTTTTTTTTAATTCGAATATGTTAATTATGCACTAAATATTGATACATCATTTATATAACTTATATATTCATATATTGTCATTTTTGGAATGAATTTCTGTCATCCCACGTCAAATTTGGTTGATAAACAGGTCGGTTTCGGCTATGTGCCATCTTCAGTGTTCTCCCAATATATTGTCCTTGTGAAATATTAAATTCAGCCGGCTAATACTACCGCCAAAAGCCAGCTGCCGCTGATTGTTTTCTCAGGCCATAGACTTCTGGTTATACTTCTTTGTCAGATCAAAATAGAACACACTCTAATTGAAATATTGTCAGATGACTTTGCACATGAGTTTCACAGAAGCAATGTTTTAAAGTTAACACACGATATGTACATATTTTACAATGTGACATTTGACAAGTCAGATGTAAAAAATATGTCATTAACATACGTGCCATAATCTGGGAGTCTCGCTAAAGTTTGTTTTTTAACTAATATAATCACTGAAATATATATTTTTTAAGAAAATTTGTATGTAATCTTACCTTGTTCTCAATAACTCCGAGCAAAAATTGTAGTTTTAATATGTTTCTTTACTTTTCGCTGTTTGTGGAAAAACATTTAAAGTTGAGGTCGCTGGGAACTTAAGATGTCTTATTGTTGTTGCAGTTATTATTTATCTATTGTGTTTCATAATTTTCTGGTTAATTTTCTTGCTTTTATTTACAGAAACTTTCTTATTTTTGGCGCTGGCGGCTACAAGTCAACAATATGTTGTTTTCATTTCATAAAATTAAAATAAGCGCTGCAAATAAAAGAAAAGCAAGAATTTATTTGAATAAAAAAAACTTTCAAAAAGTTATATTTCTGTAAAAATGCGTCTACAATAGTTGGCTAGTTTAGACGTTTAAGTTTAATTTCGTAAATGTTTATTTTAAATGCAAAAATATTGTTGCTTGCTTTCAAACGCACAATACTCAAAACTGTGATTCAAACTTCATTGTTGTGCAGCATTTCTTTTAACATTCATTTGTCTACATGCGAAAACTTAAATAAAAAATAATGAGAAAACTTTTCCATAACTTCCACGAAATTATAAATTTTTTATTTTTATTTATTTTTTTTGTTCCAAATTAAGTTGACATTTTCTACATTAATGTAAGAGCACGGAAACTATTATTACAATATACATTCAAACTATAAACAATATTTGAATAACGTAAAAACCTAAATCATAAAGAAACTCCTTCAAACTTAAATGAGGTAAAAAGAATTGTGTTGTTTTATTTGCACTTTAAACTACACAAGTTCAAATGCAAACAAACCATTAAACAAACAAACAAATGTATACAGCACACTTATAAATAAATATAGATGTACAAAGTTTTATAAACACACACATACACACACCCGCACGCACACATTTCCACAAAAAAAAATGTAGTTGAAAAGCAAATGCAACAACAACAAAAGCTATGTTGAACAATAGTTTTTGTACAATTTGCAAATAAATAAAATTTACATGCAAGAATGCACTCGATACAAGATCTTTAGCACATGCACAAATTTTCATACTCTCTGCTCTGGACGCATGGGTATGTAAATAAATATGTCTCTTCTATACCCAAGCAGACCACTGCTGTTCTGGGCTCCTTAACGTCCGCCACCTTTTTCCATCTAGCCTAGTTTTATTAAAAATTTCTTGCAGCGTCTGTACTGTCAACTGTCACAGATGACACAAGATTTGTGTATTTTTTAAACTCTACCCCGTCCGTACAAAACATAATGCTACTTAATATCTTATAGTTTAAAACAAATAAATTTAGTTGCAGCTAACGCGTTCTTATATAGTACACCCATCTAAAATGTGTCCCTCCCTACACAGCCCCTTTCACATATACTTGCAAATTTACAAGCATGTGTTACCTACCCATGAATTGTGAATCATCATGTTGTTGTGTTGTGTGCATTTGCGTTTAAACAATAGAATTGCAATGTCAGGAAGTGAAGCAGCTTATCCTTGAGATGATGCATGTAGATGATGAGCAAAAATGTTTCCAAGTATCTTCACTTTGTTAAGTACATTGTAGTCATGCGACAACAACACATACAACACACACACACACATACAAATAACGTTTGTTGTTGTAATTGTGAATGGGAATAGTAATCAAAATAGGCGTAGGTACTCCTTATTTTGAATATTTTTCAAAACATGTTGTCTTTTTTACGGAAAGAATACTACCATTTTTTAAATTTCCATTTATGGAAAATTTTATTTCATATATATTTTCTTTTTTTGCAAATTAAAAGATTTTTACAACAAGAACTTAATGGTTTATTAAAATTTACGGATTGTTGAGGAATTTTACTAAAAAAAAGTTATTATTATTTTAAACAATTTATGATTTTCAAGTTTGATGTTTTTTTCAAAATTTTCTTTAACTATGAAATTTATCTTCCAAGAGCATTTATATTTTGCCGGGATTTTTTAAAATAATTTAAAGTTATGTAATGGTTTTATCAAAATTTCCTTTGAACAAATAATTTTCCTTTAAGGAATTTTCGACTAATTTCACTTAAATAAAAAATTATTTTCTTATTTTAAACAATTTATGATTTTCAGATTTGATTTTTTTTCAAAATTTCCCTTAACTATGAAATTTATCTTCCAAAGGAATTTTTATTTTGCCTGGATTTTTTGACAATTGTAAGAGGTAAAAAAATAATTTAATGTTAATGGTTTTATCAAAATTTCCTTTGAAGAAATAATTTTCCTCAAAGGGAAATTTTTTGTCAACTTTCTTTTACAAAATTTTACTAATATATTCAAATTTAATGATTTTTAGCATAATTGTTTTAAAAATAAATTTCCCTTAAAAAAAAATTTTCTTTAAAAAATATTATATTTAAACATATTTTTAAGCATAATTTCATCAAATAATAATAAAAATTTATTTTATTAGGAAAATGTCGCTTATAGAGCGATATTTTTGATTTTGAAGGAAAATACATGCAGCTCCGGATTATTTGAAGTATTCATAAAAAATTATTTTAATTTAAAATTATTTTCAAAGAATTTTCGATTCTCTCTTTAAGATAACATTTCCTTTTGCAAGTACGCCACTGCCTGTAGGCGACATCATGTGTGCTTATTCTTATCAAGTTTCTTTCTCTTTTTTATCATTGTGCTGCATACGGTTTCATAAATTAAAAAATAAAATTATATATATACTACAAACATATATATTGCAACCAGCATAAAGCAGCAAAAGACATAAAATTAATGTCGGAAAAAGTTTTTTTTTTACAATAATTAGTGGAAGAGAATTCATTATCATGCATGCTACTTGAAGGAAAGACAAGTTATAAGGAAAATCGTGGTTGATAATGTTGCACATTTGTACAACGAAAACGAACCCTACTGCATACTTCCCGGCATGCAAGGTTTCTTTATTATTAAATATTGAAAGAAATTTAAATTTATAATAAATTATAAATTTATACTAGAAAAACCTTAAACGTATAATCTTAGTCTGCGTTCAGACGAATCATGTCTTGTTGACAAAATTCTTACTTTTTCTTCTTTGAACTTTCATTGATGTTGACACAAGTCATGATATGTTGACGACATTTACTTTTAAATACCGTCAGGCATAAAATTACGAATGAGTGAGCAAAACGAACTGACAGTATATGCATCAGAGTACTCGTTTCTTTTCTCCTTGTCTCTCTCACCCATAAAGTAGAAATCATGTCAAGAAGACATGACGTGTCTGAACGCAGACTTAAGACTAAGAAACCTTGTATTTAAACTAAAGTCTTATATTCAGACTAAACTAACTAACTAAAATTACTAACAAAAATTAGTTTATTTCTTGTGTTTGTTATATTGGTGCTTATAATATGCATGTCCATAGACTAACTCAACCCATAACAAATAAAAAAAAACTTTTTTAAAAAACATAAGATATCAAATTAGTTAATTCTTAAAAAGTATGTGTTCAAAGAATTCATTTGATTAATTGTTTTATTTTAAATTGAAGTGTTTTTTTTAATTAAAGTGGTTTTTTAATTAAAATATATATTTATTATTACTAGTGTATTCAGCGGTCGACTCAATCGCCCGCATTCTAGAAATTAATATTAAATATTTAAATAAATATATACGATAATAGACAAAAACCAAAAACATTATAAATAAACAATTTAAAACTGTGTCATTTCTATGCAAAACCAAAATGGACAAACACACATGCACATTTTTTTTATTTTTCAAGTTGAAGCTGATACATGCATGTGTAATAAGTGTGCATGGGTTAGTAGCAATTTTACACGCTTATAGCTCCCTAAATATCGAACCGATTTAAATAAAATTAAGATTGTGCACATCTATGGAAAACCCCGTTTAAAAACATATAAATCTTACCAGGTTCAGTAATACGGCCGTAAAAGGGATTTAAAAAAATGCCTATTAATAATATAAAGCGTTCGCCAGATACCTTTTTTTTGAAAATGCTATAAAAAAAACTACTGAATATTTTCTCAAATTTCTTTTTTTTATTTGAAAGTACAATCCTTCCGGTTAATAATGAAAAATAATTTCATTCGAATGGCTGCCTCGGCTGGCCATGCAGTAGCCTACACGATCGGTCCAATTTTTAAGCACATTATCGATTGTGTGCAGCTGTATTTCACCAATGGCTTCACGAATATTGTCCTTTAAAGCGTCAATTGTCTCTGGCTTGTCGGCGTAACACTTATCTTTGACGGCACCCCACAAATAATAGTCCAACGGTGTCAACTTGCAGCTCTGAGGTGGCCAAACGACATCAGCTCTGCGGCTTATAATGCGATTTTCAAAAACAGGGCGCAAAACATCGAGTGTAGCTTCGGCTGTGTGGCACGTAGCGCCGTCCTGTTGAAACCAAATGTTGCCAATATCCTCCTCTTCAATTTTTGTGAACAAAAATTCGTTCAACATGGCCCGATAACGATCGTCATTGACTGTAACGGCCACTCCTTGCTAATTTTCGAAGAAAAATGGCCCAATTATGCCTCTGGACCAAAATCCGCACCAAACAGTGACTCGTTTTGGGTGCGTCGACTTTTCAATGTATGCGTGCGGGTTTTCTGTGTCCCAAATGCGACAATTTTGATTGTTTACATACCCGCCAAAATCAAAATGAGCTTCATCTGAAAAGATGAAGTCGATCGCAGGCCCACTTAGCGAAGCGTTGTTCAAGCGTATACACAACCATATTCGTTCAACGGAAGGATAAAACTAATTATCTGTCAAATCAGACATAAGCTAAGTGTTACCATTCACGAAATAAGCACTAGTTGAAAAAAAACGTTAGATGGCGGATCCTTTAGAAGATTATTTATTATTAAAAAATATGAAAAAAAATACTTTTTGTTTAAAAAGAGTTTTTCTTATAAGAATAAAATAAAAGAGAATAAAAGAGTCTTACACGATTCTATTAGTCGCGTCGTAGACGACTCACAAGGAAGAGTCGCCGTCTTGATACAGTTTTTCTTGTTGCACTGAACTTGCGCGATCTGAATACGACATCGCGGACGATTAATTTAATCGCCCGCTCAGATCGCGAAAGATTCTTCTACGATCGAAATTGCTAGCTGGGAATGTTTACGCAGAACTCATACAATAGTTTGTTCATCGGACAATTACAATTGAATAATCGTTATTAATTAATCTGTCATATTTTTGACATTATATTGGAGATTTTCGAGGACTTTTTTTTAATTTTGTGCATAATTTAAAGGGACTTCTTATTAAGTGTGCCTGTTTTAGTTAGTGTCTTTTTTCATGGGCAAAGTTTACATTGCAAAGTCTTGCATTTGTAGCTGACAAGGTAAAGAAGAATGGGGGTGAGTACAGACTTTGTGTACAGGCAAATTTGCTTTCTTCTTTGTTCATCGTTTCATATACTCGTACTTGTAATTGTTTGCATGTTCACAAAAAAACCCCTCACAAAAAAAACACAAAATTTTTCAAAGTAAACTTTCCGTGTTGAGAAGTGAAACAGAGTTTAAAAGATAATTGAAAAGACTTTGCCAAAGTAAACGTTTTCAGTGAAAGAGCAGTCTTAGTGGGAGTAAAATAGAAAATATAATTTTACATCAGAAAATTATTATTTTTTCTTTAAAAGTCGCACACGATTTTTTTCTAAATTAGCTTTTTTATTTGCTATAACTGCAGCTGGCTTACTGTGTCCTTTGCTCTTTTCATAATGCGCAATTGTTGGTTTTTTCAAGTCATTAGTTTTTTTTTTGCAACATGTGTGACATTTGATTTGATAAAGACCCCTCCTAATATTTATTAGAAAATACTGTTTTTTTATCTGGTTACAAAAAGAATATAGTGTTGTAATGCTTGAGGTTTAGTGTTCCTTACAGCAAAAGTTATTTTTTTTAAATAATTTTTGACATTTTCATTTCTTTTATTTTTTTTAAATTCCTTATCAACGGTTTTATAAATAAAAAAGCTAAATTCATATAATTCAGTGTATCTGTAGCGTGTGCGTTCCCTCAATTGTGTTGCAAGTGTAAACTATTATGTATGTGTTTATATGTATGTTAGAGAGATCATGTGCAAGCAAATCATGTGTGGTGGTGATGTTAATAAGTGTTAGTAAGAGTGTATTTATAAAAGCATTTGTATTAAGTAGCATGTTTATGGGGTTATTTGTTTTGTTTTTGTATTGCATGCTGTAATGCGTTTTCCTCTAAGCGCGAAAATTCATCACAAAGCAAACTATATGCAAGCTCAAACTTATGCAAATAAATAATTGTAATTGTCGTTGTTTGAGAATTTTTACACAAATACAAATGTGTGTACTTACATTATACGATATATCAGCTGTAACACATACGTTCTTATATACGCGGTTATATTGTTTAGTGTTCTATAACATTTATTATAATTCGCAGCTAAATGAACTTAAGTGTGACAATAACAAATTGGCATTAAGTTAAGAATTTCGTGCGTATTTTAAATAAAATACGTGTGCAAATAAAAATGAATATATGGAAAGAAACAGTTAGTTTTCCATTTAAAATGAATTCATTTATAGATAAAATATATTAAATATATTTTTACTGATTCATGATGGAATATCTCAGTGTGTTATAGGTAACATTGCAGCTCCCGATTTTTATATTTTTTTATATATATTTTTAACATTTTTGTTTAAAGTACTCGTATTGTTGGCGGCAACGGAAAAATTTATATTGCAACTGATACAGTTGCTTTTTATGCTTATTGACGCAATTAATAAATAAATAACTCAAATTTTGATTCATCGCCGAAAATGATTAACTGTTGGATGTAGGAAAGCTGCGTAAGGCAAATAACTTGAGAATAATACATCGCTGGTGATATTGTATATGATAAATTTTACAGTGTTTGCGAACCTTTAATGGGCTGAGTAGTATATGAATATATGTATATAAAGGGTGTCCCAAAATTAACGCAAGATTTGAATTGCTGCCATTTGTGAAGTAAAGTTTTTTATCAATCATAAAAAATAAATGTTACAGTAGATAGTTTAGAGTTGACAAAAAATGGAGCGTTACACGATAGAACAGCGTATTTTCATTAGTGAACAATATCTCAAAAGTAATAAATAGACTTAAAATTGTGTTGTCTATTTAATTAAATTGACAAAAAATTTAGCTGCATTCGAAAGATTATTCTTTGGACATGCGGTCGTCACAGTTGACACGTAGATGACGTAATCTGGGTGTCCAATTTTCATGCACTTTTCGCAATAATTGCAACCGTATTACGCCAATAACTCGCCGAATGTAGTGTTCCAATTGTTTAACCGACAGTGGTTTATCGACGTAGACAAGTGACTTGACATATTGACAGAGAAAATAATCTAATGAAATTAGATCGCACGATCTTGATGACCAACTAAAAAAGAAAATTACGTGCAATTCTCTATTTTTTCAGTATTTTTAAGATTACAACAAATTGTAAGCGTTGGTCTCGCGTGAATCCATGCATACCAAACTAAGCACAAAGCAACTGCTCTCAGCTGTCAAATATTATCTCATATTAAATTCTTTGTGATAAAAAAAAAACAACGTTAGGAACCTTAGCCAAATAATAACCACTTTAGATTACAACCACTAACAACCAATTTAGTTCGAAAAGTTATCACATTAAACTGTCAAATCGGTTGTCAAACAAAGCAGATTTGCCAATTCAAAATTCTATCGGGCTTAGAAACCCTTTACATCCTTTATATTTTATTTTAAATAACAACTACAATTATTTATTTTTCGAATATTACTTAATAAAATGACTTAAAAGATAAATATATATACATATATCGTCGGCCCGAAGTTATCTTCACTTATCTCCAAAAAATCTTTCTTTTGTAAATTGACTCCAAAGTTTCAAAATTATATACAAAAAAATTATTATATGTTCCGAATTTGCAGTGCTTCTGGAGCACAAGTTCATGATCTTAGACCCAGTACACACACTTCAGGTTAGACTAAACAAATCTTGAGTTTTTAGGAGAAGCGGTCTTATCTCATTATTTTTTTTTAATTTACTGATATGGTCTTCCTATAATAATTCTCACAATCGTGCGTTGTTTATCTTTCAGTGTATGTTACAAAGTTATAATACTATTGCATAAATAAGTCTTTATACAACAACGTTTCCATATAATGTATGCTGGCTGGCTTCTTTTGTAAAAAAATATTATTAAAAAATATTAAATAAAAATAATGAAAATTTCACTGGTATGTACAAACATTTTTGTTTGACTTGTAATTTTCCAAGTAAAACTATAAATATTGAATGTGTGCACGCATGTGTGTGTGTATGAGTGGCAGTACACAAACAAGTTCCTTTTTTTATTATTAATAATTACGATAAATATCAACTCAAGTTGTGACTCTTTTCATTATACATATGTACACTTTACTAAGGTATACTTGTCAAAGAAATTATAATTTGTTTTTCTACATCTTTGTATATAATATGCATATCACATATTTGCTGCAATACCGTCTTAACTAAAGATTTTTCAGTTGGTAATGCAGTATGAATTATTCTCCATATTGTTTAAAAAAATTGTATACCTGCGCAGGCCAGTTATCCGACAAATAACATTATTAAAAATTTACAAAATTCCGATGCAAGATAATGCAAATAGAAAAGAAGTGATAACATTCAAACCAAACGAGTAGACCGGGTTTTTTTCAGAATAGTCTTGATCAAATCACCATTCAAAAAAAGAAAACAACTCAGAACCGGTACAGACGTTTGTGAGCTACGATGGCACAGACACACAAAGAGATACACAGACTCAAACTTCAAACTTCCCTGAAGGAAAACTGGGTACAACTGTCTCTAAGTCACCACATTTGTCTACTATTTTGGTGACTGTTGGGAGACATTGTCACCAAAGCATCTTCATTTATATGTTTGCCTTTGAAGAGCAAAAAGAGTAGTAGTGGCGACAGATGATTGATAATGTGTCGGCGGGACACTGGTTTTTATTAATCGTTTATTTGCTGAAATCTGTTATAAAAGTTATTCACAATACTTATCGGACATGTTCTGAAAATTACATTTTTCAAATCACATGCGATTTTAAAAGTAATAATTAATGGTCATGCAGATATTTTTTCACTCTTTTTTAATTTTCCTATTGCACAGAGCATCAAATATCATTTATGAAAGAAATTTATCGTATATGATTTTGAAAACGTCTGCAGGGCCATTATTGCTTTTGAAATCACATGTGATTTGAAAAATGTGATTTTCAGAACAATGCCTGTATATTTTTGATTTGCGAAGGTACATAAAAACCCCATTTAACGGTTTAGTGTTTGTTAAATGTTTGAAAAATATAAGAGCGGCGGTGGTTTAATTATAAAGAAAGGCGCCTGCTACTCTCAGAGAAACTTTAGCCAACCTTTCAACTCTGTAGCAAAACTGTGTTTATTCTTAATTTTTTATGAATTAGTTGGTGCCTTTTAGTTTTTTAATTGTTTCCTATTAAAACTTCAAAAGTTAACAAAATGTGCATTTTAATTGCCGACTCTATATGCTTCAGAAAAGTTCCAAAAATTTAGACTATAATTGCTAAAATGTAATAGTGAATCACTGATTCTAATGTCTACAATTGGTCCAAAAAGAATTAACTACTCAATAGTATCAATATCAGTAGTGGATTACAATGACACGCCGATGTTAAATAAATAAATAAATTGTCTGGGGTTTTATAAGTCACTAGTACTAGTGACTGTGTCAATAGTAAGTTAGTACAGTTTCATTATTGACATTTCTCTGCAGAGTTATAAACACTCTTCTCCTTTGATCGGGGAAAAACATAGAATGACACAAATTCATATAAATGGGAAAATAATACTTAAAATTTTCTTTTACGTTGTAAATAACTGAAAATTTTTAAATGCATTTAGTGTAAAACCAGTTTTTGTTTTTTTTTGACTTATGACTGCCTTGCAGCAAATGAACGTTACGTATGTACAGGAGGGGGTTAAAAAAATTTTATAAGTTCAGAAAGTAGGGAAATTCTATACATAAAAATATAAATAAAGAAATTTGTGACACAATTATAATATTTTACAGATTATTGGTCATAGCAACGTAGTTTCAATGAAGGATAACAAGCACGAACAACAAAACGTTTTAATGTGGTAATTTAGAGTTCACACGACATTCGAGAGCAAATGCTTAAGTTAATTTATAAATAAGAATACAAATTTTTACAATTTAAATTAAATGCATTCAAAAGAGTCTATTTATGTTTGTATACTATTTTTTTAAGAATATATTTTCAATAACGGCTGCTGTAGCAGAGATCACCTCCTTATTCGACTCGAGTCTTTTTCCGTCGCGTCATTTCGTTTTTTATTTTTTTTAAGTAGAGGAAAAGCAAAGTCTAAAGAATAGCTGGAATGTTTTTCAATATAAAATTAAATCTGCGCAGCAATATTAAGTATGTATATGAAATTTAATTGGTTCAATTAAAATGAACGAATCTTCAGGACTGGACAATCGACAGAGTTACCAGCGCTCGTTTATTGGAACCCTTCATAAGGGCATTCTGGAATGATGAATCCATACCCGACGAAATTTTCACATGTCAAATCAATTTCGGTTAGTACGAAAACCCATCTATGATGAATAATAAAAATAATGAATTTATCCAAAAAAATTTTATAATAAAAAAATTTGAATAAATAAATGGGTAAACTCGGGTTTGAACTTGAGCCAAATTAATCGTTTCAATATATACAATATTAATAAAAGTTCGACTAATTACTTATAAACATTAATTATCATATAAAAATATTATACAATTTATATGCATATAAAGTAAGTCTACTATATGCAAGGACACATGTTAATATTTAATTATTTCAAAGCTGCTTTCTTCTCAAGTTCAAAGAACTAAAAAGTATATATTTCATTTCAACATGTGAAAATATTTTCAGCTTTGCCTAGTTGGAGGCTTATATGATCAAACAACAAAAAATCTCAACTAACTTTAGTAAAATTCTTATGTAACAAATTTAAAATATGCATGCATATGCACATACTCGTACGTTATATGAAATGCAAAATCGTGTAACTAAACTTTTATAAACTTTAGAGGAGAAGGAAAAACGAAATAAAATTGTTCAAGTGACTGAACGAACGTCTTTTTCTTTTCGTCTATAATTTAATGTGGCTTTTATGATAGAAGTTTTCAGGGTTATGCGGTTTGGTGTAGTAAACTGTAATTAACCCTCTAATGTCCAGTTAAAGAAAAACGTCCGTTTACCTCCCATGCGAGAAAACATTTAAAATACTAAAACATGATCGAGTTCATTGAGCCATCTTTGGGCATTTTGTATTAAAAACACTGTATTAACAAAAAACCAAACTTCTAAATGATAAAAGACAAGTAAATATATCTGTAAAAAAAATTCACAGTTACGATCGTAGAACTCAAACACACTAAAATTGAGATTTGAGAACTCGACACGCACTGCAAAATTTTTAGCTTGCAAATGCACGTGCGTAACAAAAATAGGCATAAAAGACATGAAAAATTGCTTTTAAAAGCTTCCGAAGTTTTTACGAATATTTTGCTAACAGCGCTGCCAGGAGCTGGAGGAAAAAGAGGCTAAATCGGCTTTTTAAAAAGGCCAGAAAAAGCTTAATCATCTAAAATTAAAGCTTAAAAAGGCTAAAAAATTTTTATTCATTATTCAATGTTTTATTTATTATTAATAAAAAATAAAAAAGCATAAACCATGTTAAATGAGATTAAAGAAAAATGCACTTCAAGTACACAAGCAAAAAAAAATGGAAGTCTAAAGATTTTTAATTTCATATAAGTAAATATATGACATAAATATCAGGTATTTCTTTTGACCTTAATTCGGTATTGGATGAAAAATATAACAGAATACTTGTGTTTAGGCATGATATAATAATTATTGGAACATAAAAATTAAAAACATATATTTAATATATTATATACTCTTATGTGCATTTATTGTAGCCAGCAGTATTGAGGAAACCGCATGATTGTCCATTTCTGGTCGATCTTTGGAATTGGGCATTCCACAACATACGAAACGTGAAAAATGGCTCACAATCGATTCAAGACCTCGAAGATGGATTCGTAAAGTCATAGAGGACATACAGCCGCAGATGTGCAAGCTGGTGATCGAAAATTTAATGAAAATAATATGGTCCTGCAAGTGTCGCAATGGCGATTATTTGGCTGATACTATTTTCCATTATGAATGGGATACCCTCCCCTTTATAACTAAATAAACATCATATGATTTCATTTAAAAATAATCTTTTGAAAATGAAACCTCTTATTAGAAGACCCTATAGATAGCAAAATACTAGATTAACCAAATCAAGAAAAGAATTTTTTGCAGCGCATTCTTAAATTATCGTGGAGGTGAACTAGAACTCAACTTTTGACTCTTAAAAGCTTTCGCCACTGGTTTAAATCAAAACAATTTTGCGTTCAGTGTACTTGCCGTTTTCTTTTCTAAAAAAAATATAACATTCCTTTTTCCTTTTTATGAAAAAATTGTAATTCAAAGTTTTCTTAAGACAAAAGTTTGCTTTGTAGGTGTTGATACAATAATTTCTAATAAACTCATTATTAAAATCATTAACTTGAAAATTTTCAATGAAAAGGGCAACAAATGTTGCAGTTTTTTCGAGAAAAGAAAAAGCCACTAATGTTTCAAGATGATTTTATGGGTTCAGTAGAAAATAAAAATTTAGCTTTTTGAGGGTAAAATTAAAATTAAAAAAGGCTAAAAAAGCCACGAAGCTAAAACGTAAATTTCGATGCTAAAAGATAAGAAAAAAAGCAAAATCTAGCCTCGAAAATGCTACATCTTTTAGCAACTGTAAAAAAAGGTTTTTTAATATAAAAAATTTGTTAAAACAGTACAACTTTTGAGAAGAGTTCCTTAAGGCACTCTTAGGCATTAGCGGATTAATAAAAAACTTGATTTTGCATTTTTTGTTTGTTGTGTGGTTTTGCATTTCAGTTAACGATATATATTTTTACAAAACTTCGTTTTTATAGCACGAAAGAAAGCACAAAAAAAAACTGTTGCTGGGGCTGTTAAACAATTTACAAAAATATACAAAGAAATAAACAACAATTTTTATTTATATTTATTTATTTTTTGGCAATTGCAAAGTTTTGTTGCACAAATCGAAAAGCTAGTGAACAAAAAACAAGTGACAAAAAACCATGTGACGCACTTTTAGAATTTAATAAAATGCATTGCACTTTATATTTATTTAAGTAAAATATTACAAATCGTTGGCTTAATATAGAAAGGACGTATCTCGATTTTTTTACTAAGCGCCGTTTTTAATCTTTTCTGACATTACGATTCCAAATAGACAAGAAAAGCTTAGAATCGCAATTTAGAAAAAAATCAAGGTACGTCCTTTCTATATTAAGCCAACGAAATACAAGTGTAACTTTTAAACTCATAATAATCGCCTTGGATTAACTACCAATTTAGTTTGAAAAATAATCGCATTAAATAAACAAATAGCTGCTGTCTTAAGCCTTGCAATGTTTGCTATACTTTGTCATATAACTGGCTGAAATTGATCAAATAAATCAAAAACTTGCTTCAAAATAATAAAACAAAATGTAGTAATCAAACCAAAAAAGCTTGTCTTAAGTAAAAACAAAAAATTCGAAAGGAAAGTGGTACATGAGATAAAACCAACGTGTAACAATAGATTAATTTAACGTAGAGTTTAAAATATTTAAATGGTAAAATTTAAATATTGATCGTGATGAAGTTGGGTTCGCTTTACCTACAAATAAGTCTTGTATTATTTTTCGGGTCATAATTTGTATAAATAGAAGTACGAAATGAGATATCGAGGCATATCACGATTAATAAATAAAGATTTGAAATCACGTTCAACCGAGCCATCGAAACAGTGGCGGATGCATGAAAATACACATGAACACTGACGATGGGAATGAAGTGTTGTGGCTGCCGAAAAATAAATTTTTTTCGGTTCTCTGGTGAAAGTCTAAACTAATTTATAATAATAATTATTCACTTTAGAGTATAAATTATAATCCCCCTTAATTCGTAACTATTTTTCAATGTCACATCAAGGCAACTCTAAAAAAATAAGCTCTTGTCTACTTGCTCTTCGTAACTATTTCCTACTACTGACAGCCTGTTATTGTTCTCAAAGGTCTAGAAAACAGCAAGAGAATGTTAAAAGTAGTCAACAGATGCCTGTTTGGTGTTGCCTTAATGGGTCGTTAACAAATAGTTACAGAATAAGGGGGATTGTAACTTCATTTACAGAGCAGAAAAACAAAGACTTTCAAACGTTTTGCTTTAGCAGCTATTGTTGGGAATTAAGCTCCCACAGTGGCAACTAACGTAACAGGGCACCCATATTAGCATTAAAACTGCAATTTCTTTAATTTTAAAATTTCGTTATTTTTAGTTCATTGTTTTCTCTCAATATATAAATTCTTTTAGCATTAAATTATAAGTCTTCACAAGGGATGTGGTTTTTTTTTTTGTTAACACTCTTCAGTCTTTTGTCTTCAAAGGTAATGAAAATTTTGGAAATACAAATAAAAACCTATCAACTTAAATTTACATAAAACTAAATATAAAACTTTAAAATGCACAAAGAAAAAAAGAAAGAAAACAATTTTGATACAACGGCTTAAATCCTCTGTTTCGAAAAAGAAGTCAATGAATAAAATCAACGTGAATTCAATAAATTTTTTATTTAAATTTTTTATTTATGTCGGATATGCAAACAAAAAAAAACTGTATCGATGGGAGCCATCATTTTCTTTTTTACTTAACAGGAAGCAACAATAAAAACCAAACTCGAACGAGCAGGCATTTAAAAATGCAAATGTAAAGTTGTATCCAAACCCATGTGAAAAGAAAGAATAATTAAAAAATTGGAGCAACAATGAAAATTTATTATTGACAAATATTTCAAAGTTTAACATTAAATTGTATCGGTTTTCTTATGAAAATGTCGTATACTAAAACAGTCGTAGATTAAGAGTAAATAGTCATATATTAACAGACTAACCTAAATTAACGCGTTAAGCGTAGTGTTTTCCATCGGTTAGTTTTTACGCTTAAAATTGGTTGTTATTGTTTTTTTAATTTATATCCAACGTAATTATTATTTTAGCTAAGTTCGTAACATTTTTAGCCAGAAAGAATTAGACATGAGGCAATATTCCAAAGGAACAAGGAAAAATTTAACATTCACATCATCAGTGTTCATGTGTGTTTCCATGTATCCGTCACTGTGTAGGTTGCTCGGTTGAATATGATTTCAAATTTGTATATACAAACACAATTTTACCACTATCAATATTCAAAATTCACCATCACTAATTAACTTTAAATTAACCCATTGCTACACATTGTTTTTATCTCATGTACCATTTTTCTTTCTAATTTTTGGATTTTACTTAAAACCTTTTAAAAACCCAATGAGAATTTGAAAAATTACAAATAATAATAGACTTATTCAAAATAACTTAACAAAGAAATTACATTCGATATGAATCTATTTTATTTTCTTTACAACCTTTATAATATTAATCAGCTACTATGGATGACATAAAAGTATTTATAAGACAAAATGATTTTTTAAAGGAGCTTTGAAACTTTTCAAAATATTGAAATTCTTTGAAATAAGAAATCGAGGCAATCTCGAGTAATAAATTTACTAGAAACTGAAAGGTCTTATCCCACGACTAAAGTCTTCTACTAACACCAAAATAATATCTTATACTACAACTGAACATTTTATACTCAAATCATTTCATTTAGTTGTAATGAGTGATCCATTTCGAGGTTCCCTACTTTTTTAATTGAGAATGTTTATTATCATTTGAAAGTACATTCTTTGGCATTTATTTTTTTGAAGATTATGTCTATCAAATGTTTACCGTTGCTACGTCGCAGATGGTCCATCCGTTGAGTCCAATTTTCGATGACTCCTTTGAGCATTTCGACTGGTAACTGGCGAATCACATGCGTGATGTTTTCCTCCGAGGCCTGAATCGAAGCGGGTTTGTCCGCATAAACTTTAGACTTTACATATCCCCACAGGAAAAAGTCTAACGGTGTGATATCACTCGATCTTTGTGGCCAATCGACCGGCCCAAAACGTTAAATTATGTGCTCACCGAAATGTTCTCTCAATAAATCCATTGATTGAAGCGATGTGTGGGAAGTGGCGCCGTCTTACTGAAACCAAATGTCGCCGAGATCACGAGCTTCAATTTCAGCCATCAAATAGTCGGTTATCATGGCACGATAATTGTCGCCATTGACGGTTACGTTCGCACCGGCATCATTTTTAAAGAAATATGGACCGATGATTCCACCGGCCCACAAACCACACCTATTCGGTCTATTCGGTCGAATATTATCCAATAATGAATGCTGGGTCTCAAAATGGGCGATGGTGTTGCGAATAGTACGCTCAATAGGCCGATTATGTTGAGCGAAGTGCACGAAACACATTCCTTACAGAACGTGAATTTTCGTAATAAAGTTGAACGATTTGTAAACGTTGTTCAGGCGTAAGTCTTTCCCTTATGAAATGCCAAACAATACTAAACAAAAATAACATGACAGCATGACACGACTCACACGTGATCTGTCAAAAAAAGGCTATTGAAAAAAGTATCTCTACTTGAATCACCACCCATTATTATGTTTAATAGAAATAGTTTTTTAATTTTATTTAAATATATCTTAAGCCGGAATTGTTTTATCTATTTTCAAAATCTCAACAATCATTTAAGAATATACGAAACAACGTTTTAAAGATTTTTTTTAGTCATACTCTTTAGTTATTTTGTGGTATATAAGTGGATAAACAGAAAGCGAGTTCAGAAGCACACTACTATAGTTATTCAACGATATACGACGTTCTTGCTTCGGCAGAACATATATTAAAATTTGGATAAAATCCGGGAAGACATATCGGCGGAGACTAGAAGTACCAGGGAACTCTTCTGATTCAATTTCCCTGGACTAAGGCATGCAAAGCTAATGATTGGAACGTATAACCAAACTCGTTTCTTAGCTCTCATATCCCTAAGTAAAAACAATCTAAAAATGCTCACAAGTTTCTCACAGGCAACTGCGAGGCTGAAAAAACACTTCAATAGACTTGGCATTGAGAATGACAGCCTGTGCAAATTCCGTGAGAATGAGGTTGAAAGTCCAGAGCATATTCTGAGGGACTGTGAAACCTTATGCCACAGAAGATATAGACAACTGGGCAAGCACATACTGGAGGCTTGCGAACTGCCAACACTAGAACCACTGGCAATCTTGAGATTCCTCAGGAGAGCAGGTCTAGATGAGCAGCTCTAGCACCTGGCAAGGGATGCAAGAGACTTCTTCGGTCGCAGTATCCTGTGTTTCCCGAATCAATCGATTCATTCATTCGTTCAACGAAATACAAAGTGGCTATATTATACGCTTAAAATAATCAAAATAGCGCCAAGAAGTCAAATGCAGAAAAAGGTTTCCTACATAAATGGGAGGCCATGCTGAATAATTTTTAGCTTCACAATTCATAAAACAAAATAATTTATTTTTCTACAAATTGATTTATTATATTTTCTTTAATAATTTAGTAATTTCCTTCCATTTATATACACCATAAATTAAACAAACAGCCATTGGAAAAAATATTTTGAAAATTTTTATTATTTATCAGCCATAAAAGCAACTAAACGCAAACAAAACTGCACTTTGTTTATACAATATTCAAATTTATTATCTAGAAAAAATAAAAAAGTATTTAATATCTTAATGAATCATATAATATATCTTTAAGAAAAAATGCGTGATGCAATAATTGATGACATTCAAACAATTATATAAGATACAAGGAAATGTGGATGTAAACGTTTGATTGGCTGTTGTGCATTTTGCTAGTAAATCTACGGGTTTGCTAAATGTAATTTCTATAATTAGAGATTCATTGAATACTACAAAAAGAAAATTTTATGTTGGATAAGTTATAAAATCAATCGCTGTCAATATCAGTCAATGTCACTTAATTAGAAATATAAATAAATGTAAACGTAATTGAAGAGTATTACAGATTTAGGACAACAAGGAAAACAGACGGATAAATTTTGAGAGATTTTACTGACTAAATAGACACTCAAAGTTCTTGCCACAAAAGCTCTAAGCAAATAGACATAAGAAGTCTGAATAAAACCAAGGCAAACAGGGAACCGAAAGTCGAATACTATAATACTAGCTTCTATACGAAATCCTATTTCCTGAAATAATACTTAAAAGCAATCTATAAAACTTAATCACAAAAAATTCGTGAATTACGACTTATAGGGTACACAGACGACAGCGTTAATTTGCATTAGCAGTTCTAATTCATATTAACTTGGGAATTATCCCCATCTTAATGTGTATTAGATTTAACGTTTAGAGAATATTTGATGCCACCATCGATATAAAGATAAACGGAAAGCGTTAAAGTATGCAATTCGTAGGAGCAAGAGTAAGTGCTTTATTAATGAGGCAGATAGTAATCCTTGGGGCATTGCATGTAAACTGATAACCAAAAAACTTAAATGCCTTGGTCCACCGCCGCTAAGACGAGAGCCTCTTCTCGAGGTAATTTTTTTAAGTCCCAATGCGTCCCTGAAGGATTTGGCCAAAAAGTATGTACAAAATGTGATCAATAGGTTGAAATTAAGATCCTTTGCTGGTATAAAAGTTCCAAATAGAAAAAAATAAACAAAACACAAAAGTAAAAAGAAGAGCTAGAAAACTTCTACGAACAGTGCCGAACAATTTTCAAAGTTGCGTAATAACACTGATAAACAAAAATGAACTTTTAATTTGTCACATGAACTTTTTTGGTCTTTTTTACTTTATTTTGTGTTCCTAAGGTGGAAAGAATACAGAGGTAGAAACATATTTTTTTTAAGGGAATTTTATATTTCCTAAAAAATACTGATACTTTACATGCAATTATACTTGATAATATGTTTTGTTTTTTAACTAAAAGCTATGATTTTCTGGAGTATTTGACCTGAGGCTGGTCTCTTGCAAGTGTCCAACAATAATCTGCCAACATTCGAGGACTCCATTTGCCCTGGTATCGTTTTTCCATGCTGGAAATATCCTGATGGAATCTTTCGCCGTGTTCGTCGGTAACGGCTCTTAGATTCCCGCGAAAAAAATCGAGGTGGGAGTATAGAAAGTGTATTTTGAGTGACATATTACAATCCAAGGCTTGATACGTCGAAAGTAGTTCTGCTATCAGATCTTTGTAGTTGCTTGCTTTGTGGTTGCCCAAAAAATTTTGTGCGACATTTTTAAAACTTTTCCAAGCAGATTTCTCTAACAAATTTAATTTTTCTTCGAATATGTTATCCTTTAACAATTCTTTGATCTGAGGTCCGACAAAAATTCCTTCCTTTATTTTTGCCTCACTAACCTTAGGAAACTTCTCTCAAGTACGTAAAACCTGATCCGTTGCGATCCATAACTTTGACAAAATTTTTTAGCAAACCTAGTTTAATATTTAGTGGCGGTAAAAGTACTCTGGTGGGTTCGACAAGAGGGGGTGGTGCAAAACATTTTTTCCCCCAGGAGTGAGGCCCTCGCGCTTTTTTAAATGAAAACTTGATGCAATTAAACCGTACGTACAGTAGTATAACGGAAAATAAGGTAAAAGCATAAGTGGTTGTCACAACAAATCTGTGCGTGACAGAAATAAATTAGTTTGTGTTTTGCAATGGGGATATATGGTAAAGTAATAATTAGCATACATAATCCGTGTGGCAAAAACTTTGTTGATCAGTGTAATGGATGATGAAACCTACATGAAAGCCGATGTTAAAGAACTTCCAGGAAAACAATATCATTGCGGCATATACGAGTACAAAGAGAAGTGCAAAAAAAGGTATTTAAGTTTAAAGGTGAAAAAATTTGGGGACAAAAATTTTTAGTTTGGCAAGAAATATGTAGCCTGTGATCAAATGACGAAACTATTTGTTACTAAAGGTACATTAAATTAAAATCTGTACATAAAAGAATGCCTTCATGTATAAACAGCACAATACTTCTCTTATATTCTGGATCGATTTGGCAATCTAATAAAACAGTAGATTGGTATAAAACAAACAGTGTACATTTTTGGTGGTTTTTATGAAAATTGCTAAAATTTTATTATTTTAAAGTTTTAATCGCACTATTTCCCATAATTAATATTTTACCTACATATGTAGTAAAATATTAATTATGGGAAATAGTATACATTTTGTTCCAAAGGACTGCAATCCCCCAAAAACTGCTCTGAATTACGACCAATAGCAAAGATTTGTGGCAATATTGAAACAAATACTGAGAAAAAAATCCAAAAAATTGCATGTAAATTTGAATAACGTTGGCAAAAAAAGCTGGAAGATTTGGTGTTCAGCAGCTAATGATGGGTCTGAGAGTGAAAAACTAATTGTAACCGTTTATAATTTGCCATATCTCTGAAGTAGCTGAAATAATTTGTTGTATTTCATTTATTTTTATTGTAATTAAATTCTAAGTTATTAACAAAATAAAATGTAAAATTATCTTCGTTTTCAATCTTTATGTGAAAGTCTTATATTTCGACTACAAAGGCTTACACTCGAAATATAAAGATATACATAATTATATTGATACATTTCACATGGTCAACTCGTCTAGAAAATTTATATAAAAAACAATTTTATAATTTGTTTACGCATGTTATCGTTTAGCTTTTGTGTTTCAATCAAAAAAATATATATTCTAAAGAAAAATAACAAATTTATGCTTTAAACCTTTTTTAAAATCCTACTTTAAGCAATTTTTAACAAATAGCCTTTACTTTTATCTTTGTTCGTTTTCAATTTAAAAAAAAATGTGGCTTACCACACATTTTTACAATTCCTATTGTATTCACATGAAGCCAATAATTAAATTCAATAGAACAGGGAGATAAAAACACCATCATCTAGAATAGCAAATAATATTAAAGCCAATAAAAATAAACCTTTAGAAAAACAGAATGTAATTAAACAATACAATGGCGTAAATGATAAATATTTAATTTTGTAATTATCAGCAGTAACAATTAATTATTGTATAGAAAAAAAAAACTAAAACTTTATGGGATCAATAAATAATTATATATTTAATTTTAGCATGAGAAGGTTAAGCACACTTATAGATTATTCAATAAATTAGCATATCAAAGAGAATTTTATATATAAGTAGTTTCCAAAATAGAACAACACATTTTTCAATTGCTTTTAGTAATATTCCCTAAAATTATGCTACACATTTGATGCTAATTTTTAAACCAAAGCCTATTTCCTTTAACTATACTTTAAAGAATTTTTACTTAAAAAAATACATCTATATAATTAATAAAAATACATCTATATAATAATGTAACACCCTTTTACGGTTTTGGAATGATTTATGTGCTTTTGAATGGGGTTTTACATAGATGTCCACAATCTTAATTTCACTCAAATCGATTCGATATTAAGGAAGCTGTAAGCGGTTAAAGTTGCTACTAACACATGCACACTTATTACACATGCATGCATAGAAATGAGACAGAGTTTTAAGTTGTTTATTTAGAATGTTTTTTGTTTTTGTATTTTATCGTATGTTTTTATGTAAATGTTTAATATTAATTTGAAGAATGCGGTCGATTGAGTCGACCGATTGATACACTAGTACACACTGAAGTTTCAAGATCGAAAGTAAATTTATATGTGTTTTACTTTAGTTTAAAGTTCCATCGGCTTGAAAAAATACCCCATACTTAAAAGACTCATACTAAGACCGAAAGGTCTTATACTAAAACTTAATAGATTAAAAAATGAGTAAAGGCCGAGCCACATAGGACCCGTTATACGTTATGGTGGCTACACACTTTGCTACGTGTTTATGCAACACGTTCATCATTCATGTTTCATATTTTCATATACACACTGAAACCAAGAATTGAACCATAAACGCAACATCATTTCTGTATTTTGCATTCGCAATGAATATCGCGCAAGAAAGAAACATATGCAGTTGAAAAAATTAGCCGCGAGCTAAGTGAAATAGCAGCAATTATTATTATTGATGAATTGTTTTATGAAGAGCAGAAAAATGAGGTACAGCCAAAGAAAAAAAGAATATTGTCAAAAAAAATTGTATTTAAAAAAATTGTTTTCAAATGAAATACTATTAAAAGATTTAAAAGAAAATGTGCCGAAAGATTACAGAAATTATGTGCGAATAGACGAAAAAAACTTATTAGACATGATAAAACAGAAAATTACAAAGCTCATTTATTTTGTTCAGCATATGCACGCACACCTTGTAAAAAGAATAAACACGACTACACAATATGCAACCAACATCAATGCAACCAGAAAATATCAAAATATTTTGATGTTTATGAAACCTCGAATGCAACAAGATATGAAACCACAAGCACGACTACACACTATGCAACCAACAATGCAACATGCCTGGTTGCATAAACACGTTGCAAAGTGTGTAGCCAGCACTATATGTTAATTTGTTCAACTAACATTATAGTAACGGCGGAGGAGAGTGACACAATGAGTACTTTGTTGAGGAATATTAAATCAGCTTAATTTGATTAAAGTACACATTTTCAATGGATCTCGAGGATATTCTGGAGTTTCTTTTAATTGTAATTTTTATTTAATTTAATTTAACTTAATTTTGTCACCTCACGACATAAAAAGCTAAATAAAAACAAGGAAAAAAATTTATAGCTGTCAAACTAGTCAACCACGTTAAAAGTTGCTCAACTTTATTACTTGGCGTTGACGGAGACTTACGAAATGGGACCATGAATACAATTGGGCAGGCTTGTATTTAATTCTCCAGTAATTGGGGATTGTGGGGGGCAAACCTTGAATATACTGGGGATGAGTTATCAATGCTTGCGCTCGAGCAGATGATAATTCGGGTTAATTTGGGTAACAAATACAATTAATGGGAGTGAACTGTAACATTAGATCATATATGACTCACCGTTTCCTTCCTTTATATAGTATAAAGATTAAGCGTCGATTGATTGAGTGAATTTATTATCTTCCAAATAGAGATGAATTTTGTATGTACATATAATACAGTTACTATTTAGGTACAATTTGGGCAAGTATAAATTCAGGTAAGTATAAATCCAAGTAAATAAAATCCAGGTAAGTATAAAATTCAGGCAAGTATAAATTTCAACTAACATTATAGTAACGGCGGAGGAGAGTGACACAATGAGTACTTTGTTGAGGAATATTAAATCAGCTTAATTTGATTAAAGTACACATTTTCAATGGATCTCGAGGATATTCTGGAGTTTCTTTTAATTGTAATTTTTATTTAATTTAATTTAACTTAATTTTGTCACCTCACGACATAAAAAGCTAAATAAAAACAAGGAAAAAAATTTATAGCTGTCAAACTAGTCAACCACGTTAAAAGTTGCTCAACTTTATTACTTGGCGTTGACGGAGACTTACGGAATGGGACAAAGCTCATAAGTCCCCTTTTACATATGCAACATTTATTGCCAGACATTTTTTAATATTCTCTTATGTTCTTGCCTGAAGCTTTTACATATTTGAAATTAATAGACAGACAGAATTTTTTCTTATTCGTTTTTTATCTATTTTCGCAGTTTATTTACTTATTATGACATATTTATTCTATTCTGTGGTTTACTTCAATTACAAAAAAAATATAAAATAATTTTTTATAAAAATGAATTTCGATAAAAAAAAATGGAAAAACTAGTGTATTGCACAAAATTGGCATTAGAAGATTCTCCCGACAAAGACGACTTGAGCTTGAGAATCATGATATAAAGCATCAAGGTGAAAATTGCGAAAATATCAAAAAGGGAAACATAAAAATGTCTTTTACCAAGGGTCGTGTACTACACACTCTGCATCTTCGCTCCTTCTTCTACAAACTTCGTCTGTCTGTCTTTCAATTTAGTTGTCAGTTAAAAAAAAGCGAGTATAACATACGACGGATTCTATCTGCGTCGTCCTTTTTGCTCGAACTAATTTCTTTATAAAGAGTTTTTCAACAAGAACTTTCTTTTTCAATTGTGGCAACACCAACAGCATGATAGTTTTGACATTTAGCTTTTTGACATATTCGTAGTAGATGCATTGACAATTGTTACAATGAATTCAATTTCGCTCGAAAATCGCACTAAAATAATTAAAATCCACCATGAAAATGGTGGTTCTGTTAAAGTTACATTTCGTAAAATTCGTGATATTTTCGGATAACATAATCTGAGACCGCTATTAAGAGTTTGGTCGTTAAATTTGAGTTCACAGGCTCGATACAAAATGTGCCAACACCAACGCGTGTTCGACCGGATCGTTCAACTAAAAACATCGCGGCCGTGAGCCACAGTGTTGAAGAAGATCCAAATTTGTCAATTCCTCGACATTTTCAACAATTGGGGTTATTCAAAACCACCACATGGCGAATTTTGCTTTGAAGCTTTACAAGGTTCAACTGGCGAAGGAATTGAATCCGACATTCACATCGCCGTAGATTCGCTTAATTCATTCAGGAACAAACCACTGGTTTTTCTGAAAAAATAATTTTTTCAAATGAAACCTATTTTCACTTGTCAGGCAAAATTGCCGCATTTGGGCTTCTGAAAATCCAAGAACGATTATTGAAAAGTCTTTGCAAGCTCAACGTGCCACTGTATGGTGCGCTATGTGGTCTGGAGACGTGATTGGGCCATTTTTTCGAAGATGAGGCTGGAAATGCGGTAACGATCAGTGGATCACGCTATCGCAAGTCTATACGGGAGCCAATCGAATCGATTGCAGCCTTAAAACTCAAAATCCATGAACTGATTAACAAAATAGATCCACCATTTTGCCAAAACGTGATTAAAAACTTTGATGAAAGAATCGACATCTGTCAGCGTGGTCGTGGAGGACATTTGCCGAACTTGCCGAACTTTTCTCTTCGTAATATAAAAAAAATTTTAATCATCTTTATCTACATTTTTTGTTCTTGTAGAAAAACCCTGTATTAAGATTAAAAAGTGTTTTTCTAATACTGAAAAGTTGTATAATAAGTCTGAAAAGTTTTATACTAAGAGAAGAAAATGTTATACTGAAACCAAAACGACTTATACTAAGGCAGAAAAATCTTGCATTTAAATGTAAAATTTTCGCAATAAGAATAAAAAGCCTTACACTCGTATAAACGTTTCGATGTCAGCGTACATGAGATTTGTACGCCCACAAAGTGGAATCGATTTTACAAAAATAGGAGTAACTAAAAAAATTTTGTTGTTATGTTCCATTCAGAGGGTACCTTATGAGAAAAAAAAATTTATTGCAATTGGAATCCTGTTGTCCAAAATATCGAGGGAAATAAGGACATAGCGTACGTGACATAAAATGGAAGTGATGTTAAACGGCATGTAAAAATATGCAAAAATATGCGAATTGTGGTTTTTTTAAATTTCTTATACGAAGCCAACTATTTTTCCTTTATTATCCGTAATTTTGAAATAAAAAAAAATAATTTTGGGTTGATTTTATAATGAACAAAATTGAACAAGCGTACGTGACAAAGCGTACGTGACAGACTTTTTTCTTATAGTATTCTTAAGTAATTCTTAATATGTTTTGTAAGCATATGCATACAAAACTTAAAAAAACAAACAATAAAGAGTCAACTTCGTTTCTTAATTCATACGAGGGGAACTATTTATGTTTCGGGAACTGGCAACAATAAGGCCAAAATCTGGCAACACCGTAATAAAGTTTGACTTTTTTAGCATCAACGTACTCACAACGTTTTGATGTACAAGTGCTATTTGTTTTGTTTACATGGAGTTCAAAAAATCAATTTGATAAAAAAAATTAAAACTTCAAGAGAAGGTTTAAGTTGAATTATTTTTCACAGCTTTCGACGTGGATTATCTCAACATGAATGTGTCTATGAACTCAGTTCTTCTTTGTATGGCGATAAAGCACTATCAAAAACCACAGTGAATTCAATCGTACTCGTAGTTCCGTTGCCGACAAATTCCGTAAAGGTCGTCCAAAATCGGTTGTTGTGCCCCAAAACATCGATGCAGTGCGTGAATTGATAATGCAAGATCGTCATGTGACGAGGCATCCGTGAGTGCCATTTCAATACATTTGATTTTGCATGTAAAAAAAATGTTTTCTCGTGTGAATTGGTGTAAGGCAATGATTAAAGAGTTCAACAGTGGTGCTTCAAAGGACGTGTATAAGATCGTGAGAGGTGATTTATCAGGGATATATGCTTATGAGAAACCGACCGTGTGGGTATTCCAAGACGAGCTAAATCCAACAAAAGTTGTTCGTGGAAGAAGCACAGCAAAGCAAGTGGTCAGCTCTTTCTTCGACCGAATCAAATTTCATTCGCTTTTCACCATCTGTCCTGCCTCTCTAAGCTAACACACCTACTGGTTGGAAGGCACATTCATGGCCTGAGTGTTACTTTTCTTTCAAAAAAAAAAGTAACCCGAAGAGCTTTACGTTGAGATTTACAAAGTCTTAAATTAAGATTGTTGTACTATTAATTAGACTTAAATTTTGAATTCCTTGACTTAAATATTTTTTATATTTTTCTATTTTATTTAATAATATTTAAAAATAATAATTTAAATATATTCAAAAATTGTTTGCTCTATCTTTGTATATTTAAGAAAATTCAACAGTTAAAATTTAAGTTTTCTTATGCAGCTCATAAATTATTTCGAACGGCTGAATGAATGCAATACATTTTAATAAAATTGCATGTTAAACACTGCTGACACACATTGTGCCAGTTGCTTTGAAAGAAAATTCTCAAACTCAAGGCCACTTTCAGCCTTCAAATTTTCATTTTTTCATTTTACATTTAGCCATCTAAAAGCAGTAGTAGTAGTAGTACATTAAAGAATAATATGAAAAAAATGATTCAAAACCTCCACTGTATAATTTTGTTCAAACGGCGTAAGGATTTGAAAAAAAGCAATTGTGATATACGAACTTAAGAGGCCACTTTGACTATTTCTGATTTAAGAAAGAACACCTTCATTCGGATTCTATGAGAAAGAACATAGATATCTATTTCTCTACATAATATCTAAGCGAACAGTGGAGTGACTCGATAGACAACTCGAATGAAAACGTAAATGTTTTCATATACAATCCGATTTCTGTTCTACGAATGTGTCGTTAACATTGAGAATGAAATATCAAATTCAGTCACTTGTGGTTTTGCTTTCGCAACAAAATTTTTAAGTTTAATAAAAATAAATATAATTAAAAAATTAGTTGCTTAAAGAAATTAAATACACTAACAAAAAATAATTACAAATGGATAAAGAGTGGTAAGTATAAAATATTCAAATTACATACATACACAGAAAGAAAAAACGCCGTACTAAATTTAAGTATTTTCTAATTACTTTGAGTACGAATCGTACACAAAATTTTGTGTACAAATAGCAATAAAATGTACTTTAATTAAGCCGAAAACGAGACTCCTTTAGATAACCAATCCTGGAGGTTCTTAAAATAAGTACAAAATTCTTTAATCACGTGAAAGATCTTAACTCAACTAAAAAATTTAATTTAGCACTTAATAGTCCGTACTTAAATCAATCTTTCTGTACTTGACTTAAGTAAATCTGGGATTACCGTACTTTTAACATCGCTTGGGATTGATTTATGTACGGATGGATTGATTATTCTTTTGAGTATACGTATGTGTGTAACAATTGTTTATTTCGGTCAACAATGCAGCATCTGGAAACATTTGTAGTGTTTATGGAAGATAATCCTGCTTTAGCCAAGGGTTCTCCATTTTTTGCTACTAATAAGTTTTCGGTAGATGAGGAGTGGAAAAAGCTGTGCAACAATTTAAATTCGCTTGGGCCTCCCAGCCGTACTATTTGTGAATAGAAAAAGGTTAGTACGTTTGTTTGGATGCTATAGAAGAAACCTATTGAGTATTTCATCTATAGACCAGGGCAGATTTAAAGTCACGGATTAAAAAAAATTGGGGAAAACCAAAAGAGCCTTAGAAAGACCGATATACCAATTTAACGGAATTGGAAATTATAATTAACAAGACGTTATTTATATCGTCAGCTGTGGCACTCGGGGCTAAAGTGTTTGGTGCAGAGCCCCAACAGCAGCGGGTAGAAAGGCGTAAACTTGCCAGCACCATAATAAACTTTGTAACAATGAATGCTTGTCACCCCAAAATGCCCAACAAATATCCCAAAAAAATAGAATGCTACTGCGACAAAATTACTTGAGTGACAAAGACAATGAGCAACCGATCTCCCATTCGGCAAAATCCACCGACAGCTTGAGTAGCGAAGAAAAATGCGGCAACAGCTACAGAAAAATCTAATTCTTTAAAAAGTACGGCTGATGCTGCTGGGGTGCAAAAGGGGATGGCTAACGCCGCTGAAACACCAGCAATAGATATAAAATAATTAGTTAAAGCCACAAAAAGGATAGAAAATATTGTTCCTAAAAATAAATAAAGCTTAAATTCATACGTAAGCTAATGCGAATGAAAGTGAGTGCCAATGAGAAATCCAAATTGGTTTGAATTCAAACAAGTGGTTTTCATTCGCTTTTTAACTCAGAAATAGGCTATGAATATTGCTTCTAAAAATTTTTTTATAAAAAAATTTGATGTTCGCTGTGAGTAAGTTGCCTGCATTTCATTAGTGCTGATGGTATATCATCAGTAGACCTTTTTCTGCTTGCTTAACCACAGCAAATTGCAGCTTTTACAAAATTAATTGGGAGAATAGCTCGATTAAATTTAAAAGGGATTCAAATACCGCCACCAAAAGTAAACAAACATCCCAGCTAGCATAGGATGTTTGTTAGACTATTGTGTTTATTATACGACTCCTAAAAGAATCATCTGATGATGATCTGGCGAATAACAATAACAAAACCATCTACTTTTCTTCTTGATTATTACTTTTTTACACATGTTCGGACACGATCGTCTTTTAATCTTGTAATGTTTTATATGCAAGTCGTAAAGAAATATTCTAATTATTATTTGAAGAGTACGAAAACAACAATGTTACACTTTCTTTAACTACACAAATCTCAAACGATTCCCTCTACGATTAATATAAGCGTCTTTGGTTGTGTTATAGAAGAATCTCACAGAAGAATCAGTTCGCGTAACAGTTTCTCTTTCACGATTGAAAATGCTAGTTGGGATGTTTTAAAATCAATTGCATATGTGTATGTGTTTTGTTTGAGAAATGAAATTTATTTGACATAAGAACATCTTACGAGAGATTTGATTTTCATCGAAACTTTTCTTAACAAATTATTGGCTGCTGAATGCTGAAGCAAATTTAAATGCTTAAATTAAAAACATGTAAACCTTTCGTTGGTAATAAATAACAAAATATTGTTTAATTATAAAACAGTTTTATTTTCATAAACAGTTTTATTTTCAAAATCTATATTTTGGCATATTTCAATAGATTAGGGAGGGGATCATCTACCAAAACAAAAGAAAATTAGTTAGAACCTTTTTATGTTGGTGTGGCGATATATAAGATTATATTTTTATTTCTAAATGTTATACAAGTAGTTGCTTTCCTTTTTTCTTTTAAATATGCAAATTGTATTTACTTTTACTTGTGGCATTAAAAAAAAAGAAAATATAAAAATGTTCAATGAAAATATTGTCAGAGCAACATGTTTGCTATTTCAAAAATTAAAATCAATATTTCAAAAACTTATAAGAATACATACATATGTATGTACATACATATATTAATATTGAAAGTTTAAAGTTAAGAAGAATTTGCCTCCTGAAATTACGGCATTCGATATCGAACGAAATCCCATATATGTATGTTGCAAATATTTGACGAAATGTGAGAAACCAGAGTTTTCGTAACAATTTAAGGCAACCATAAAAGGAAGACAGAACATCTCGGGTGAAGCCGAGAAGTGAATAATGTCGATGTTTTCGATTGTGATAAAATTTTACTATTTCGTTCTTTTGTACGATTATGTACATATATATGTATGTACATAAATATGTATATTTAAAACGAAAAGAAATTCAAAAATTTTGTTTTTGTTTTAAATGTAATTGTACGAAAGAACGAACACGTGTGACATAGACTGCCTGGCAGTTAGTTTTTTTTCCGGAAACTTGAATTTTACAATTTGAATTGCTGCAACTCTTTAATTTTTGTTTGGTAAAGGTAAACTATCACGTTCTTTAGGATCTAGACAGTATTTTTTTTCTATAAATTACTACATTTAGATCATCATATTTATGTAAATATATAAAATCCGAAGAAGCGAACGAACGTTTTCCTGCCACAGATGACCTTAAAAATTTCTTTAAAAACAACTTTATAAAGTCTTTCAAGAATGTGGTTTACAGTCTACTAACGATTTGGCATAAGCACCGACCAGAGTAAAAAATTCTTTTAAATTTTCCAGGATACCGCTATATGGAAATAATAGAACTTAAATTTGCTAGGCATTAAGAAAACTGTTATTAGAAAGCTTTTTTAATAATACTTAAACATTTTAACTTAAATTGGGTATTTAAGTAGGAACTTTTTTTTTAACTTTCAGTTTTTAAATTTCTTAAATGTTTGTTTGTTATATGAGATGAAAGAGGTAAAATTAGAAATATAGGTAAACATTAACAAAAGCATTATCATTAGCAATTCAGTTAATAAAAACAAACAAAATATAATATAAAACAAATAATACAAAGGTACTCGAAGTTTAAGATCCAAAACAAAAACATTAAATTCTTAAAATACTAACACATTTTAATAATCCAATTCATATTTTTTGGTTTAAGCATTGTACTCTGTTCATCATTTCGTGCGAACTGCTGTCAAAAGTCCATATAAAAAAATTCATGCGAAATAATTGAAAAATAATATTGCTGAAGCTGTACTCTGTTCATTTAGTGAAAGCATACGAAATGTTTCTGGCAGCAATTTTTTCCAACTATGTACAAAATGTTTTTGGCAAGATATCTTCCAACTGAGAAATAATATAAGCATCACTTATTTCGTACGAAATTGTACACAACAACTGATCAGGTTTTACTTGGCATTAAATAATAAAAATAATGGAAAATATTGTAAATATTATATAAGGGCTTTTTGCAGAACGTGTGTCTTCAAAGAGCGCTTCCACAGCAGCTGCATTTGCTTTGGTTGATACGTTGCAGCACAAACAAGCTCCTAAAATTATTTTGTTGTCTATTTTTTCACACATGGTTTTTGTTTACATAAGAAAAACTAGGTTGCTTACTTCAACGCAATAAAACTGATAAATTTCTACAAAATCGTAGTGTTGTAACCACTGGCTTGTCAAAATTTTCAAACGAAATAATTTAAAATACGAAATAATCAATGTTACGCAAAATATTTCACAAATTTGAATAAGAGTACTAGAAATAATTCTTTAAAATGCTTAAAGCGTTTTATAGACTCGTCAGAAAGCCTATTTCTTATGTTATTAGCAACTTCTGCCGAAGTTGAAAGCAATAAATTTTAAGGAAAGTCCCCAATGAATACAGACTAGCTAACAACCCTTAATAAATAAAACTTTTTGATATTCTTTGAAATAACTTAAGTTAAGTTAAAATTTATTGAGCCTTTTTTCACAATGAAAGTTTTTAAAGATAACTATACAAAGATTGCTTAGGGCCGTTAAAAATAAAAAAGTTAACTTGAAGTTAACACTAAACTCAAAACTTTAACTTTGGTTAGTGAAAATCCATTAACACGAAGCTCTTTTAAGATTTATCTATTAAATAAAATTAACTGAAATACTTTCTGAGTTTAAATTTTTAACTTGAAAAAAATATGACATTTAAAAATTAATTATTTTTTGTTTATTTTCAAAATATTTTTCATAAATTCTTAACAAAAATGTTGATTTAAGCTTTACCATCTGAAAAATGCTCATCTTTGTGTAGAAATTGTGCTCAGATGTCCTTGAACGATGGTGTTATATTCCTTTTTTCATTTCCCAAAAATAAATTCCTGGTGTGATTCACAATAGCTGATAACTGTAAGTTAACTAAATTTTTTTATTGTTAATGAACATTTTTAATTTCCAATTAAAATTTAAGTTTAGACAAACTGAAAGTTAGTAAACTTTAAAATAAAATAAGCATAACTGAACTTTGTGTTAATGGCCCTTAAGACTATAATGTATTATCTTAAAAAACTATGAATTTTTACAGCACCAAGCGTTAGCAATAAGAAAAGAAGAATAAAAATTTAATAAAAATTAGCTATAGGACAATATGCCCTTGCTCCTGAGGCTAACATAGCATAAGAGGAAAACTCTTAAATTATACTTAAAACTAAACATATAAAACTAACAAAAAAGTAATAATAATAAAAAAAAAAAAATAAAAAAAAAATTAAAAAAAAAAAGAAATTGGAACATAAAATTTCCAAAAATATACTAGCGTCTATGAGTACCTCGCATACTTTTTATAAAAAAAAAACGGTGCCTTATGTTTTTATTTAAATCAAAATTAATAGTTTCTTCATTCCAAAAACCGATAGGCGAAAAATAATTGGTGTTACTCCAAGTGAAAACTCTCTGCTTATTATAAATTTCCCTCATAAGACAATTTTCATGACTTTCTAATCTACTTAAGAATTTTTTTTAAAATATCGCATAAATGAAGACCAATTTAAAAAAAATTATTTATAATTATGAATAAGGCTATTTATTCACTCGTTTAAATTACCATCTTTAGCAACCTGAACTTCAAGAGCCTGGTATAACAAATTGCTATAAATATTTTTTTAATACATAGTATGTGGTATTTTTATGGGAATTTTCAAAATTTATTTAATTTAGTGTTGTAAATACACTTTAGATGCGTTAATTGTCCAAATTAGTAAACGTAGTTAGTTCCTAAGAGCATTTCACTGTTGCTAAAGCAGATCATCAGGTTAAGGTTCCATATCCTCCATAATCAATTTCAATGTATTTTTTTAATAATATTTTGGACAATTAGTGCATTTAAAGTGCATCTAGAACACTTAATTTTAATAAAAAAAATTTACATATATTTTAAGCGCTAAAGAAGCATTTACCAGATTAAAAGTGCACCTCTAAAGAATAGTTAATTTTCTATTCATATTTTTCTTTCCAGTGTGCTGATTTTACTTCTTTTTAAATTTTTTAGATTTTTTTTCTAATTTCAAAATACTTTAAACATTTTTAATTTTTATCATTAAGTTAAGAACTATTTACATCTGTTCAAATCAGCGCTTGTTGCTTATTTGCTTGAGAAAGTATAATGTTCTGTTTAGTTTTTAAAAATTGTTTTATTATTAAAATTTACTGTTTTATTTTTAAAACTTTTTTTCTATTTATAAGACCAAAAAAAATATGTCATTTGTAATTTAGCCTGCACCACGTTAATTTATTTTTTTATTAAATTACACTACTATTTTATCAAGAAATTAATTATTTAGAGGCATGTAATTATTTTTTTTATTTATTTATATCTTTTAAAAAATTAATCAATTTGTTTTTGGAGCGACATTGTGTTTACCTGCTTATAGAAAATTAATGGTTATATTCCAGTTATTTGATTTATTTTTTAACTTTTCTTTAAAACCTTTTCGATATTTTTCTTTTTTTTAATAAATTTTATTTATAAAAAAATATTTTCCTCTTGCTCTTAAATAAAATAAATTAATAAAGCGTTAAATTACTTAAAATATATACTTAGAAACCGAACGAAAAACCGTAACCGTCAACTTCAATAAGCCGTAATGAACTAAAATGTAACAGCAGGTTAAACCAACAAGTAAGTAACACTGAATAATATTAATAAAAAGTTTGCATTCAAAAAAAACACGCACACATAGACACACAGTTGGACAAGTGCCAAGAAATAAGATGCACAATATTAAGAAATACGAAAACAAATACACTCACACACCCACTTTAGCAATCGTATAAGTTGATTGAAACGAATCGAAATCGTGAAGTTTTCTTACTTTTTCCGCTCTCTTGCTTTCTCTTTTTCACACACTGGACTTGAACAAAAAACCAAAAATGTTTTAGTTAACGGAAGTATAAATAACTTCCGTTACCGGCGAATATGCCATAACAACTGACAGTTAGATCAAGAAAAAACTGCAACATAAGCAATAAATTTTATCAAAATACTCATGCTTTTACTACGAGGGTGGGCTCCAACGTAACCGAAAACACACTTGAGATGAAAAAGGTATCGAAATAAAAAAGAAAACTTAATAAAGTTAATAAAGAAGCCAACAACAAAAAGAATTGGAGAATCAGCGAAGGATTTTGATTTTTATAAAGGGAGTATCGTGAAAAAACCGGCATTAGATTAAAAAAAAGATCTTGTTATAATTTAATTATTTTTAGGTAAATTTTTTCGAACCATTTTGTTTTCTCTCAAAGTTATCAAATCAGGCGGCAAATCACGGCATTCGATATCGAGTAAAATCCCATACAAAATTTTGTATGGAAATTTCGCTCGATATCGAATGCCGTGATTTGCCCCCAGACTTAAGTTCAATAATTGAAATCATATATTTACATATATTATTTCTATTTAAAAAGTAATACAGGAAAAACGAATGGTATTTTCTTTTCTAAACAAAAATATTTCACCTTTCTGAATCGCGCATGTATAAAATATCTCGCCAATAATGCAATTCGTTATTTCACTAGAACAAAACACAATTTATGAAAAAGTGGTCCCGTTTTTAACAGCTAACAGCTAAAATATAAAAAAGGAATTTCAACCGCATTAATTTTTACTTAGCTGCACAATCAATCAACTCTGCACGACTTTTTTGCGCAGATAAGTCAAAAATGCTATTATCTTAAATGTATGTATGTACGTACATTGTACATCCAAACAAAATAGATGGATTTTAATGATGACAACTTGCGACTTGTGTGACTTGTTTGCAATTTTTTTGAAATTATAAATGGCTTAAGTTGGCTGTTTATGTGAAGAAGTGGCCACCATATTTTTTTCATGTGTACAGCTAACTTTGATTTTTAATGTCAAAATATTTTAAAACTGCCAAAAAAATGTTAAATATGCAGGTATACAAAATGCACTTAAAAATGTTTTAGGAAGAATACGAGTAATTGCAGAAAATATATATTTTTTGGCAGTTAAGTCAAAACGCAGCTAACGTTGATTTTTTGTATGAAAAATGTTTTGAAATGCCAAAAATTTTGTGCATTTATCTTAAATGTGCCGGTACAAAAAGGACACTTAAAAAAGGAATTTGTATGGGATTTTAGAGAATATTGACGGAAATTATTAATTTTATGCAGTTAAGTCAAAAGAGCTCTTAACCAAAAGGCAGCTAAATAAAAAATACTGTAGTGCAATAACAATACTATAAGGAATAATTATTATAAAATAAAACAGCAATTATTTTGAAATAAAGATAAATAAAAATAAATAAATAGAAATAAAATGACGAGGATGAATCCAACCATCCGACTGATTATCATTTCTGCACATATATTCATATTCATTAAAATGGTTTAAAATTATTAACAATTTCTTTAGTTTATTTTTGTAAACTATATAAACAGGAAGATACAACTCCCAGATTGCCGATTTTTCGACTCAAAGTAATAGCGGTTTTTTTCATTTGAAGTCTTTTTTTAGAGCCATTTTATAACAACGAATCCAGTAAGATTCTTTATCCCTAACAATGTAATGTTTCCTAGTAGTTGTTCTGTAAAGCAGTAGAGAAATTAACTTTAAAAAAGATACTTTAACATCCTAATTCGAGGTGATTTTTTTTCCAACTTCGTTTGGCAGCACTGTCTATAAAAAAAAGTCAACTGTTTTTCAAATCAAAACTATCGATTTATAAAGAGCGTTAAGTGCAATGCCTTCCGTCCCTAATGGTTTGATTTTTTTTAGAATAAATCACTATTTTACAGAGCAAAACAGTTTTAATAAACGAACACCAAATTTCTCTCTCCACATGAAAATGTTAAATTTTTTTGTAGAAAACAAAACAGCATAACTAATTCTAATAACACTAAATTAAAGCTGTTTTTGGAGACCGCAACCACATCTCATCAGCGTGCATATAGTTTGTCTCACTTTTTGCATGGCTGCCATTTAATTGAATAATTGAATGAAGCTTGATTTTATAACATTAACAATCTGAATTACTATGAAATTTTCATTGACATAAATTGACATAATCCTCCCTCGTATAATGCATGCATTTTGTGTTACAGGATAATAAAAGCAAAATATTTAAAATGAAATAAAAGAATATAATATAAGATTATTGAACATGCGCGCGCACATTGTCTGTTCCTTTTGAAAGCAGCACGTGACTGCAGCGCGAGAGCTAACAATTAAACAAACAAACAAGCAATAACGTTTGAAAACTACCAAGGAATCTAGTATTAAAACAGAATTTACAAGAATCTAGAACAATAACAAAACTAACAATATAGAAATAATTAAGGCTTGCAGTTAAGCAAAACTAAAAAAGTAAATAAAGGTGAAGGCGTGCAACTAAAGCTGCAAGTTAAGTACAATATTTGTCAAGATGAAAAGAAAAACAAAACAAAATTTGGAATACAAATAAAAGGCGCCACGTTGCTTTATGCATATTAAACCGTAAAAAGGCTAGAAGTTCTTTAATAGAAATTATGAATTCAAACTATTTTGTTTCTATGAAAAGTATACAGGAAAAACTATTTAATTCTTACAACACTAAGGAAAGGCGAAACAATTGTTGTTTTCGGAGGCCACTGTTGTCTCTCATCAGCATCTATTTTTATATGCCGAATCACTGCTTAAGTTGAACTCCATCCTTGACTCGTCTTATGTACCGCCAACTTTCAATCGGAAGCTAAATTGCACTGTACAGCACAAATGAAAAATACCAAGCTTCTGTCCAGTGGTTCTGGCAGAAGGGGGAAAAATAAATATACGTGTATCGGCGTTTTAAAAGTTTACGTCTTGTCCCAGGTTTTTCGAGGGTGTAAAGTTTCCCCCATCCCGTTTTGCAAATGTTTATTGTGAATCGGCATAGAAAACCACGTAAATATTTCATTTTAAGTCTCATGTATGTTCAGCTTTAACTCTTCAATTAAAGGGACTTTTTTATGCCTTTCAAAAAGGGACAAAGAAGAAGGCCCTTAAATTGTTAGATTCAGAGAACAGAAATATTTGTCATGAAATTCAACTACTTGTATAAGTGTATGAAGACACTAAAAATTAAAATTTTATTCTATTACTTTAATTTATTATTTAGCCAAAATTAAAATGTGTTTAATGCTTAATTCTCTATTCATTTAGACATATTAAGTTTTTATTTATTTCTGGCATTCAAGTTGAATTTTGTGCTCCGGTGTCTTCGAAGACTTGTATTGTAGAATGTTATGACAAATGTTTTTGAGGAGCACATACATACATTATTGCGAGTACATGTCCAGCAAACACATACATATAATTGATTTCAAATTTCGAATGATTTGATTTCAAACTCTATCTCGTATGATAATCGTTTGAATTTAATTCCAAAGTAATCTGAGAACCATAATATTCTGCACAAAAAAAAGGACTTCCAGAAGTTTTTTGTGATTTGTGTTAAAAAATATTTACTTTCAGTTTATTTTTTATTTAAAGACTACTGAAGAATCATTAATACAAATAAGATCAAGTTTCTCTAAATACGAAAACAAAATTTATTCGATCATTTAAATTTAAAACAAAAATACATTTTGTTTTTGTTTTCAGTATAAATGTTTGAATGGAAATTTCTTTTGCATTTGCAGAAACAGCTCTGAAAAATGTGCATATCAAGGCGAATTCAAAACGGGTGACCGCGAGAGATCTCAGGTGATTGAATTCGCTTGTATTTCGGCAGTTGAAAATTTTTAAATTAATTTATTTGTATGTTAATTATTTTCTTCGACCTTAGAATTTGTAAATATTTGTTCTTTCTTTCAGGCTCTAGGTCATACCAATTATTTAAATAAAACTCTTTTTATGTTTTATTAAATTTGTTGTATAAATTTAGTCAATTTATTTTTATTTTTGTATACAAATTTTTTTTTCGATATTGCGAGCACCTTCGGTGCTCTTCTTCAGGAAAAAACTATAATAAAACAATAATACAAAAAACAAACAATTGTTAATATTTTTGTAAATAAAAATGTTTTTTTAAACAATAACAAAAAACGTAAACATTAAAAATAAAAGCACAAAGAATCTTACTTTAAAGAATGTTCAAAATATACTAAAAGCTTCTTTTTTGTTTATATTTTGATATTATGTGTTTATAAGCATGCGCGCAATTTTCTGTGTCTGTTTCATTCGTATGTTCGCGGGAGTATTAATTATGTGTAACATCGTATCATATTTTAAACGAAATATGTTTGTTGGGTATTAATGTAAACTATACTGAAAATTTAGTGGGGAGGATAGTCATGCATAGCGAATATTGTTTTTAAAATGATATCAATTTCGATTTGCATTTTTCTGAATTAAATGTCACAAAATATAAATAATTATTATTAATATCTACTATTATATATTTTATTAACACTGGGCAATACTTTTATATGTTACTAGTATTTCCTATGGCCGACGCATTCTAAATAAACAACTTAAAATTTATTGGGTCTCTTACCTAGTCCTCTCTTATTACAAAATACATATAGAAAAAAAACTCTGTCTCATTTCTAGGCAATAGCAAATTGAAAAAAACACACATGTACGTACACTTTGTTCATTTTTCATGAAACATGCATGTGTTACAAGTGTGCATGTATTAGTAGCAACTTTGAACTCCCAAAAAACTGAACCGATTTGAATAAAATTAAGATTGTGCACATTTATGGGAAAAAACTTGTGAAAACTTGCACGTAAAATGAATCTAAAAAAACATGTCTGTCTATTAATTATATAGAAGATATGTAATACATTTCTTAATTTTTATTATAAGTGAGGCAGATTATCACTTAATGTTTTGCTGACTGGAGCAGCACAAAATGCCTCTTGGCATACGACGTTGGGAAACATCAGCGCTGTTAAAGCTGGAGTGACATGCCACACATTTCATGGGTTTTAAGCTGTTGACGCTTTAAAAACAATTTAAACATGTTTTGCTTATCAAATGTCAAGTAAATTTATGTATGTTTTTTAAATTGTTTTATTAAATTCGTTTTTTATCAACTGCTAAAGAAAATAACCTTCCAATAAATAAATTTTCAATGTCAATAAAATTTTACCCTCGGAACTTTGCAGAAATAACTAATACAGGCGTTGCAAAATTTTTTTTAGTAACTCGCTTCATGAAAATATTCTGACTCAGCTTTTTTTGAGGGACGCGTAGGACACAAAAATGCGTAGAAGGCGTGGTGTGGACTCTCAGCTTTAGTGTGGCGAAAGTTTGAGTAGTACAAACAAATTATAAAGAAATAACAATTGCACTAACTTTGCCATCCCTGGAACAAGAGAGTTAGTGAAGGTATATTTGTGCTTCCTCTCGGTTGTTTTTCATCATCAATAAAACAAAAACAAAGCCGGTCAATATGTCAAGTGCAATTTCTTTACATTAACAAATGCATTAGTGTATACGTTTTCTGTACGAGTGTATGCATTTAAGTGGAACCAGTGTATTATATGAGAATATAAGAAAGATATTCAGCCAGAGAGGGTTTATTTTGTTTTCCACATACATTGAGATTTAAATAACAAGAAGGGGGAAAACGTTATTTTTGTTGGCTTGGATCAGCGTGTAGGTGTCACGAAAATATAAAGACGGGCTTTAAAAATATTCTCATTTAAAGCGAAATAAATTTTTAAAATAAAAACATAAAATAAAAACATAAAAGAAAAACCACATAGAAATACTCGACAGACATGTAAACATAAAGATTTTGGGTTCCTGATGGGCCAGGTAAAAAAAATAAAAATTTTTATTCGAAAATAGAAATATATTAATCTACATTGAAATTTTTCATCGATAAAAAAACGCTTTTTGTGAAGCACCTAAATGCTGTTAAACCTTTCACGAGGAAATTTTGAATACAGAATACACGTTTTAAAAAACTTATTATTAAAGCAACGTAAGAGATATAAAGGATTTTCAGGAGGGAAATATGATATGTTCTCCTCCCATGTATCCGCCACGCCTGGTAATGGATGCACACTTTCAATTATCGCTCATTTTTATTTAAAAGATTTTATTATTGCTGCTGCTATTGTTTTGTTCTCCTTTGTTTTTGCGCTAATTGAATTAGACAGCTTGTATAAAATTATGCGATAAATGATATAAAAATTTCATTGGCTGTTTTAGTTTCGAATTTATATACATGGAAAAAACTTCAACTAAATATGCAAATTTATAATTAGTTTATGCTTAATTATCCTCAACTTATTGTATTCGTTTACGTAAATAAATGCAAACAAAAATTTTCTTCCCGGCCGGCGATAACTTCATATGAAAATTATGCTACCGATATTTTTTTTAATAAAAACTTTGATTTCAAGTAATATTCCTATAGATATTAATTTCCTTTTGAAAAGAAAGTTGCATGAACTACAATCTAGCAAAATAGTGTTTTCGATAAAAATGTGTTTTAAGCAAATTTTTTCTATAAAATATTTCATGGAAAATTGTTGTCGATTAATCTTGTATTGAAAATTGCATTCTTATTGGTAGCAAAGTCTTTAAGCAAATTGTTATAATGGTGTTATCGATAACACAGCTTAATAATAAATTATTATCGTTAACAAAGTATTTATAAAAAACTCTTCCTGTTATCGATAATAAATTTTTTTATAGAAAATTGTTATCCATAACAAAATTCGAATTTTTTATCGATATCCGATTTTTATTGAACATTGTTATCGATAATACATTTTGTATAGAAAATTATCGATAACAAAGTTTTTTTTGGGAAATTGTTGTCGACAACAGAGTCTTTATACAAAATTGTCAACATCAAATTTTTTATATACGAAATTTTTTTCGATAACAAAGATAAGAAATTGTCTTGCATAACAAAGTTTTTTAAAGGACTGTTATCGATATAAAAAATAGTTTATATATAAAATTATTATTTATCGCTAACTAAGTATTTACAAAAAACTGTTTCTATAGAGAACAATTTCTTATAAAAAATTTTATCTATAACAAATTGTTTACAAAAAATGGTTACCGATGATCGATTTTTTATAGCAAATTTTTATCGATTTTACATTTTTTATAGAAAATTATCGATAACAGTTTTTTGGGAAATTGTTATCGACACACAGATTTTATAAAAATTTCTCTACGATAACAAAGTATTCATAGAAAATTGTTTAAATACAAAATTTTATCGATAACAAAGTTTTTAGGGGTTTTGTAAAAAAAAATTCATGCCCATAGCAAATTCTCGATAAGAAATTGTCATGCATAACAAAGATTTTTTTAAAAACTGTTATTGATATAGAAAATAGTTTATATAAAAAACTATTATTTTTCGCTATCAAAGTATTTACAAAAAACTGTTTCTATAGAGAACAATTACTTATAAAAGTGTTATCGATATCAGAATTTTTACAAAAAAAGGGCACCGATAACACATTTTTTATAGGAAATTATTGCCGATTTTAATTTTATAGAAAATTATCGACAATAAAAATTTTTTTTGGGGAAACTTATCGACAACAGAGTTTTTATAAAAAATTGTCAACTATAACAAAGTTTTTATAGAAAATTGCTTATATACAAAATTTTTATCGAAAAGAAAGTTAAGGTTTTTATAAAAAAATTTTTAATAAGAAATTGTTAGTTATTTTTTAAAACTTTTATCGATAACAAAGTTTTGATAGAAAAATTATTTTTTATAAAAAAAATTTTTTACCGACAAACATTTTTTTGTAAAAATTTGTTATGTGTCACAAGTTCTTATACAAAGTGTTATCGATAGCAAAATTTTTATGAAAAATTATTATGGATCACAAAATTTACAAAATTAAATGCTTACGTTTACAAATTCGTTTTCTAAAAAATTCGCCAGGAATTTTTTATAAAAAACTTCATATAATAAATTTTATAAGATTTTTTTTTATAAATGGTACACACTCAAATATCTACATATATTTATTGGTGACAAGTTTCTCACAAATGGTATTCACTAAATTATAAAATTTTGTACACGAGACTTTTTATTTAAATTTTAGCAGGTTTTAAAATTTTGCTCACTGTATGATCATTACACTTTAATAAAGTCCATATCACTCCTTTATTGCAACGTAGTCATATCTCAAAAAAACCAATTTTTAAGTCAATTATACATAATTATCCGACATATTGTTCTTCATCTTGTGTAGAAAAGTCATACAAATATCTTGTTCATTCACTTCTTTGGGAGGTAGAATATTTATTTAATTTTTTCATAGAGGTGTGAGTACATTAAACACTTCAAATTAATTTTCTAAAGAACGAGTTTTTTTTTGGAGATATGACAATGTTGCAATAAAGGAGCGATATGTACATAACATTTTTTTTATATTTTTTTAAAATTGCATTTAAAAAGGCGTATTTTTAATTTTATTTTTCTAATACAATTTTCAGCTTTATTAGCGAGCGATCTAAACACTACGAACGTTTCGTTTAAACTAAAGAAAATATTGAAATTTTCTACGAAAAGGTGGCAAATAATTTAAGTACCATTTTTCTTGGCTTTTTATTGCTTCCACTTTAAATAAAATCTACTAGAAGCAAATAATGTAAAAAAACACAAATAAAAAATAATGAATATAGTTAAAAAAAAATCATAGAAAAAATATAAAAAAAAACTTAATAAAAATTTAAAACAATAGAGTTGCCAAAGAACAACTAAGTCAAATAAATTTAAGTTATTGAAACAGATGTACAAAAAAGAAAGATAATAAAATCAGTATATAATCAAAATAATCAAAAAAACTATTACAGTGGAGGCGAAAACTAAACGTTCTGCTATTACAGATATCCAGCAACAATTCAGTTATATTTGAATGAGTTTTATGGGATCTACTGTTTATACGTGATGGACGGACTTCACGAAGTGACATAAGTTCTCTCATACTCACAATTTAAGTTATTTGAGATTTTAGAAATCAACTTTTAGATTTTGTAATAAAAATAATTATTATCAATGCGAACAATTTTATCTAGTGTAAAATGTAAATTAAGAAACAACATTTAGCAATAAAAAATTAAAAGAAAACAAGTAATTTTTTTTTATAAAAATCAAATAAAAAATAATATATGCACATATTTTTAATGTATTTTATTTTATTGAAACTTGCTTTACTTTTTACGGAAACTTTGAACTACAATTTCGTTGAATTGCTTTAATTTGTACTTTGCAATAAAAATATTTTGCTTTTATTGTGCACGAAATTTTAGTTTCAATCGCCATAGTTTGTCATTATAGTGTACAGTGCTTTTTGTTTTAAGTTAATCTTCGAAATTGCTTACTTGATTTCAATTAAATTTTGATTCTGGGTGATAGCAATCGATAAGAAATTACTACGTTTTGAGATGAGCTTTGTTAGAACAGCGTCTGCATATACACGAAATAAAAAACAAAATGTTTTACAAGAAGACAACTTGAAATGCTAAAAAATCTTTTTATATTCAGTTTTTGGTACAAACTCAGTCTTAATAAACTAAAAGGTTTACAGGTTTCTGCTTCGAATGATTATAATTAAAAAAAACTACAGGGTGTCCGGCGGGAAGGTATACTACTTTGTTTTGCCGGCATTTTAGTAAACATTAGTCTTGACAGTCGTCAAGTAGACACGTGGCAAATTTATTATGGAAAAATATTTGATAAACCAACGTGTTTCAATCGTTAAAACATTTCATCAAAATCAATCATCGATTACTGTGACGATGAGAAAGTTACGTGAAACTTTTGGGAGAAACAACGTGACAACAAAATGCACTATTTATCATGTAGTGAATCATTTCGAAGAAAGAGGGTCTGTAGGTGATTGGCCCAAGCATAGACCACAACGTACTGCAAGATCGGCTGAAAACATTACTGCTGCTCAAGAAAGTGTTCAAAACAATCCATCAACCTCGACGCCGTGCTCAGGAGCTTGGTCTTCAGAGAGCAACTTTGGCCACAATTTTGCACAAAGATTTGCATTTGTTTCCATTTAAGATTCAGTTGACACAAGAGCTTCTTCCACAAGACCATTTACGCCGCCGCAAATACATATGCCAATAGGATGTTACAGCTCGCCCATGACAACCCCGATTTTCATGAAAAAATCATAATGAGTGACGAGGAACATTTTCATTTAAATGGATATGTGAATAAACAGAATACTCGGTTCTCGGCAATGGAAAACCCTCAAATTATTCATCAGTCACCTTTGCATGTATTAAAAGTGACAGACATTGAACAAAACTTTTAACAATATAAGATCCATTCTCCGGGGACATCCTGTATATTATGTTTCGAAATGTTGGTTTTAATTGCTTTATTTAAAAAAAAAATCCATTTCAAACTTATAAAAGTTGTTAAGGTTTTTATCAAATAAATCAGCTATTAATATTATGCATACGACACCAGGCCGTCACATCAAGCGCATCAAGCCTTAAATGCCCGAAAGATGTAAGTGCAGAAAATAAAACTTATCCAGCAGAAAGCTTTTATTAATTACTGCCGCAATAAGTGTTAACAGTAACGAAAACTGTTTTTGTTGACAGTTTGTAATAGAACCTTTTAAGATTAACAAATATTAAAAAAAAGAAAAATACGTTGCTCACACGACTTCTAGGCGGTAAGGGTTTAATATTTATACAAAAATATACTTAGAAAATGAAGAACATTAGTAAATAATACATACTTTACATTTATACACTTTGATGGATTTTAAAGTGCTTGGAAAATGCGTTTAAGGAATTGATAATCATATTACACAAATGAACGATAATCTAACATTTTTGAAGAGTGTTATAAAACAGATGTACAATGTTACAAAATAAAGACGATCTTTAATTTAATTGTTTTTTAAGGAAATCAAAAATAGAGTTAAAGTTTATAACTTTGAACTTTAGGCATCGTGTTGGAAATATATAATAGATATTCCTTTGTGGGCTGAGCCAGCTATTGCGCATTTATAATTTTGTTTTCCTAGATACTTTTATGTCTTTGAAAGCAAACTTTTCTGATGTGATGTCGTTAAGGGATAATCAAAGATTAATTGTTTACCAGCACACAACTTTACTAAAACAGCTTTGGTGAAAGGTTACTAGTTGCGACCAGTCTATAAGTATAAATGTCAATAGTGCTGGGGGCAAATTACAGCATTCTATTTCGAACGAGATCCCATACAAAATTTTAATCTACATTTCGTTTGATATCGAATGTCGCAATTTGCCTCCTGATCTCTCAAATAAGCTCTACAGTTATGATGTAAATTACCTACGGAAATATGGTGTAAATAAAGGATATTAATAACAGGAAGATCATTTAGGACACATCATGATAATATTTCATTAATTTGATGTAATAAAGTTAAAGTTAGACAACAGTATCTGAACAAAAACTTGGTAATAACTTCTGTTAACAACAACATACTTTTCAACACAAATGCTATATATTTTCTATATTACTTTACAGTAGTTATATAACTACTTCCTGGTAAATAAATAAGTTATGCTCTGAGAGGAGCCGTAGTAACGCATACGCTTATCATACAGATTGTTGGCTGTTCAAATACTGGCGAAACCATGTGTTTTTTATATTTCTGTTTGGGTTGGTGAATACAATTTTTTGGCGTGTAATAAAATATTCCTGTCATAGACCAGTGAGTAAAACACTTGACTGACATCAAATATAAAAATTCAAAAAAAAAAACAAGTTCAAGACAGTTAATTTTTATTGTGTTTTGTAATTTCAAAGACTTCTAAGTATCGACACTTTAAAATCGTTATTAGTAATCGTTATTAGTAATGAGCTAAAACGCCAAAGTAGAAGTAATGAAAAGTTTGTATTTCATATGCCAAAATTTTTGTTAAGATGATTCACAGAACCGTCGTGTATTGTCAGGCATTCCGGTCGGAGTGGTTGTAGCTACGTATTTATAATTTGTATTTTTAATTTGGCAAAGCTTTTAAACTCTAGTTAACTGAATTAAATAAATAAATTATAAAAAAGAAATCTTAAGTATGACCTGGGCTTACAATATTATAAAGTTATCAGCTCTCACAGCCTATAAATTTTCGGAATTCTTGGCTGCTAATGTTAACATCCTGAAGGAAAGAAAAAATTCTAAAAATGCGCATTTTATACAAAAACAATTTATATATTATTAATAACTTGTTAGTTGAATTACATTAATAAAGCACATGACCATATCTAGTGAGGTATAGTTTCAAATCACATCAGACTCCAGTCACGGGAGAATGAAGATTTTTTTAATGCTCTTTCATGATTAGAATGGGCAGACAAAGTTAATTTGACTACGTGTTGGGAGAGGTTACAATACGCACACGTTTTGAGTGCCACAAACACAACTCATCCACTTGAACAGATTTACTCGAGCATCATTAATATTTTAACTAGTTTTCAATGAAGAAAGCATATGCGATTTGCAAGTTTTATTTTTTCATCAAAATATTTTAGTAATGAACGAAGTTTGTACACTCTATCAAAGCTTTCTGTACCTATTATGTCTTTCCCATTATCATATTGTTACATTAAACTTCGGTATGTACGATACAAGATATTGTTATTTGTATTCCAATCTTAAAACAGGTATTAAAAAATCTTCATCCTCCGGTGGAGGAGTCTGACGGAATTTGAATAGGGTTGCCATATGGCTTGGAATGACCTGGAATGATTTTTTTTTGGGCCTTGTCCAGTTATAAGTCAAAATACAATTTGTCCAGTTAAAAAAGAATTTCTTTAATTTTGAAAAATAATTTTTTCGTTAATTACATTTTTTTTTATTAATTATATTAATATCTTCTACATAACAAAAAATTTTTATAGTAAATAGAAACAAAATATATGTTGCTTCCTTATGCTGCCTTTACACACTATGTATTTCACAGTGTGTTTGTCAAATTTTCCACTGCAAAATGCATACATTGTTTGTAAAAGTAAAAAAAATTGCCTCTGCAAATGTATTTTTAACTGACAAACCATCTGACATCAGCTGTTTCGCAAGTCAATTGTATATGGCGCCAAAAAAATAGCTTTTGTGATTCGGCAAAGGCTTTGGTGTGCGTAGCCGGTGTTTGTTATATCATAGAGGAGAAAATCCTTTCAGTTAAAAATTTCCGTTTTAAATTTAAAACAATCTCTTGTATCGTGGGATAAATTAGCGGAGCGTCCAAAATTTTTAGAAATATCAAACACAATTGACAGCGATATGTTGGTCACCGACTTCTGCTGCATGCGAATGATATTATACGATCTATCTTCTTTCAAAAATGCGATAAAAATAAAGTAGAAAATCTTTATAAATTGATCTCGTTTGTTTTTTCTATACCAATTTGCAACGCTTTTTGTGAAGTAACTTTAAGCATTTCAAGTAATAATAAACACTCACAAGAAAGAAATAGATTATATTTCGACCTAATAAAAACTGAAATTTTAATACGAGTAAATTTTAAAAAAAGTTGCAAAAATTTTCAAACATTTTTGCTTAAAACTAAAAGAAAAAAGTTAATGGATTCCGTATATAATAATACAAAATATATATGAGGCAATAAAAATAGATTTATACCCTTTTTATGTGATTCAAATTAATATACATATATGTACTTATGTAATATGACATGAGAATGAACTTTAATCGTTACGTTTCCTTGTAATATATTTTTAAATTTTTTTTTGTAAAAATAATTTTAATAAATTTAGCTTTTTCGAACTATAAGCTCACTATCAAATATGTTCATGTGAAAAAGTTTTAAATAAAGCCAGAAAATTATATTTTCAGGGAGTTATTTGAGGAGTAGTTTACCCCAAAAAAAACAAAGTTTTTATTTTCTTCCTGCTCTCAAAAATATTTCATTGAAAATGTATGTCATATTAAATTTTAAAGGCCAGCGTAGTGTTTTTAAATTACAAAAATTGATTAACTCTCGTCTAGCAATATGTCGAGCTGTATCATTGAAAAAAATATATTTTTCACCTTTGCCTTGACTGTCTCCACTAACTATTCCCAAGAAAAATGTTTGAAAGTAGATTTAGCAAAAAATCTTGTTGAATTAAAAAAAAAACATAAAATAAATACTCTACTTATTTTATATATCTTGTACTTATTTGTCATACAAACGGAAATCAAACATAACTAGCCAAGAACTAGTACAACGCAAATAATTCTTAAGGTAGGGTCAGACGTGGCAAATATTTGACGACTTTAGCGTAACGACTATTTCTATGAAATTTGTTTGCAATCATACATGGAATATGAGTACTTAAAATGAAAATTATACAATTGTGTTTAATGGATATAATGAATGATTTTTTACCAACTTCCTTTTTGGCAACACTGTTTTAGGCAGCTCAGCTGTTTTCGTTTAACATGTTACTCTTAAACTTGTTCAGTTTGGTCTATAATTTAACCATGAATCGACTTAGAATCGAACAACGCTTGCAGATTATTGAATTTTGTTAACAAAATTCGTCTCGGTTAAAGTGCATCGTGCACTTCTTCCATTTTATGTTCAGTTTGTGCGATCTTCTCTGGCAGCTATTTGGAATCTTGTGACTAAATTTCGCTTAAAATTTACATTATTGGACATTAACCACCAACACACATACGCAAAGTGCGGACCGAGGAAAATATCGCAGTTGTATCCGCCAGTGTTGTTGATGACCGTGAATTCTCGATTCGGTGCTACCGTGCGATGATTATTCTTTTTGCCTAAAATGGAAGTGCTCCAATTGGTTGACATATAGTATCAACAAGACAGTGCCACATGCCACACAGCACGCGAGGCAATGGCCCAATTGGGTGGGAGGCGAGTTCGGTGAGCAGTTTATTTCACGTTTGGGGTGGGTTACTTGGCCGCCTAGATCGTGCGATTAAACGCCTTTAGTATATTTTGGGGCTACGGTAAGGCTCCTGTCTATAGGGACAACCCCGCAACGTTTGAGACACTGGAAGCCAATATTGAAGAATTTTTTCGTGAGATACCGGTCGATATGTTGGAGAGAGTATGCCAAAATTGGCCCCAGCGTATGGACCAATTGAGGCGTAGTCGCGGTCAACATTTACATGAAATCATATTTAAACATTGAATTATATAGAACGTTCTAACGACTCAAATAAATATTTCATACATTTCTCTAAATTTTATGTGTTTTTTTAAGTCAAATCCGAAAGCTCTTGAAAAATCACCCCTTATAAATCAAATATGCGAATATTTATTTAAAGCGAAAAAGAGAAGAACACACTTAAGAGCGGTTACACATTTTTCGTCGAATATTTGTGACGTCTGACCATAGCGTTGGTATAACAAAATGAGAACAGTGTCCTTTAGATGTGAAGCTGCATCACTTTTTGCAAACACAGTCATATAAAGCTGGTACATGCGTACATATATACAAATCGTCCGCTTAGAGTGTAAACCAACCTACGAACGAACTCTCAATCTCAAGAATGTTAAATATTCAAGGACAAAGAAGTTTGAAATTTTTTTTCATTTTCAATATAATAGTTTTAGTACTCTTATTATGAGATTCATTAAACAACTCAAATGAAATAAAAAATGGATTTAGCAGGTTTACACTCAAAGCTGACGATGTGTAGAGTGGTTAAGAACAGGGGTGTTAACAGTTTGTGACATACAAAGCTCGATTGTATTATTTATTTTTATGCTATCATCTCGACAATTATAATAGCTGTATTGCATGATTGTAGAACGTGGTGCAAATATTCTGTCTAAAAAAATTCTCAATTACTTTTAGTTCCCTCGCTTTCGTGTGTTGAGCATTCTTTTAGGAGAATTGTTAAACGGCAAATTTATTCCTTGCAGTTTTGATTGTTTAGTTTTTATTTTCCACTTCGTCATCCCAAAAGTTATCTTCACTTATATCACAAAGTAAAAAAATTAGATGACACCGCTTCTCCTAAAAACTGCATACTTGACGAGTCAAACGTGGTGTGCGTGAACCGGGTCTAAGATCCTGAACTTGTGCTCCGGAAGCAGTGCCAATTCGGATCATCTAATAATTTTTTTTTGTATATAATTTTAAAACTTTACTCGCAATTTCACAAAACAAATTTTTTTTTGGAGATACGTGAATATAACTTCGGAACGACCACTTGGCAAAACTTTTAATTGTGGAATTCGAGACTTTGCCTTTTGTTATGATGACCGTCATCAGTAGCACAAGCAAAAAAAAACGATTTTTGATTTCATTATATATCCCAGGATAACTGTAAGGATTTCTGACTTCTCATGCATCACCAACATCTTATATTTTTGTTTTATAACTATATTTGCCAACAATATTCAAAATACAAAATACAGATTTTGAAAAAAACACTCAGAGGTGAGAAAGGGTTAAATGAGGAAACAGAACAAAATCTGCAATTTAAGGAACAATCGCTGATGGCACATAATAAATTTGACGGCAGTAACTATTATTGTTTGATTTTATATTCTTTTTTTTTGTATGAAACATGTATGAGATTTCATGAAAATACGGCTACATTAATAAGAAAATGAGTATCTGAAACCCTTAAATGCATACTGTTGTATCTTTAAAGATTTCTTTATTTGCAAAACTAAGCAAAATTTTAAACTGCTGCTTAGAACGCTTTTCGCTATCTTCCACTACTGACTTTTATTAGACAGCTTTTAATTTAGAGCAATTATATAAAGGGAAACTCAAAATTTCAAAATTCTTACATTTTTAGAAATAGTCAAAATCATAGTCCGATTTTATAACTAATGGTTCTATTTAATTTAACCAAAAAATATATATATTGTGGATTCTAGTGCATTTTAATTAATTTTAAACGTTTAAACGAATATGACCGTAACTTCAGTTCTAAAATCAATGGTTGTATCTTAAAAGATACATTATGCACTCCGCACTAACTAAAATGCCGTGTTGTACAGGCCAAACGAAGATGTTTTGCAGTAATTGTGAATGAAATTTATGTCTTACGACTGACAAAAACAGTTTTCTAAATTCTCACAACCAATAAAAATAAATATTTGTATATTTTTTACTTATATCTTATATAAAATATATGAAAAATTATATTTTGCCATTAAAATCGGGGACCGCCGAGTGCATAGTGTATTTTCAAAGAGACAACTAATTACAAAAAAAAATTAATAATAATAATTTTTTTGGAAAAATTTAAAAGCAGTATTTTTTGCAAAGATCTGAGAACCCATGCATTTAAGGGTTAAGAAACGGTGTAAAAATAAAATAGATTCTATATCACGACCGCATTCTCTGGTAAAATTTTATGTAACACAGACCCAGTTCTGTTTCATCATTGCGACTGTGATTACCGCCACATTAAATATCAGCCCCCCAACCAAAAAAAAAAAAGAAAGAGACAAAACAACTTTGTGTTATATTTAATATATGTATGTTGCGTTGAACGATGACGTTAATAATAGTGATAATGATGTGAATGGTACGTAGGGATAACAAGTTTGTTGAAAATAGATTTAATAATGTTGCAAGTAATAGCAACTATTCACACAAGACCTAACGAGTGGGAAATATACAGAAGAAATTGTTAAACTTAGAAATTCCTCAATAAAAGATGGATATGAATGGAAATCTTATTATGGCAACAGTTTACGATGCATCAAAGGAAAACAAGAGTTTATATAAATATATTTATGCACATTTCAGAAACTTCTAACATTTTAAGCACTTTTGCTAAATCTTCCGTTTGTCTAAGTCTTAAGTAAATGATTTTAAAAGTAAATATATCGTATGAAGTCACCTTAATTTTGTTTCGCATACATAATTCAATTATAAAGAGGAATTAAAAATATACACATATTTTGAATGAAAGCAGCAATTAGGTCTTAAGCCCAGTGCTCTCTCTCTCTCTCTCTCTCTCTCTGTTCGAATTTGTGAAAAACGTACTAAATCGTTTTTGGGCGGGCGTTTCAAAAAAGAAAACTCATTTCCATCCTTAATTTGTTAAAGCAGTCTATAATTAACAGTTTTTCACTGAAATATTCCTAAAATTATGCTTTAAATTTAAAACTTACTAATAAACAAAAATGTAGTGATAAACTTTGAATTATGTATCCTTTTAAAATGAGGCTACATTTTTACAATTTAATATCATGCATGCTCAAACATGTTTGGTTTAATTGACAATTTTGACCCCCCACCCCTAAAACAGGATTGCATTGTAGTGGTTTATAGTGACAACCTGTCACGTTTTAATTTCAAAATCGTTTACAGATAAACAAGGTAAACACCTTCCCATTCATTTAACTACTGGCTACACTATCATAGTTTTTTATAACTTTAAGAATAAGTTTAACTAACTGAATTCGTATGGTAATTTTATTGTTTTATACAATAGACTTTCTCTACTACACATTGGCTATAAATGTGTAAACAATGAGCTCTCTATGCACAAAGTCACGTGTCCAAGAAAAATATGTATGTAAATGGTCTTGCTCTGTTTTTGCGTTCTATTACAATGATGATGAAAGAAAATGTAAATATTAAAATTCTAGCTTGGAGAAGTAGAAGGAAATATGTACCTACAACAGGCTTTTTAGTGGTTGTATAAATGTAAAAACTTCAAATTCTTAAGGCATGTTTGTGACACTGGGGAAATTTTTTAAGAAAAAATTTGAATTTAGTTGAAACACCTGCTCTTGCAAATTAAACTATTAAAATAAATCTTAATTTTGTGCTAAAAAATGGCTTTATTTTTGCAGTACGTGTAAATTTTTGTCAAAAACTTCAAGTTTGTGCAATTTTTTTTTATTTTGTACTGAATTTAAAATTTGTACTAAAGTTCTAAATTGCGTACTAATTTAATTAAATTAATTTAAAACATTTTTTTTGTTTTGTACTAAAGATCTAAAAATTACTAATTTTTTAATTTAAGAAATTCTTTTTAAATTTAGTACAAAAGTTCTAAGCTTTGCACTACTTTTTTAATTTTATGCCCATTTTTTACATTTTGCACAAAACTTTTTAGTAAAAAAATTTATACAAAAGTTTGTGACACTTCAAAATTTTATAAAAATTTAGTTTAATACCAATTAATCTTTAAAGATGTTTCAATTTTGTTCTTAAACTTGAATTGTATATCGTTACCTTAATATAGAAAGGCCCTAACTATTTTTTTCGATGTGATTCTTGAATTTTTTTAAATGTACAAAAAAACTCGATTTTGAAAATATATTAATTAGGGCCTTTCCATATTAAGGTAACGATATTTTAACTAAGTAAAAAAAAATTTTGTACGTTTTGATGTTATTTTCTTAATTTTATACTTAATTTTAGTTTTTCACTGAAGTTTGAGCTTTGTACTAAAATTCGTATTTAAAACTAAATTTTGTACAAAGTTTTTTTTATACTTCAAATTAATTTGCAACTTTTTTGCAAATTAATTTCAACTTTGTAATGAATATTTATTTTTTTGTTTACTTCTAAACTTTGTACTAAACTAAGCACTTTTATTTTGTAGAAAATTATAAAGCTTTTTAGATTAAACGTTTTTTTTATTTTTTATTTTGTACTTATTTACAATTTTATTTATTTATTAATTAATTTATTTTTATATATTGAAACGATTAATTTTGGCTCAAGTTCAAACCCGAATTTACCCATTTATTTATTCTAATTTTTTTATTTTTAATTTTTATTAGAAAATTTTTTGGATAAATTCATTATTATTTTTTTATTAAGAGAGTACTATATATAGAACAATTTTTATTATTCATCATACTAGCAGAACGGATCAGTACTGATTTCGAGGTCGCTACACCATCTCATCAGCGTTCTTTGTTCAATTTTACCACTTTTGACGGTGGATACTAGTGATCAGGAATATCAACTATTTAACCGTATTATTTAACAAATTAGGATACGAAAAGTACTTATAAATATTAATTAATTAATTTATTTATTTTATATTTTTTATATGTTTTTTTGCAGACTCTCCAACTTAATACCGATTTGCTTTACTTTGCCATTCTGTAATGATTTTTTAGTTTCAACTGAATATTTATTAAATTTCTAAAAAAATGTTTTTATAATTTTAATTAATTTAAAACAAATCTTCGAATTTTTAGTAAATTCTATAAAAGTTTGTTGAATTTTATTAAATAATTTATTCAAACTTATTGGTTTGTGAAAACAATAAATGTTATTATTAATTTCTAATTAAATATATCCCTGAAGAAGCTTTCCAATGAGAAAGCGAAATATCGGATAAAATAAATCATTTATATTTATTTTCTGGACCTAAAGCTTGAATAAACTATTTAATAAAATTTAATAAAAAGGGCGAATAAATCAGAATAAGTTTGTTGAATTTTCAGTTATTTAAAGTTTTTAGTTCTCAGGTGAAAATTTAATTTTAAAATAAATTGTTGATTTTGTTCGAAGCTTTAATTAATTTAATTTTCAAACTTGCAAAATTGTAATTTTGAAAACGTTTTTTTTTTTAATTTTAAATTTTTGATTAAATTAAAATGAATTATTTGGCTTGACTTCAAATCTGAGTTTACTCAGCTCTTTTCAATTTAAGAAAATTATTGGATGAATTTATCATTTTATTAAGAGAGTACTATTTGGAATAATCTATTATTATTTATCAGACTAGCGGTTGAAACATTTTTGAGTCTTCGAAAATTTGTTTCTGCTGTATCACTATAGACGTCTATTCTATAAAAGAAATACATGACGCTAATAAGGCATCAGCAATTTTTTTCTTGATGTCAATCGGTAGTTTACAAGGCCTACTGTATAGTCTTCGTATAGTAAGAAGTGTCCTGTGGTTGACTAAAGGATAACTTTTCATCTTTATAAAATCCTAGAGCCTTGAAATAAAAGACGCAATTATTTCCACGGATAAAACTAAAATTAATGTCTTTCGATTTTGAAATATTTGGCGAAATAAAATTATTATTATGGTACCATCGTTGCACGTTCTCCAAATCTACATTAGTACTCCTCGTCAAATCATCATCAGACTCAATAATAGAGAGCAACTGCAGATCATCAGCACACATATATCCCTTTAGTGAATTCAGAAGATCATTAATGTAAATTTTAAATAACAGTGGTACTAAAATATTACCCCGGGGTACACCTCTGAACGTGCTATTTCTATATATATATCTCAACGAACTATTTGACAACATTTGCACTTACTGTATCCTTCTCACTATAAATCGCTCAATTATTTTGAGCTATTGCAGATACTATTTTTATAATTTTAATTTTTAACTATATTTTGTTCTATCACGGGTCGCATTCATAAGACGTAGCTGTTGAGCTCAACTGTAGTGAAACTGTTGTCAACTGTTGAGCTTAAAAGTTACGTCTTAGAAACGGCATGATGAATAATTGGATAATGAACAGCTGTTTAATGCAAAAAATTGAAAGAAATAAAAATGCTGCAAAAGAAATAATTTAAATTTGCTAAATTAATTAGTTTGGCTTATACTAAAAAGGATGGACAACACAGAATTTGCAATGAAGTTTTTCTTGGAAGGAATTTTCCAATTTAATGTAAAATCTGCACCACAAATTTAATATACACAACATAAAAATGCACAGCGAAATACTCCAATAAAATGATAAACCTGCGCCGATAGTATTTATATTTCAACGTGTTCAAAAAATCTTTAAACTTTATATTGAACTAATTTGGTAATTAATATAAATAGACACCATAACAAACCGACGTACATTTGATGAAACTTGTATTTTAATTTTGTTTCTTTATTTTCGTTACTCTATCGCATTTGTAATGTAAAATATAACAAATTAATTTTTAGTCGCCACCTAACAAAACGGCGCACGGTGGCTGAAAATCGTTTTTCATTGGCCAAAAGTCTTTTTTTTTGTCACCGATTTTTAAAATTTTTACGCCCTTTTGCAGCTAATATATCCAGATTAAGGTAGCCAAAAAATTAGGTTAAACTATTGATAATTGTGAGCGTGGCATGCTGTCAAACTCAACGGTTTTTTTTAATTTCAGAAAAAGGTGTTTTTCTTTTGTTTTTTATAAAAAATAAATGGTTACTACTCACAAGCTATCATCGATAATGGCCTGCGGTCTTTTTTATAATGTTGGTAGGATTATAGTCTTTAGTTGTTGTAAGTGGTCACAGCTCAGCGTTTAATATTAAGGGCGTTACGGAATATTTATGAAACTACTATATTTTTCTCAAATTTAAACTTTAGTGGAATAGAACTTCTAGGGAACAAAAGGGAACAAGAAATGTATACCACCCGGAGAAAGGTGAAAGTGTCCTCTTTACCGCTATATATACTTTTGCACCCGAGACGAGCCGTGTGTAGAACACTTTTTTCATTTTAATGAAATTACTCCAAAGTACTCGTATACAATGGTGTATATAATTTTCACTTTTTTGCCTAAAAGTTTATGTTTTTTACTTTAGACTACGTAAAACTAAAAAAATTAAATATAATACCTGCGAAAGGATTTAATGGCTTTGTTTTGGTCAGCCAAAAATTGGTAATAAAATTATCACAAATTATCACAAAATTCTACAGTAAACATATGATCTGTTTCTAAATTTACCTGTTATCAAATGTTAGGGTCAACCAAAGTCATATACAATTTTATAGCAATAATCGGGACATTAAACCACTAAAGATAAAAAACAACCCCATATTGGCGAGATACTAATCAGTTTTACCTGATATTAAGGTCTGGATAACATGTGCAGTTTTGTTCAATTTAAGCACTACCTGCTATGAAATTAAAGATCAATGTGTGAATAACATGTATCTAGATGTAGGAAATAACATGTAGGAAATGCGTTAAAGAAATATGGGAACACAAAGTTAATTCTTTTTTGTAAATGGGGATGTGATGGTTCTTCGGGACAAAAACAATACAAACAAGTTGTATGTGAAAATATTTCGGACTCGGATATGTTCATGGTATCATTTGTACCATTGCGATTGAAAAAGATTTTAGAAGATTCAGAGCCTTCGACTAGAACAACGCAATCAATGGCTACATCCAGCTGCATTATATGCCAAGCAACATCAACCCAATTAAACCAAATACCGACAAAATCATTAGATAATACCGATGCATATGAATTTGGATTATCACCACTGCATGCAAGAATACGACTTATGGAACACATACTAAAAATCAGCTATGATTTGGATTTCGGGTCTTCAGGATCAATAAGAAACAACGAAACCAACAAAGAGTTAAGAAGTTCAAAAAAGAAACATGTTCAAGATGAATATCGCAAATTTGGATTGATTATAGATCAGCCAAAACAAGGGTCAGGCAATACCGCAAGAAGATTCTTTTCAGATCCAAAAACAGCATCTGAAATAACAGGAGTGGATTTAAACCTTATTTTCAGATTTAAAATAATCCTAGAAGTACTTGCGTGCAATGAAGAAATTGACTCTAGAAAATTTGGAGATTATGCAAAGGAAACTGCAAAAATATATACAACCAACTACCCATGGAGAAATATGTCTGCAACAGTTCACGAAATCCTTTATCATGGAGAAGATGTCATTAAATATCATTTGGTGCCACTTGGAGATCTATCAGAGGAGGCTCAGGAAAAAAGGAACAAGGATTACAATACTAGAAAAATTTCACGAAATTCAACAAATGAAGATCTATTTAATATATTATAGGCAACGTCAGATCCGTTCATCTCCAGTATTCGAAATCAATGGAAAGTGGAACATCGGGATTTAGATGAAGAAGCTTTTAGACTAAAGAACAGAAACAGCACAGAACAAAATATGGAATATTTGCAATCAATATTTGAGTCAAATGAATAATAATTATAATTGCGTTTCATTGTTATTTAAGTACGAAAAACATAGTATTAGTAAAAAATAATAATAAACGAACCTACCATTGTTACAAATGCTATTAAAATTTATTGCAGTTTTTATTTTTAAAATGTTTTTAAAATTATCAAATTTTACAGCAAAAAATAATAAATTTTTCTGTAGTAATAGTAATATTTTTAGATAATATTATTAACGTTTTTTTTTAAGTGTAACTATTCTTTGAGTGTAAACAAATTTGCAAATTTGTCAGCAAAAAATTTTTAATTTTTCTGTAATAGCAAAATCTCCATTTGATTTTACTATTTTTTCAGTGTAAAATTTTTTTAAGTGTAACATTAAAAAAATTCCATTATTACAAAAAATATTTATAATTATTATTAATTTCCAAATATTAAATTTTTTAATAAATAAAAAAATAATAAACCCATATTTCACTCTAAAAGTTAAAAAAATTCAAAAGTTCAACTTTGACCTAGAATTCCTTAAAAAGTCCTCAATCAATTTTAATGTAATTTAAACTGAGTCAAGCTGAACTAAATATCTATCCAATAAAATAAAAATTACTTCAATATTTTGATCGGTTCAAAAGTTACAGAATTTTGGCCAATGAAAAACGATTTTCAGCCACTGTGCGGCGGCGTTAGCTCAGGTAATAAACACGTTGACTACAAACGGAAGGACCTGGTTTCAACCAGAGTCATAAAATAAAAACACCATTAGTGTGCTTTTGTGTCAGTTATTGGCAGGAGGTTTCAGTCACGAAGGCATAGTCACTGGTCACTGAACAGTACCAAAATCAGGAGCAAATCTCGTAATGCTCCTCGACACCAGAGGAGCTGCAACACCGCTCTAAGAACAAACCTGCAAAAAAGCAGAGTTGTAAAAAAAACGAATGAAGCTTCAACTCCTGTCATAGCTATCACTATCCCTTTCCCCTAGTTCCAGCACAATGCATTGCATGTGTTTGGGTGTTCTCCAAAGTGCTAGCCCAAGATAAAACAACCCCCGCGTGTCTGGGATGGAGCAGTTCATGTTTAGACGGTATAACAGAATCCTCTACAAAAGAGGAGGCCCTATGCTCCGATAGGAGGTGAGCGGATAGAAGACGAAGATTAAAATTTCCAATTTGATATTAATATATAATTTTAAATTTATTTTTAAATTTTCAGTTTAGTAGATAATTAGTTTTCAATTTAGCACAAAATTACTATTTTTGGTAATGTTAACGTGTGTTTAAATGTTGTACTAAACTAGATAAAAAATTTTGATTTCATACTAAACTTTATATATAGTTATACAAATATCGAAAATGTATTGATAAATTTAAAATTTCGAAAATAGTTTTAATATAGTTCTGAATTTCAAATTGAGTACTTAATTTTTAATGTAGTAGTACATTTTTAGTTTTTGACTTAGCTCTAAATTTCAAATTGGGTACTTAGTTTTGAATGTAGTACTAAATTTTTAATGTAGTACCTAAATTTTTAACTTAACATCTTAATTTTTAATTTAATACTAAATTCTTTGTTTCATAATAAACTTTCAATTTAGTACTAAATTTTGAATATAGTACAAAATTTTTAATTTAATACAAAATTTTTTGTTTCATAATAAACCTTCAACTTTGTACTAAATTTTAAAAAAGTACTAAATTTTCAATATATGTAGCACTAAAAAAATTTTTACTTCAATATTTCGATGTACAGTTTTGAATTCCATGTACTAATAATCTATTTTAAGTTAACAAGTTTGTACAAAATTTTCAATTGTGCACTAAACTTATAAATTCACACATATGTATATATCCTCCATTCTAACTGCCCTTTTAACGATGTCAAAAGATTTCTTTCTTTAGTGCGCAATTTCATTTGAAGTAGAAACTAAATTTTAGAATTTAGTTTTGTTTCAAATGTAATTGTACGAATACAAAAATTATTTCGACATCATTGAACTGGCAATAAATAATACTTTCTGGTTTAAATATCTTGTGTTACATGGCGCCCCGTTTTTCAGCATATTTCATTGAAGAAAAAAAACTAACCTGTTGCTGATTTTAATTATGTAAATTGTCGGCAAGCATGCAACATGCACAAATAAATTTTAAAAGATTTTATAACATTTCTCATACAATATTAATATGTATAAAAAAAACTAAGTTTAAAGGAATATGTCTATTGTATCACTTGAACAATTGAAAGCGAGTGTAGGCAAAGCCTTTCAAATGCCAGTTGTATAATAAAATCCTCAAGAACAAAATGGAAAATTGGTCTTGTTACATGCTGCATTCATGCCACGCTCTCATGTATTTAAAGATTTTTCATAATCAATTGTTAGTTTCATAATTCAAAATAAAAAACTTTACATTCTTTATACAAATATTTGCAAATATTAAAACTGTTTGTATTAAATAAAATTTTATAAGCCAAATTGAGTTTATGCCAACGTTACACAATTTAGAAAGACTGTTTTCAACTAAAGTTAATAATAATTTGTTGAAAAAAGACTTAACTTTCCCGAAACCTTCAAGTAATTATTTTGCTTTTCCTGTCTGTGATTATCCTTAATATTTAAATGAAACAGGCTAAAAGTTACACAAAGTTTGTGTAACTTTATATAATATTGGAAAGAAAAAACTGACAGATTAAATCTGTTGGTCTTATTAAGATTATTATTTTATAAAAAAATGATATAAAAGAAAACAGACAAATATCCTGCCAGACAGCAATTGAAGGGGCAAAATGTAAAAGGCATTACTTATAAGCAGTTTTAAGGTAAATTGTATTGTATTTAATTTAAAAAAAAACTTTAAGCTTTAAAGTATAAAATTAAATATTAAAATAAAGAATTATAAACAGAAACTAAACCATTTTGCAGAATTTATTTCTTTTAGTACATATAAAAACAACACATGAGCACAAAATAATAAAAATGTATCAATAAAATTGTAGTTAATCTTTTATTTTATTTTTATAGTTTAGATTTAGTACAATACTAAAAATTCTTTTTGATTTTATTGCTTTAAATTGTCTTTTTTCTGTTTAACGTGTGCATGTTTATTTTATAATTGCTTCTACTAAAGAATTGTTTAAACTTTAAAATTACCCAAAAATAAAAGCAAAAATCAAACAAAAAATTTAATTTTACAGGTTCTACGAAAACAAAAATAACTAAATCATGTTTTCAAACAAGCATAAATATTAACACCATTTCCAAGATTAAAAGTAAGACCACAATAATTTACTTTATAAGTCAAATAGCTGCGATATTGCAAATAATTAAATTTTGTTTAAAATTTAAGATTTTGTTAAAAGTTGCGTATTTATAAATTAAATAGAAAATCATAAATTTAGTACCGAAATCATGATAATTAAGCTACAAAAATTATATTCTAAGCTTACAAATTTAGTACGGACGTGATTGGATATTTAGAACGGAATGGAATTCGCAATTTTTCACTAAATAAAAAATATATCTCTGAATGAAAAAAATTCAAAATTTTCCGCTTCCGAAAATTAAATCAGCCAAATCATTCAAATTTAATCGAAAAAAAATTTGTATGTAAAAAATTTAATAAAAATAGAAAATTTGGTACTAAAAGAAAACTTAAACACTAAAGCAAAAATGTTGTGCTAAATAAACAATTTCTCGCAAAATAAACAAATAGATAATAGGTATTAAATGAAATATCGAAAATTTAGTACAATAATAATAACTAAGCAAATTCAATAAAATTTAATCGAAAATTGGCAAGTTTGAACAAATTACTGAATTATAAAGTACTAAAACAAAATTTAGAACTAAATAAAAATTTGAGTATTAATTTAAGTAATAAAAACTGGAAAAAATTGGACAAAAATATACAAAACTGAGATTTTGAATAAAAATATTAAAAATCAATAAAATAAAGAATAGATATTAAATTTAAAAAAAAATTAATTTAGTACCAATCTGAAACTTAAGTATAAGTTGATAATTTTGGTTAATGTTTAACATTCAGTAGGAAATTTTCATTCAGGTACAGAAATTAACAATTAATTAAAAACAACTTTAAATTCTGTACAAAATCAAAAATTTATCAAAAATTTTAAACACAAAATTCTAGTAGAAAATTCTAAGTTGAATCAAAAGTTAAAAATTTTATACAGAAATAAAGATTTTGATCAAATAGCAAATTTAGTTCAACATTGAAATTTAAAAAAAAGAAAATTAAAAAAATACAGTATAAAAAATTTTGAATAACGTCAAAAGTTGTTTCCTAAAAAGCTCATTCATTAAGTACACAATTTGATATATTATACATAACCCGCTGGGCTAGTATTTAATACAAATTTTTAGGTTGAGCAAAATGTTGAAAATTTATTTTAAAAAAGATATCGAGACCTGTTTCGAATAATAACTTTAACAATTATTTAGAAATTTTTAAATTTAATAAGAATATAAGAACGGGTAAAGATTATTAATATAATAAAAAATTTAGTACAAACATTTAGTACAAAAAAATAAGTTTAAAATAAAATTTAGTACAAAATTTTAAATTTAGCAGATTTTAAAAAATTTTACCCTCCTAGAAATTTTTAAAATACACATTTGCTTGTAAAAATTTAATTTAAATTTCTTTCTGTATTTGGCCTTATTTCAAATACTCTTTTTTTTTTGTTTTTGCGTCACGTGTTTTATTTCTTTGAGTGTATGATTTCTCTTAAACTTTGCTTAAAACTTTTGTATATTATTTTTGCTATATAAAGAAAAACTTTTCAAAGCTCATTTCATAAGCCAGTCATGTGTATGCATGCCATGGAGAAGAATTATACAATTTGTCTGAGAGGAGGAAAGAAATTAACAGCAAATTAAACTCAATGAAAGTGATGAAACTGAAACCGATAAGCGGAAATATTTAGTACATAAACATTTTGGACACGTTCTTTTACAATTACCCGATTTTATTTTCTGCTTTGAACAGCAAGTTTTTAAATTTAACAAAAATTTGTTTTATCACAAATTTATCCTTGAGTGTGAATGAGTCCATTATTTATCATAAATTTTGATGTTTATTTTCTTTAACAGTAGATGAGTCAATATATTTAATTTACATCTGCTTTTGGCTTATTTGCAAGATAAAAAAAAACACTTTTAATTTAAATTTAGTAAAATTTTATACATTCGATGCAATTGTTTATTTCTTGCAATCTTCCCGTGTGAAATTTTTAGTTAACGAATGTAAATATTTTTTTTGCTTGTTTTTAATGGATATTGTTGCTCTTTGTTTTCCTTTTTTTAATTTTCTTACCCGTGGTTTTAAATAGATTATAAATATTTATGCATTTTTGGTTTGTTTAAATCATGGAAATTCGAACACATAATTTAGAGCATCTAAATTATTTTGTTATTTTTTTGTTGTTGTTGCCAAAAACATTAATAAAATGACGTAAATTGCTCTAGATTTATTAAATTTATAATAGAATTTCATGGCACATTTGCCACAAGCAAAGTCAAAAAATATGACAAAACTGCCCTCGAAAAAAAAAGAACAGATTCATAAATATTTTCATAAGTATGCTGGCCAATAGTTTTTTGCTCGTCATTCGACTGGCAAATAAGTAAAACTACAAACAAAATTAATAATTTCTCTTTGGCTTTATGTTCTTTATTTATACAGCGAAAGTTACTGCAACACAGCCTGACCGGAAACGGAAGAATCAAAAGAATTTAATTCATATAAAATATATTTGAAATGGGGAAGGGGATGTTTTACCAAAAGAACATCATATAGCTTGAGGTTATTTGGTCAATGACAAAAAAAACGAAATACAGTTAAATATTCCAGTTTACAGCGAACGCTGAATGCACTCAATAAAACAGTTTTCATTTTGAAGACTGAATTCCATTTAATTCTGGTCGAAGTATGTACGATGTTAATAGTCGATCTACAGACTTAAATTTTGTGTTTGAATTTAACAGAAAATTATCTAACCACCATTTAATCAAGGGCTACCATCCTTGTCTATATTTGTTACACAAAATTGTGCAATGAAAGACGGAAATATGAAAATTTGTCTAAAAAAAATAAAAAGAAAGCAGAAGAAAAGTTGTTTAACAATTACACACATTTCATTCATTGAAAACTAAGAGATTCAAATTATCGAGCGTATTACCGTTGCGTAGGCGTTGTTGTTTGAAAAAAAAAAAAACAATAAAAAAACGACAGTTTGGCATCAACGTTGGTGATATCAACATTTATCGAAAATATATCGGAGATAGAAATTTTTCTATATGTACTTTGTGATAAGATAGAGAGCTAAGTAAGAGATTTTCAAGTTATTTATTTAGAATGTTTTGTGTTTTTGTATTTTATCATATATATTTATGTAAATGCGTAATATTTGACTACTAGTATGCAGTCGATTCGCCGTCGACCGCTGGATACACTAGTAGAAATATATCTATTGCAGAGTTCGACGTTTATCGCGAGTTTCGTCGACATCATGATTAGGAAAAGTAACACTCACGCAATTAGTATGCCTACCGACCAGTAAGTGTGTTACCTTCTTTGGGAAAGGGATAGTGAGAGAGGACAGATGGTGAAATTGAGAGAGCTTGATGTTTACAACTCTGATTATGTGTATTTTCATATACAGAAATGTATTTAATTTTTGGCGACGAATATTCGCAGCAGAGAATTCGTCGTTCGTTCCAGTTGTGTTCCTAGCATAAGACATAAATATTTTTCAGGAATATCACGTACTCCATAGACAAGAATACTTGAAAAAAAATCCTTAATAATATAAAAACATTCAATGACGGCAAAAAGAAATTATGTATATTAAAGATGAAAAAATTACACTTCAAGCACCCCAAAAAAATTTCGAACACAAAGAGAACAATAATACACACTAACCCCTCGTCTTGACTGGCAATAAATATGTTGGCAATAAAGCAATAACGCCGAAAAACTCATCCTGAAATAAGAAATTTTGCATTTTTATGTATTTTATAAAATGTTTTCTTTTAATAATTTATTTAATTTTGTTTTTGCAAATAATTTCTTCTTTTTGTTTTATGGCGTGTCTTTTTTTCTTTTATTTGGAAATGTCAAACGGTTTATGATGTTTTATGTTCGCAATAATTGTCAACGAAAAACTGTTGACAATTATTGCCAAGTACGAAAAAGATGCGTCTTCACTGGACATAACATAATTTTGACATTTGCTGCAATATATGTCAATGAATTTATTGCCAGTCAAGACGGGGGGTAATGCATATTGAAAAATATTTTTGTTTAAAATACTAACAAATTGGTTTTTTTAATAAGCTATTAATACCAACCATGGCGGTTTTAAGTTTGCACAAGAACCTCTTAAATAAATGGTGTTGATCTAGGCTAATTAAGGTTTACAGTGTGGTGTATTTGTAAAGCAACAAAGCTTTTATTTTACATAACGGAATTCGATGTAAAATGATTGAGTATACAAAATAATAGACACCACACTAAAGATGGTGGAACATTTGTACAGCAAGTGACAAAAAAACCCATATTTATAGTTTATAAAAATAAATTTTTATGTTTTTTTAATTTATATTAATATTTTTTTTCTTTATTGAAATAATATGCCAAAAAATGCAATATTAATTTTCAAACAAACTTCAAAATCTTGACTTAGTTCATTTTTCACTACTAAATGAATGCTGATAATCAATCACATATTTTATGGTAATGGCATTTAGTAATGTTTGAAATCCATAACCGAAAATCGCTAAATAAATATAAAAAAAATAAAAAAAAATTGCCAAAAATTACTAAACAGCGATGAATGCAAAAACCATGATTATTACACTGAAATCAATAAGGATTCGCATAATTAGGTTGTTACAATATTTTGCAATTTGAAATTAATTTCTTAGCCCTAAAATATAACAAAAGGTACACAAAACCTTTGCCCAAAAAAACGTAACCCCACTACTTTTGCTTAGCCTCAGTGTGATTTAACTTGGTTTTTATATCACAAAATGAAATCAATTATGCCGCAAAATGATATTTTTAATAAAAGCGAACCCATATTTAAAAAAAAAATATTGGAATTAAAGAAAATGCAAATTTAGCTTGTCTGTTGGTTATGTTTTCTTTGGCAAATGTTTGCCAAATGTGACCGTACCTTAACGCTATTTAATACTAACGCCATGTAAATTTTACATACTTTGGATTTTTCCTAAACCGCTTCAATTAATGTGCAGTGCAAGCTTACTAATCCGAAGGTATGTAATCTGAATTATCCAGTAATCCGAATTGAATTTATGACGTATTACATACTCTAAAGTCCGAATTGGTTGCAAGCTCGTTAAACCGAATTTTTATTTTTCTGCTTTTTTGTCTGTTCTTTTTTACAAAACGATCTGTGGGATTTTAAAACTAACTTGAGGGATATCATTGAGATGAAGAGCCTTTTATGATTGATATTTTACATACATATATGTATGTATGTATGTATGTATATATGTAAGTTTGTTTTATGTCTTGTTTCAGTTCTTCTATAAATTCTTTTTGGAAGCATATTCATTCTCAGAGGTGGGCTTCAGATGATAACATTCCACTATCATTGTTACAATAACAATTGCCTGAGAATGATGTGTTGAAGAAACAGAAGATTTTCGTACAATAACCAACTTATTTCACCGCAATAATGACGTGCGAATTTCTGAAGATGAAATTATTCTCAGCTGGATTATTAACTCTGACAATACTTCCTGTAGTAGTTCAGAGTCACACACAGAAAATGTGGAATCAGAAACTCGTTGAAAATCGTGAAGCTGTGCAGGCCTTAATAGATTGGGTAAAGGAACGAGGTATGCAAACAGATTATATATTGATGCTAAAAGAATTGCGGAACAAGGCTTTGGAAGCATGTGCAAAGAAACAGAAGCAAACCTACATCACAAATTATGTTAAAAATAATATTATTTAAAGAATCTTTAATTTTTTTATTCTTAATTAATAAAAATAAAATAAATAGTTTTGAAATCCTGGCTTGTGATTTATTTTCTAATATAATTATACATAACACCAGCACATCCAGTAATCCGAATGAATATCTCGTTATATTATAACATTGACCGGCGGCTGATACATTTTGATGATTTGTTTGCTTAACCGTCACAGTTAAATTTTTGTTGCGGCTCCTTCCCACCCCATTTGGTTTTATTTTATTCTGCTTTTTCAAATACTGTGGATGTAAGAAGCAAAGCCAGTGAATTTTATTTTATTTCTATCAAAAATTTGTTGCAATCAGCAAAAAGTGGTGTGTACAGCAAAACAATCACCCTTATTCCATTTAGCGTCATCAATACGAAACGATGTCGTTTTGCGTCGATTGTTGTAAATCGGTATGCCCATTATCAATATCAAATTTTATCGATAAGCGTCGATGCATTTTTCGTATGCCGTAGGCAACGTTAACGACGGCATCGATTTAAATTGGCTCTGATTTTATCGTCGGTCTGGTTTGTGTCGAAACAGTTTTAGTGTTTTTGAATTTTTTTGCAATAGCACAATTTTAAGTTAAAAAAATGGAAAAAAAATTACAAACCGTATACAATTTAATAAATTAGTGGAGGAGATGGAAAAAAATCCACGACTTTCCAAAAAGGCAGTCTTCCCAGTGACTTCAAAGAGCAGTGGGAAAGAATTGCAACGATATTAAATGGCCTTGGTAAGATAAATAGTTATAAAAAGATTATTGCATAATAAAATTGTTTTTAAAGGTTTGGCGGGATTTAAAATTCAAAGTGAAGAAAAAATTAGTGGCAAAAAATAAGGCAGAGTGTACGTCTACTGGGGGCGGAATTTATAAACAAATGATACTTAGCCCGCTGGAAGAAGCCGTGGCTAACATGCTTCAATTTCAGAAGTTAAAGTTATATGAATAATAGTTTATGTTAAAACTGTAGGTCCTTTTCGCTCTCCTTCAAAAAAACTTTATAAAAACTGAAACAAAAAAAACCAGCTGTCTAAATTGTTAGAGATGTGCTTAAAAAAACGATAAACCATCGACATCGTTACACTGCTCTTATGGCATACTAGTTTTGTATTGAATTGATGACGATGTCGATAAAATTTGAGATTGATATTGAATTGATGACGATGACGACGACGACGACGATAAATGGAATAAGGGTGAATATTTATGAAACCTTAAAGGTGTTGAGATGTAACCAAATGAATGCTTGATATCTCAGAAGCCATCAACAATTTCGCAAAACACATGTTCGAATTCAAAAAGAGAGTACTCCGAATATATATACTCCATTCTAAAAAAAAATATTTTTAAAAAGTGGTCGTTGCGCGAAAACAATAATGAGCTGACGATGTGTTAATAACAAATTAATAACAAGTTTCATATTTTATCTTTTAAAAAATGATGTGTTTCTTTAGTTTTAATAAAACTTGAAATTGGAAAATTCTTTCACTGGTCCTTCGACCAGTAAAGAGGTTGAAAAAATCGAAATAAAGAACGTTCAATTTCTTAGTCTTATTTTCTGGGTTTATCTAAACATACAATATTTTCCATTATGTTATTTGAGACCACTTTTGAGTTTTTCAGTTAGTATTTACACTTTCAATAGTATTGTTTATTTAGTTGATCAACCTAAATTAACCGATTAATGAAAAAAGGCAATTTTAAATTAAACGAACTGTTAATTGGGTGGTATCTAATTAATATCCTACTTGCTAGAATAATTACTCTCAAATGGTTAGTACTTCTACATACAAGGTTAAATGTTCAAGAAAACTTAATAATTAACAGAATTTTTAATTAAACTAATTTACACTTGACTTCATTTCATTTCATTGAAGTTTTTTTTAATTTCAATTAATTTCTTTTCAATTCTGAAAGGAAACTCATCCCTCTTTTATGAAACGAATCTATTTTAATTAAACACACTCAAAGAGTCAAGCATATAATTAGGCAAATGTCAACTTCCTTAGAAAAGATAAAAACAAAAACAAACACTCGGTAGCGTGTGTGAGTTTGTATTGATAAGGGTGCCTTAAATGTCACATTTTTGTAGAGGATATTTTATTAAGTCTGCACATCCTGTAGCCGTTGATTGGTGTTTGCTTTTTTATGTTCTGTAGCAAACATGCGCAGTTATAGCCTGACACTGAAAACAAACCAATGACGATAAAGCAAAACTATTTGTAAGAAAAAGATTCTTATTTATTTTGAAATCATTTTTTTTTATTGCTATGAAGAAATTGTTTTACCAAAAAGTATTGTTTTAAATTGAGTTGAAAAGTTTATCAAGAAATTTATTTTTATAATACTTTTTTTTTTGATTGCGGAAATAGTTGTTTTTATAGAAGATAGTAAAAATGAAACTAAATAAATAGAATTGGCGCCAATTTATGGCATTTTGCAGCACTTGTAGGGGTAGTTTGGTAGTGAGCAAATGTTTTACTGCCGGGCGGGCGGGCGCAAAGGTCTTGAGTTTAATAAACGGCCGAAAAATTATTCAGATTAATTTCTGTGTATTTTCTAATCATTACTACAAAGCCTTTTGAAAATCTAGAGCATGTGATATTATTTCGCTTCAGCCGCTGTTTGCCCAACTTTCTTAAGGTTTCTTTCTAAAATAAAATTTGCGATCAAGGGAACATCTAGCTTAAACTGTTTAAACTTTAAAGTGCAGGTGTGTAAATTTTAAAAGACAAATACAATTTTAAGAAGTTGTCTGTCTTTCGTAACGCTAAAGAAATGAGCGATATTTTGTTCGTTTTACGAGAGAATATCCTTCCTACGTTCTCTGGGTCCATTTCCAAGTACTCGATTGCTCTCAGCGGCTCAGTGTTTCATTTACTTTTTTAAATTTTCTGATCTGGAGATGGCAAAATTTAATTATGAAATTCTTAGTCCCCAAAATAACTTAAATAAACGTATAAATCCTGTTTCCTTTCGATACTCGTATCATGCAAAAAAAAATGCTTATTAAAACTGTTTTCACATCATTTGAAATTTATTGCATTAAATTTAAATTGCTCATTTCGAAAAAAACAATACAATCTCCCATATTTTTCGTCTTATCAATTTCCTTCGAAGTTCAAAATATGTATAAAAAACATTCATCTAGTCTAAGGAACAAGTAAAATAATTTCGTAAATTGAACACTGATCTTTTTAATTTTGGAAGAAAAGGTTATCTGCGTCATAACGAGAGCTTGAGCAATGTTCGGTGTCTAAAAAACACAAAATTTTAAGCAAATTTAATTTAAAAAAATTACAGTGAAAAAAATTATGTCAACACATTGAAATCAATCATCTTTATGTCTTTAAGATGTATTCTATTAGGCATTTCAGAATCGTTGATTGCATTTGACAGTTCCACAGCAATAAACATTTAATGATTTTATAATTACAATCGTTCATTTATTTAAATATTTATTTGGTCTAATTGTTTTTGGTGGGACAATTTATTTAAAACAATTTATTCGGCGATCTGTGAAAACAATTTAACGTGCAGAGTTTCAAAGGTATGCGCTTGCGAGTGCAATCTAGCCTATAATGGCGAATAAGAAGAACCTTATTTAAATTATTCAGCAATGCCACAGAAAAGGAATATCAATGTCAAGATGAAAAATAATATTTACAATTTCTTTTTAAGAATTTAGTCTTTGGAAATTTTGAAGTTGTTTAAAAAAAAAATTTGGCGGAAAATTACGGCATTCGATATCGAACGAAATCCCATACAAAATTTTTTGAATTTGTATGCACCCAGGATTGTAAAATTGAAAACTGAAAACACAGTTTTACTTCATAAAGTAACTAATTCTCGTTTTATAATATTTGTTTCAAGTGTAATACGAGCATGTACTGTCGGGCAGTGTAATCCAAAATAGTTTACATTATGTTGAAGTTCTTAACATTTTATTTAGAAAGAATTGGACATGCGACAATTGTTTAAGGAACAAGAGAAACGTTTGTTAATTCTAACGTGTATGACAAAATATAATAACATCGTTTACGGATGCCGCAACGCCTCCTCATCTATGTTTAGATGTATTTCATGCATGTACACCTCATTCTGCTTTTAAGCGATAGATATGTTCCTCGAAAACTCGCATAAAAAAATTGTGTTAAAAAGGACTCAGTATCCATATGAAAATATGGGATTGGTTTCACGAACATATTAAAAATCCGTTAAAATAAGACAAATATGTAATTAAAATTCAAGTTGTTTTTGAAGTAGTTTTCTAGCCCTTAGTGGCAGTTGCTCAAACTTGACTTCTAACATTTAGGACAAAGCAAAATAAATGTAATTTTTGTATCCGAATTAAGTAAAGTTTTCATAATTGCTACTGAGCCATAGTGCAGTTTCTTTCATTATCTATTTATACTATTATGCATCATAGTATATGTACTTTTTAATTAAGTTTAAATTAGTTTTCCTAATTTAGATGTGTATAAGAAATATGTACATATATTTTTTATATGTAGTTATAATATCTAAAATAGTTGATAATTCTTTCTAGTCACCAAGAAAAAATACAACAAAAAAGAAAGCTGTTGGGAGGTGTTGCGGCCTTCGAAAACAGTATGCTTGTTCTGTTCTATTTTAATAATGTCAACATTAATAGATTTTTCCTAAATGCTTTTTCCAAAAAAAAAAAATAATTCGATTTCACAGTAAACTAATTAAATTATGAATACATTACTTTAATATTCTGCTTAATTTTTATATCACTTTGTTCCAATTTTTTCTTTTTTTTTCATAATGTTGATGACCTAATGTCTTGCGTTTTGTTGCGTTTGAAATGCAACATCGTGTTGAAAATTCACTTATTGTTCCATAATAAAAAAAATAGCAAAACCAAAAAAATTCAAATGTTTATTGAAGAAAACAAGACATTAAACACACAAAGATTTTTAGTACTTAATTGGCGTACAATTGTTATGAGTTATTAGAAAACATTTAAATTTTTTATTAAGCTGACAAAGAAAACTATAACGTGTCAGATGAAACGGATCATCAATTAGAATGGAATGATTGAAATATGTAGTAAAATTGGAATGCCAGAGCGTTTCGAAATGCGTGACATATTGAAAGATTTAAACATGAAAATCAATTTCAGCATACATTTAATGACATATTGCTGGACAATATTTCCAATATGCCGAAATTGATTTTCATGTTTGAATCTTTCAAGATGTCCTGACATACTTTATTGCTGAACTTTTTTCAGGTTTCACTCCAATTAATCAAGTTTTTTAAATATTTTCTTTCAGTGTTTCCTTAAATATTTACTGAAGCTCTCATTAGGCGCTCTTGTCTTCAAAAGTCTTTGAAAAAATACAAAATTATTCTGCATTTAAAAAAAAAAAAACAGAAAAAATGCAGCCGTAGTACTTTGCAAGAACTCCTACGCTCGACAAAAGACTTGAAAAGTTTAAGTCTATTGTTGCAAAATGACATCAACACAGCAAACATTTAGCCTGGCAACAAAGCCACAAACAACAAAGAAAAAACAACAACTAAAACAAGGATGACAAACTGGCTTCAATTACACAAGAAGGAAAGAGTCTGGGAAACTTTTTTATTAATAAACAAGACAAGCAAGGCAGGCACGTTTTGGAGAATGAAATTTAGCTCCACGAAACAAAAATAAAACTGATAAAAATGATATTAATACTCCCGCTAAAAAATATTTTTATGATAAAAAAACAAAAAAAGTTTAAGGTGGAGTGTGTGTACCTTGCCAGAAGCTGAGCTGTTGCTGTTGCATTTTGCATTTTATGTTTACGTTTTGTATTCTTGTTTTCAAGTGCATCTTATTTCTATCATTAAGTTAAGCAGACACGTTCAGAGTTGCCGCTTTACTACGAGTAATTCTGCACAAGTTCAGCGTATTGGAAGGGGAACAGTAGATGTCACAATAAATAAAACTAGTGTATCCTTTCTAGAAATTAATATTAAACATTTACATAAAAACATATAAAAAAATACAAAAAAATAAAAAAACTTTCTAAATAAACAAATTAAAACTCTGTTTCATTTCTTTGCAAAAGCAAATTGGACAAACACACATGCCCACTTTGTTTAGTTTTCAAGTTGAAGCTCATACATCCATGTGTAATAAGTGTGTATGTGTTAGTCGCAACTTTAAACGCTTGTAGCGCCCTAAATATTTAACTGATTTAAATAAAATTTAGATTGTGCATATCAATGTAAAGACCCGTTTAAAAACATATAAATCTTTTTCAAAATCGGTTCAGTATTACGCCCCTAAAAGGGATCTATAAAAACGTGTTTGCCTATTAATAATATAGATAGATATCATATGAATTAACTTTTTTTTAATATTCGAAGTTTTACTTCAAAATTCCAAGTATTTTTTTTGTTAACCCAAAAAAACCAACTGGGTATTTTATTTACTAGGACAAGATTATACACCAGACACAAATATTGTACTTACGGGAATTCGAACAAATCTTGTTGATTTGGTTTTTTTAATTTTTAATCGCAAAATTTTCAAGAATTAATATTTTACATATTTAGTAAAATATTAGTAGTTTTATTAAAAACAAAGTTGATTTTGACTTCATTTCCCATATAAAACAAAATCTACTTCGCAACAAATTATACTGAAAAATTCTGCGCTGCTCAAAAATGATTTTTCGAAAGGTGTGCTTCGCCGGCTGTTTTGCATTTGATTGATAATTTTTTGTATAGAGTTGGACACTTAAAAATGAAAATACCAATCAACTAACTGTGTTTGGTATGGATACAAAATCTGGAATAATGTCATGGATAACCCTTTGCAAACATTATACATTTTGATAGAGATTTCAATTAAAATCTACTAGATTTCGCACTATAACAAGAAAAACATTAAAGATAAATACACACTTTCAGATTTGGAAGAATAATATTTTTTAATTTGTTGGACAAAATGATATAAATAATTATAAACTGTGCTAAATGTGTAAGGGTACGGAAAAGTTCGGGCATTCGTTACAGAAATATTTTATAGATTTGTTCGATCGACGAATTTTTGAGTTTGAGCATCGCATGTTGTAATTTAAAGAAATTATTGGTTTTCTTTCTGTCTCTCTACAATGTTTTTTCATCCGATGAAAATTGTTCCAAATTGAAACAATTTTAAATATTTATATTCGTCCTTATTCCAGTTGTCATCATCGACGTCACGTCAATACAATATCAAAAACATTGGGGCTTGTCTTCTACTCGCTCTCGAGAACAATTTTGTACAATTTTGAATATCTGTAGTAAATTTTTGTTTTCTAAGCTTTAAAACATAACATGAGCCTGTCAAAAGTCAATCAGTTGTGTGTGGAAAGCCCCAATTTGTTGGTACTGTATTGACGCGAAGTCAATGTTGACAACTGCAATAAGGGTGATTATATCACAAATTTTTATTGCAAATCGCAAAATACGTAAATAAGCATTGATATTTGGAAGTCGTTATTTGTAATCTGAGCAGGCGGTATTGACGCGACGTCGATATTGACAACTGGAATAAGACTGATTTTTTTAATATTAATTCAAACTTATGCAAGAAGTTGTCTCAATGAAAAAGAATATAATAAGTTTATAGAAAAGGTATACTTAGTTTAATTTAAACCCAATAAAGCTCAATAAAACTCTCCAAAAAAATCCACTGGGTAGATTTTTTATTAAAAAACCCGGGTTTTTGCCAACACTGATTTCTAGTTAAATTTTCTGACCTGGGAATTGAAAAAGGTTTAATACATTATTCAATGAATAATGTTTAACTATCATACTAATAATATTAATACTAGTAAGATGATAAGGATGCCGTGGTAAATCAGTCTGAATTAACATCATGGATTGACTATTTATTGGCACACCTGCAGACAAGATTCGAAGTTTTTGATAATTTAAAAAATTGTATACCTTTATTTTTTACTTAAGAATGTAATACAATACACAAGGAAAAAAGCTAAAAAAAGGAATTCATCCCAAACTTCGACAGAGAAAAAAAATTATTTGTGGCAACATTGGCAATATTTCAACTCTATCACCAACACTCATGTACTTATTTACATGTATTTTATTATTTTATATATAAAAGATGTTACCTCTTTTCCCTTGGCTCTTTTTTATTGTATATCACTAATAATTATTTACTCTTGCAACAAAAAGCATATTTTTACAATGTATAAGTCAGCTTAAACTACTGGAAAAAAATATTTTCGTACAGTAGGTCCTCTATAAAAAGCACCACTGATGATATTCCTTAATTTATATTTCCGTAATTCAACAAAAATTGAGACAAATAAAACAATAATCAGTAAGAAGAGAAAATTGTTCCTGCTAATTTACAAATATAACAAATTTTCAAAGCATATAGCGATACAATTTACAATACAATTTACTTAAATTGTAAAAATCTTTTTCGCTGAATTCACATTTTTATTCACATGCACCATGAATTTTCAACTTAAGAATACATATTGAAAAATTTCATTGCGAATTTTTTCTTGGCTGAATTATAGTTTTGACCGGCTGAATTGTGATTTCTTAAAATATTTAACACAACTAATAAAATAATAAAACTTAAAAAACGTGATAATTTACTATTTTGAATTATATAAATTTAGCTAAATTAGAATTTTTCCAGCTTTATAATCGCCTTAGAATAAATTACTTTATATTGCTAATTTATCATTAGCTGAATTGCAGTTTTTGTTAGCTGAATTGCAAAGTAATGAAACAAATGCATGTATGAAAAGAACATGTACAAGAATAGATAAAACTCAAAAATTTAATATTAACTCAGCGAAACAAAATTTAGTTTGCAGTTTTATTTTTTTTAGAGCAAATTAGTTAAAATTTACAATTTTATTTAACTGATTTAATTTTTTTCGTTAGCGGAATTGTAATTTATTCAAACATTTGACACAAAATTTTCGCACAAAATTATATAAAACGAAAAAATTTAATTAATTACATTATATTTTTAAACAGCTGAACTACAATTTTTCAACTTATGTTTTTCTTCTAGCTGAATTACAGTTTTTGTAGTCTGAATTGTAAATTACTAAAACATTTGTTTTTCTATTATAAAAGAGAAGTAAGAACTCTGGCAATTAATGCCTACCAATCATTTTAATGTGTTACCTTCTTTGGGAAAGGAATGGTGTCAAAAGGACAGATGGTGAAAGTGAAAAAGCTTAAGAATTATTTTACAACTCTGCTATTGCGCGTTTTTGTTCATATTGAAATCAGTGTTGCAACGCCTTTGGCGTCAAGTAGGCCTATTGGTCTTTGTTCAGCTGTAACGCCACTTTATTAATTATTTTACTTCACAAACGATTTTATGACAAATACCGCCACTAAAAATAAGGAAATATAAAATTTCTTTAGACTTTAGATGATTTATTCATTTAGCTAAATCAGAATTTGTAGCATTTATAATCACTTTAGAGCAAATAAATTTAAATGTATAATTTTTATTTACTGACAAAAATAGCCAATTAAGATAATAATTTAGCAGAATTGATTTGATTTTTGCTTACATCATCATTTTAGAACGAATTATTATAAATTTAAAAATTTTTCCTTAGCTGAATTGCAAATGCTGGCAGCAATTGTTATCAGCTGAATTGCAATTTTTTGTAACATTTAATGTAAATACTGACAAAAACTAAGAAATAAATAACTAAAAAATTATTAGTTTAGCTGAATTCGATTTTTTAGCTTCTTATAATCGCTTTATATCATATTTATTAAAATTCCAAATTTGTTAATGTAAGTTTTTCAAACATTCGACGCAAATAGTGATAACAAATTCATTAAGCATAAAAATTTCCTTAGAAAAATAAAATATTAATTCAGCTGAATTATAACTTTGTAGCTCTTGCAATCGCTTTAGAGTGAATTAGTTAAAATTTTTATTGTTTAACTGAATTACATTTTTTGTTGGCTGAATTAGACATTTTTTAAATGTTCAAATTAGGAAAAAATATCGCTTTAGAGCGAATTAGTTAAAATTCATATTTCACAACGGAATATTTTTTTTGGGGTAAATTATTTATTTATTTATTATTATGTCAATAGATTTTTACACCCTTACTGATTAAATATGACTAACAAATATAGAACTATATATAAAAATAATTGGTTCAACAATTTAGATATAAAGTAAGATTTCTCTTCAGTACGTCGTTACTCTCAGATAAGTCCATACTGTGGTAGCATTTGTTAAAGTTTACACATGCGCGACAAAAAAAATCAGTATTAGCATATACAGAACGATAGTATTTTAATGCTAAGAGTTCAAAATTGCGGGTAGATCTTACAGGAACATTGAACTTTTTTAGTTGACTAAATAGGAACTCTAAATCAACAGCACCACGAATCAGGTCCAGAACAAATATAGCACTCAGCATCAATCGTCGACTTTTTAGAGTTGGCAATTTTATCAAAGCAAGTCTGCTATGATACGGCGGCAAGACGGCGGGATAAGAATTCCAACCAAGACCACGGAGACAGAAAATTAAAAATTATTTTTGTACCGATTCAATACTATTAATATGAATAGAATAACAAGGATCCCAAACAATTAATCCATACTCAAAAATTGGTCGAACAGGAGAAGTATATAAAAGTTTTGTAATATAAGGATCTAGAAATTCCTTTGACCAGCGTTTCATAAATCCAAGGACCCCATAGGCTTTATTTACCATTATAGAAATATGATCACGAAAGTTGAGATTATGATCCAACAATATGCCAAGATCCAATATGGTTTGAACTTTATTTAAAATAGCAGTATCAATATAATAAGAAGTTTTGATCGGATTGTGTCTGAAAAATCACATGTGCTTGCATTTCAAGATATTTAACTCCAATAAATTAAATCTGCGACATTGATGAAAATTCCGAAAGTCGGCGCTTAATAAATTATGTCCATTAATATCGTTAAAAAGAGCTAAAAATTTTAACATTATCGGCGTACATCAGTACTTTAGAATGCAAAACAACAGTAGGAAGATCATTGATGAATAAAGTACATAAAATTGGACCCAGGTGACTGCCTTGAGGGACGCTTTAAGAAGGCGAATTAGTTAAAGTTATTTTTTTTAGCTGAATTAAATTTTTGTTAGCTGAATTAGAAAATTTGTAAATAATGATATTTAAAAAATGCCTACTTTAGATTTTTAAGCTTCTTGCGTCAAATCTTGTTCACATTAAAAAAAATATAAGTAAATAATTATGCATAAAAAAATAATTTAATTAATGAATAGGTATCTATTTAATGAATAATATGCAGTTTCCAAAAAAACTGCTTTAGCTTTAAGTCGAAACGTATCGTTTGGTTCGATTTGAAATCCTGAATTTCAATTTAATTAATAAAAAATCAAATTAAAACAACAAAAGCCTAATTTAACATAAAATAACTTTGGATTAAAATAGTTTCAGACTTTAAGTCTAAAATTATTATTAGTTTTGGTCTTCTTGATAACTTTATTTTTTATTTAGTTTTTGTTTATCTTTGTGTTTTCACTGACATTTTTTATGTTTTCTTTATCAGTAGCCAACGATCGTATGCAGCACTTGGCGCAAAGCTTGCATATACTATTCCATTAGTTCTCTCTATTTATAGTTTTGCATACCTGTCCACTAATAGAGCATCACATAGAGTCAGTTCCACCTCAAGCATAAACACTACAACAATATGACACTTCCAGATACACAAATTAAAATGGTGAAAAGGGTGAAAGAAGAGAGGGGGGAGAGACGGTTGTTCACATAGTTAGATTATTTATTTGGTTGCCTCTAAAGTATCTTGTACGTTTTGGTTTACATACTCGTATGCAACAAAAAAAAACAAATGACAGCATTATTTTATAATGTTCAGTAGTTGTAAAAAGCCCAACTTGAAGAAAATAAATTTAAAACTCTTTCTCAAGAATTGTTAGGCTCACGTTACTGTTGAGGTGTTACTAATGAGCAGCACAGCCTCTACCGGTTTGCTGTTACTTTTTTCAGGATAAATTTATTTTCAATATTTTGTGATACCACAACAACAACAACGACAACAATTTCAAGATTTGTGGAGATATTTTTCTTTTTTGTAAAAATTGCACCCAACTTGTAGCGCGCAGAGAATTAAAGGTAAGAATTCAAAAAACTTTTGGAAACTATTGAGCTCCTCTCTGAATTGTTGATTAAATTATTATTTTCCGGTTCTGCTTTAAGTTGTGGCACAAGTTTCAATCTTAATCAAGCTTGAGTTTAGTCCAGTCGGTCAGTCATCCATATTAAACAATTTAAGGGGTGTTGGCTGCCCTTTAAATTTGCAATTTTTTTCTGTGTGTAACCAGATCTTTAAATATTATACAAATGCAAGCGGTAAATAAGGCCAAAACCGGCAAAAGTAACCAAACTTAATAAATAATGCCTAATTTTATAAAAATTATATTCTGGGAAGGACTTTTTTAAGAAACATTCACCAAAAGTACCACCGAATTGCAGAATATTGGTGTTATCGAAAAAATGCCTTTAAGCATTAAAATACCTCCGCTAAAATAAATTTTTATTCACCGAATTTTCAGCTTAAAAACTATTTTGAATAATTCCGTTGAGAAGAGATATTTGCCATGTTAGCAATTCCCATAAAGAGCACAAACTTATAATTTTTATTTGGCTTAATTTCATTTTACATCCGCTGAACTGTGATTTAAATAAAAATTTGGCGACTTCTAAAAAAACAGATTATATATAAATCTTGCTGAATTACAATTTTTAGCTTTCAAAATCACTTCAAAGCAAAATTGTTAGAACATTGCAATTTTCCTTTAGCTGAAGACAATATTTTTTGTAAGTTGAATTTTAAGTTATTGAAACAAATGAGACAAACGCGGACAAAAGTAGGTAAAACGTAATAACTCTCTTATCTAAATTATACTTAAATCTAGCTAACTTATAATTTCCAGCGTTAATTAACGCTTTTGAGCAAATTACTTATATTTAAAAATTTTTCTCTAGTTGAATTGCAAGAGGAAATATAAAATATCGTAGAACTTTCGCAAGAGCATTTGCACCAAACACTTAATACCGCCATTAATTTAAACAAAAAATACTGACAAAAACTAAAAAAAAAAAAAACTAAAAACTTCCTTAACTCAATTACTGCAGAAAATTGCTATTATCAAAAAATATTAGTTATAAGTAAAAGAAAAATAATAAAAACATTAAATAACTTGATAAATTACCTAAAGACAATCAATTCATTTGAGACATTAAAAAAACCAAAACAAACCACCCAAAATATATCAACCACACATTTTTCTAACAGCAAAAATCACAATAAACAACAACAAAATCAAGTTGGTTTTTTTTATTGTTGTTATTAAATCATAATGCCGGTAATAACAACTAAACAAACCAGCACAAGAAAGCAAACCATCAACCAGAAATGTTTCGGTTTGATGGGATTTGAAGAGTATATAAAATAAATGTTAAACTCTTTTAAAAGAGTAATATTGATTGCTTTTTAGATACAAAGATATTTACACAGAACAAGCGCAACATTAAAGTGTTCAGCACTCCAGAAGTATTGAACTAAACTCACTTCCATAAACCCCCGAACAGGGTTGCCAGAATCTTTACAAACAAAATGATCAAATCGTGCATTTGCTGTAACGTCGCATAACAAAAAAATTTTCTTGTGGATAACATGTTTAAAGTTTTCAATTTACACACAAGATACAACATATTTGTATGAATTTTTTACGCAAAATAAATTACGACATGCCGATTATTTCTGCATTAATAACTGGAAAAATTATTAAATTTTTTTTAGTTATGACGGTGTTGCAGCAAACGAACGATATAACGAAAAAAATACATGACTAAGAAAACTAATTATGTATACGCTGTCATCAAGAGCTGGCTAAATTAACTTTAATTTTTTATTTTAAATTCATTGCAGAGTTAATGCAAACATTGCTGCGGACTCTTTATAAAACAACCCAAGTCGAGATAATAATTTTTTAAATATTTTAAATTATAAATTAAAGATTTTTGGTCTAATCGGTATATTCCTACGACAATTAATTGTAAATATGATGATATTGATGTTTGTAAAATTTAACTTATCTCGTTTTTATCAATTAGCTATCGCTTCAACTTCTCAATTTCGAATGATAATACAAGGTGGCGCAAAATTAATCATCAAATTTTGTTTTTGAATATATTTTTTACTAAATATAAAATTATTATTTTAAGAAATGCAAGTCTGCATTTATTTGGACCTTTACAATTTTTTCTGTTAAGTGAAAAATATGATATCCGCCAAGTAGCTGCCATCAGTGTTCATGCACATTTATGTCCGTTTTATCGCACTTTCCATTTTCTGCTAAACTTCCAATGATAACTGTTCGAATTCCCGTCGAATATTATCGTTAAGGGCTGCGATTTCAAGTAGTCCCAAAGAAAGAAGTCTGGGATGGTTAAATTGGGTGATCCTGCTGGCCATGCCGAATCCTCAAAACGGGATTCCACACAATTATTCCACGCTCTTGCGAAGTACTGTGCTCCATTGCTTGCCTGTTTGTATTCTGCAGCTGTTTAATTCAAAAATGTCAAATATGATTGACGTCCGATCCCATTTGCAAAAATTACAACATCTTTTGATAGTGTGATTATTTTGCGCCACCCAGAGATGCTGATAACTCCGTGATTTTTTGGATAAAATGAAAAAAGCGTTTTATTTCGCAAAATATTATTCTTTAAACGCGATACATTTAGTAAAGCGCCTTTCTAGTTTTTTCATTCCCTCCAAATAAAAAGATTTCTCGACACCCACAAAATAGGCGTTTTTTTTTCAATGATAAACTTTTCGTTTTTACCAGCCGGCCATTTCTTAACATTTCGTCGTATCGAAGTTATCGTCACATACCTCCACATAATTTTTCTTTGCAAAGTTGAGTTGAAAGTTTCAACATTATATAAAAAAAAAAATTATTACATGATCCGAATTCGCACTACTTCCAGAGCACAAGTTCAAGATCTTAGACCCGGTTCTCACACGTCAGGTTTTACTCGTCAAATCCTGAGTTTTTAGGAGAAGCAGTCTTGTCTCATGTTTTTTCATTTTGTGATATACGTGAAGATAACTTCGGGAGGACGATTTGTAAACACAATATTGCCACAAGAGACTGCTGCAGCCGTTCGCATCCCAATTCATGAATTTCTGCGTTTATAGAGCAGTGTGAGCAATCGCGGCACCCATTTTGCGGATAGCTTTTTCATATCCAAATATTCATGGGAAATGTGAGCAATCTCACACACTTTCATTCTCCGATCTTTCAATACTATTGATTTTATCGCCTTTTTCTGGCGTGATGACCTTTTTTTGACGATCTGTACGTTTGACATCATTTGTGCTGATACGACCACAACCAAAAACAATAACTTTATAATCATTTAAATTGTTGGTGCAGAGTCCCCATAGTATTTATCTATCGTAGCTTAAGCGCATACAGAAAAAGTTTTCTTCATCACTTTATTAGTATTTTTGGTCTACAGAAAATTTCCAAAGTCATAAATTAAGTTGTTTTGTCAATAACTGATGTACAGGGCGGACCATTAAAAATTTAAAATTTGAACTACAGATTACTTTGACTTTGAAAGCTAGAATAACATTAATTTTTATTTACAGGTTTATGTTTGACATTTGCAAAATGGAACGCTAAACGATCAAACAAAATTGGGAAATATTAAAAACTTACTTCCAAATTAGCGAATCTTTAACGCAAACTGTAAGAAATTTACGTGGACAATTTTCGAGAAGAGATCGGCCTTCAGTTCAGTTTGTGCATTAACTTATGAAGCGACTTCATGAAAATATATCGTTATTGGACAAACGAACCCGTATACATTCTCGTCCAGTGCATTCAAACGAAAACATTGCTGCTGTGGCTGAGAATGTACAAGAACATCCATCAACATTAACCCGTCATCGTTGTCAGGAACTGAACATTTCTCGTACTTCTTTGAGAAGAATTTCGCATAAAGACATCGGTATTTATGAAGGCTTACAAAGTTCAGTTGATCCAACAACTGAATCCTCATGACCATCCGATGCGTTTTTGCTTCGCCAAATGACTATTGAGAGGCCAATGCATCCACAACGAGTCACGGGGCCATTTTTCTTCGAAAATGAGCAAGAAGCCGCCGTTACCGTTAACGGTGAGCGTTACCGTGCCATCCTCATCGTATTTTTCTTTCCGAAAAGGACACGTTTTCAACAAGACGGAACCTTATGTTACACAGCCAATGTAACCATCGATATTTTACCATCGAATAATCAGCCGAAATTGTGATGTCAATTGGCCGCATCGGAGCTGTGATTTGAGGCGATCGGACTATTTTCTGTGGATAAATGTTACGCAAACCATCCAGAGACAATTCAAGCGTTGAAACATGAAATCGAAGTTGCCATTGAAGAGATTCGAGCCAAAACTGAAACCGAAACAAAATGTACTGAAAAATTGTGTTGATCTAATGGGGTACTGCCGAGCTAGTCGCATTAGTCATATGAATGATATGGTGTTCCATTCTTAAATGACAAAGTTCCACCTTTCTAATAAAACCTGAAATATTAAAAAATAATCAGCTGTTTTTTTATAGCCGATTCAAATTGGCCCACCCTACATAATATATTAGATAGTTATTAATAAGTTTGTAACGTTGTTTTTATATTAAATGACTAATTCAAAAAGTATGGAACGTGATGTCTTCTCTTGGAGTATGTAGCAATAGACATGACTCTGGCAACGCTGCTTTCAAGCGCAAACACAATTTAATATGCTTGTGTGAGCGTTTTATTTAGCTTTTTAACTTATTGAGTGATTTATGCTCGTGTTTGTTGTTGTTTTTAAATATAAATAAATATGAACTCAATATGTGGGTGGCTGGACGACAAGTGAGAGTATGAAGTATGGTGGTAGCAAAAAAAAATATATAAAAAAATAACTGAATACAAAACGAAGCCAAACGGAGTAGTAATAAAAACAATAACAGCATGATTATATTAAGAACTTGCAGAAAACCTGAGCGACACTATTGAAAAAATGTTGATCAAAATTTAAAACGAAGTTCTTTATGACAACTTATGAATGAGAGGAGGGAGGGCTCAAAAAAATTGTAATAATACCTTGATGACAATGAGGAACTTTTCACTCCAAAGGGAACTTGAAATGCTTCTCTGGGTATGGAACAGGCTAAACCGTAGAAAGAGCCATTCTCATGCAAAGAAATTTGGAATTCAATAGGACTGATATAAGATTCGTTACTAGTTCTCTGTCTAATATTTTCTTATTAAGCTCTACGAAGTGAAGTGGTAGCTGCAGTCGCTCCTCTTTGTATTGGCACACATTTATTAAGGAATTTATTGTTTTGTAATGGAAAATATACTCCAATGAAGTGATTAAGCGAGCTTAGAAAAAAATTAAGGTTATCGAATTATTTTTTAATTCAATTGTTAATTAAATGTTCTTACTAGCAAAGTCATCTTCGTCATACAACTGAGAGTAGGAAGAACACATGGCCTCTAATGATTTATTAAAAGTGATTATTATTAGGTTAAAGTTAGTTGCATTTTTAGTTAGAAAGAATTAGACATGAGACACTATTCCAAAGGATCAAGGAAAAATTTAACATGAAGTAATTTCAAACTACAAGGCAAAACTAAAGCAACGTTGTTTTTCGGAGACCGCTACGCTCCCATCTCTAGTATTTCTATGTATTCGCCACTATTTAGGTGGTTCGCTTGAATGTGATTTATAATCCTATTTAAACAAATTATGATCGGAAAAAGAATGCGAGACTTATCCCTTATCAGTATCATATGTGACAAGCGCGGATCCAACTTGAGCTTTTGCGTGGGGAAATTTCGAATCATCTATACAATTTTCTAAATTTCGCTTTAGCAACGCAATGGAAATGAAGAATATTTTTTACATTTTTGGAAGGGAAAGCAACTCTTTCTCCCTTCCCCTAGATCCACTCTTGATCGCTGATAAAGTTTATGTGATGATCTTCAAAAAAGTACATGTTCTTTAAGATAAATATTATTTCCTTTAGGAAATGTACCACATTTTTTGGAGTTTCTTATGCCGTCTTCTGTTTTAAAAAAAAATTTAACATTTCTTTTACTTTTTATCAAAAAAAAATTGTTATCCAAAGTTTTCTTAAGACAAAAATTTTGGCTCGTAAGTGATGATCCAATAGTTTCTAAAAAAAACTCGCTATTTCAAAAAATTATTATATTGCAAATTCTCAATAAAAAGGGCAAAAAATGCTGTACTTTTTTTAGAAAAGAAAACGCCATTAGGATCGGTTGACAATAAGAAAGTTGCCTTTCTGAAATTTTCTTTCGTGTCTACACATTGAAATTTTTTTTAATGACATTTAAGATTCTTGCATGTTTACTTTCATATTATTTTTATTATTATTTTTTGTACACAAATTTTGGCTGTCGATACCATGAAAGAAAAGAAAAGTAAAAGGAAATCAAAAATAAAGGTGCGGCGAAATTCAGGTTGACAATTACGAATTGCAAAACACCAAAAAAAATTTAAAAGAACATGAAATAGTGCACCTCTTCCCAATCTTCTTGTCCAGCTCAATCACAAACTAAAACCTTCTGGAAGATAACTTTCACAGTGTGAACCAAGACTTAAAAAATGGCTAAAAAAATTATTAATAAACATTTATTCGTAATTGTTGAATTGTTGAATGAATTTATCTAAATATAATTTCTTAAATTAAGAAGATATGGGTAAACTCAGATTTGAACTTAAGCCAAAAAATTTTCATTTCATTATTAATATACTTGAGCCTGATTGCAAATTCTTAGATTTGAAATATTTGTTTTTTTACTGTTTGTTCCCTCAGAACTCTGCCATTTAGGAAATGATTTGAAAATTTTTCTTAATTGTTGGACTTAGCTTGGAAGGACTTACTTCCAGATTGCTGCCTTTGTTTTAACTTTGCATGAAATCTTTGTCCATCTGATTTTTCTCTCTTCATTTTGTTTTGCTGTCCTTATCTTTTGAGTGTATGATGCATGTTTTTGTTGCCAAAAGAACAGTTATTTGAAACAAATTTGCATACGAGTGCTAAAGGAAATAAACCGGTAAATGTTACAACATTAAATGGAAACAATCCGAACGCCTTCTTAGAAAAAAAAATGAATGGAGAGAAAGGTGGGAGTCTAGTGCTAAACGAAATTTATTTTATTTTCATCTTAGTTTCAATTTACAATAAACTAAAATAATCACTACACAGAAGATTACAATAACAACAAATATGTAATAAATTATATTCAGAACGATCTCTCATGTACATACATATATTGAGTAAAGAACAGCCGTCAGCACATGCAAGAGTAAAAGCAAATAAATAAATACTCATCCTGTGATAAGAAATCAAAAAAACAACAAGCAAACAAAGCAAACGCTATTATTTAATAGAATTAAAACAACAAAGAGCTATTTTTTTTGCACATGTATGAGTGTTGAGACGATAGCAGATTGTTGTATATGTGTGTAAGTAAGCACGTTATGTTATCTCGGCGCAAAAAGAAAAAAAAAATAATAACAATTACTGAAGTATAAATTAAATTAAAAAAAAGCGATAAACTTTTTGACTTTTCCCCGAAGAAGCCTTAAGCAACAAGCTAAGAATACTTAATTGTTAAGAGAGTAAGAGAGTTAACAAAATCAATGAGAGTAAGTAACTGTGTTAAGAACGAAATGGTTCAGCAAGAGTAAATCAATGATATATCATTAAGATCTTATTGGAAGGGCCATGGAAGGATTCTGATAAGCAATTTATAGAAGATGGAGAGCAGAGATCTTATGAAAGCGTTTGTAGAGAGAAAATCAAATATCACATTTTTATTAAATTACGAAAAGCTTAATAATACTACAAATATAACTACATATTTGGGAGAATATCTAAGAAAATTAATGAACAATTAATACCTATCATGACATCCAAGAAGTGGATTTTACCAACAACTTAAAAAAATTAATCATTCGCAAAAGGCGAGTTGAGTTCAAAATTAGGAAATTAAGCACAGTCTAAAATTCTAGTGCCGGATTTAAGCTGATCACCAAAGAAACACGCATCCCTTGGCGCCATGGTTCTCAGCCGTGCATGGATAATATTTAAATAAGTCATACTTAACGATATGTTGGACCAGCTGCAAAGTTCTTTTTATCCTTAAGAGGATCGCAAGACACTAAATACTGAAGTAAAGGACTTTGAGCCGAATTATTGACAAAGACTTAAGAATATACATCACTAATGAACTTTTCTCATCATTGCAACATGTGCCTTCACTAAATGATCGATAATTTGTTTCACTTATCCTTGTCAGGGAAATGTGAAGAATACTCTATGCTCTAAGAGTGGCGGCGGCTTTTATGCGAAAAATAATCACGCAAAAATTGCTCGCAGGACACTCGAAAAGATATACCCACTAGTGGATGATACTCCATCCTCCTGAGAGAACACTTAACTCGTTCACTGAGATTTCTATGTGAAAAGTTTCCACGCAAAATTTCCTCACAGTTCTATCGCAGGACACTCGAAAAGATATCCCAAGTAGTAGTGGCCAGCACTATATCATCCTGACAATTAACTTCTTCACTGAGGTTTCTATGTAAAAAATTTCCTCGAAGTTACATCGCAGAGCGCTCGAAAAGATATAAGGAATAGTATTGACTATCCTGAAAGGACAATTAACTTGTTTACAGATGATTGGCGGAGCTTCTGTGTGAAAAATTTCAACGTGAAAGTTCCATTCAGATTGTCTAAAAAGCCGAAATGTCCTCAGAGCTGAAGGCTATAAATTATGTCTAACCTGCAACTCCACTGACTGGCGAATACTGGGTTTCCCTCAATGAGATAGCGATACATTAGAGTATGAAATTAATTTGGAAGCCAGCGCATAATAATAATAATAATAAAACATAATTAATTATAAAATTTTCTTAGCAATATAGCGCATCCACTTTTATATTTTTTAATGACGTTTTGATGGTAAAACATGATCGATAGTCTAAACTATCATTTAAAACTGATGAATTTTTTACTGTCACTCAAGTTCGATATAGTGTAGTCCACTTTACAATCGCATAACTCCAACAAAGTCAGGAAAATTATTCTCGAAAGAAACACGTTTTACTTCAAGAGCACTTTCATTTATGATGGATTGTAGAGTTGTGCACAATCGTTCATTTTTGGGAATCGTTTCGGCTGATCCGAAAGATTAAAGGAACTATGTTGCTCATTTTGTTCCTCGTTCCTTTTTTCACTTTGAACAATGAGTGAACGATGAACGAGAGAACTTCTCTGTCGTTCCTAAAAACATCATCAAATGTTTTTCATTATTTGTCTCTTTTAGTACATTACGTGTGTATGCAAACGACATGTACAAATTTTATTGTGTTCAATTTACTTTAACCTACAGTGAGGGATAAGTTAAACCACATTTTATTCTATTTAGGACCATTATTACAACTTGTCGTTAGTTAAAGACATGTTTTTATCAGACCGATAAATGGATTTGCATATAAAATCTTCATTTATTATTTTTTTATCCATTAAATACATACATAATAAGAAGAATAAAAAATGGAAGATGTAATAATGTAAAGCTATTTATCGGGCAGACAAAATCCTACCTTTAACTAAAAGGAATTTGTAATAATGACCCCTTGTAGGTTAAATTAATTTTGTAATACTGAAAAACTTTTTATGTCTAATAATTCGTACCTTTAACTAACGTCACCTTGTTAACTACCCGTCCACACTAGTAATCTGATTGGCAATTATTGCCCGCAGACACAAGATTTTTACGTGTGAACCGCACGAATATGTGTTCAAACACATGTTTAGCAATAATTGCCAGCAGATATTGCTGAACAATAATCTTTTAACACAAGCTGTCAAATTCAATTGATATTTTCTTAACATACATTTTGTGCAAATAGAAAACAAATTTAACAACACTATTAAAATTATTAAATTTATTATTAAATATATTATTATAAATTATTAAAATTAAAATTGTAATTATAAACAATAGTAATGTGACCGCGAAAAAAATTAATTATAATTATAAAAGTAATTATAAAAAAACTCCTTTCGGAAGATTCGCAATATTTTCACAATATCATTTATTTGCTTTAAACCAACTAAGAGTGTTGAATTTTTGTCTTTACGACTCATTTTTTTATATACAATAAAAATAACGCACAACCTTCTACAACAAAATTTTCAAGTTTGTGTTCTAAGATATTTACGTGTTCGCCACTCGAGACACAAAGTTGAATAAACACTAGTCCCTTTATCCTCCTTGCACATGCTACATAAAATTGTCATAATTCCGACACAAAGCATTGCATGTGTAGGAATGGGTCATCCCCTGAGAGCTGTTTAAAAAACCCCTTTGAATAGTAAGCAGCTGCATAAGATGCACTTGAAAGGCGTTTAGTTATTATAAGTATCCATACTTTAGTCAACAGGTTGGGTAAAGTGATTTCTCTGGGGGTATCCACTTTCCAACAAGTTCCTTTCCTTGGGAATTGTAACGATGATGCCCCGCTTCAGTTCTTGCTTCAGACATTCTGCTTGCCAGGTTTGCTTTACAACAGGCAGAATTAGTTGACCACTTACCACGGCATCAGTCTTTAACATTATTAGAGAGGATATTGTGAGTGCCGATAACTTTATTATACTTCAGCGTTCCTATTGTGTCCAGTTTATAAGCTTATAAAGGACTCTGCATGTGAATGCACATTCTTGCGTTATGTTCGTGGCTGTTGCTTATAATTTCAACTGTTTGTTCTAGATGCCCATTATTTGATTTCGTTTTGATGTCTGTCATCCTTTCGTTAAAGGACGCTCTTTGTTAGTAACCAATTATTTGTTAACGTATTTTAATTTGAAGTTTTTGTTAAGACCCCTTACTAATCGTCTTACGATAGTGTGCTCAAATGAAAGCAATCTTGTTTCCCGGTAGCTAACTCTTTTATTGCGTACTCTCTTTTGGCCCTTTGATGTACAAAAGGTCTCTTGGGTACTTGTACTTGCACTCTTACTTCGTATTACCACCAATGTGGTTGTTATTGTTAAAACATAAAACAAAAATCAAAAAATTATTTCATGTGGTTTCGAAAAGCTTATTTTTTTCTTTTTGCTGTCTTTTAGAAAACCAGATTCTACGTAAGTGTTGGAGAGTATCTGTGTTTGCGTGTATGTTGTTTCATGAGGTTTCTCTTCTCTGTGTTTTTTTTTTCTTTTTCTTCAAATTTATTTTTTAATGAATTACGAGTATAAAAGTGTATTCTTGAGTATAAATGTTTGCATGTATGTTAACGTAAATTTGATTGTGGCTGCAATTGTGGTTGATAGTGTTAAAATATGTTGTCTTGAACAATTTGTTGAAATTTATTTTAACATTGCAACAATTCAGTCGTTAGACATACGTCGTCTGGTACTTTTCGGTGGGTTCTTTTTTTGTTGTTTTTTTTAACTTGAAGACTTTTCAGTTTCGGTGAATTATGATTTTTGCTTTGGTTTTTGAGGGAAATTAGCGACTAGACAGCAAAAAAAAGCTTATTTATTAAAAACGAGCATCAAAGTTTATATTCGCGAGATACTTTCGTGTTAAATGAATGCACTTTTTCAATTCTAGCGTGCAGTAATAAATGCAAGAGTGCAAGTGAGTGAGTGCGTTGTTCACGTGAATAAAAAATTTATTTTGTGTGTTTTGTCTCCGCAAAACGATTTGCACAAGACAGAAAGAAGAACATTGTCCGTTCGTTATCATCACATCATCACTTTAAATTACTCAGTAGTATTTGCTTTCTGGTTGAGTTTGCACACATATATTTTTGTGTGTGTGTATGTGTACGTGTAAGTGAGTCGTAGTGCCTTTTGTATGTGTTTATGAGGCCTGTATGGTTGATTCGTCTTGCCAGGAATATATTGAATCATTTAGTTGCGCGCCGTCGTACGTTGGGGACGCACGCATTTCGTTTCAGTTTTAAAAATAACTTGTAATTGGTGTGTAACTTTTAAGGATTTTTTTTACAAAAAAAATAAAATTTATATAAAGACCATTAAAAAACTAAAGGATTTACGCGCGCATATTTTTATTGCCAAAAGGATTTATCATTATTAGCAAAACGCGATAAGAAAATCTCATAATAAAATTGTTGTCGTACAAAAATGGAAATCGTGATCTTCATGAATTTGTGGAAAATATGAAAAATAAAACAAATAAATAAAAAAAAACAACAAAATAACAACTTAATCGTGTTTAAAAAGTTTTAAAATGCTTTTTTTTTAATAATAATATATTATGTTTGCTTTGAAAATGAGACGAATTGGTTATAAAACTGAGATGGTTGTTTGTTCTTAAAAATGGAGATATAAAAGGATGATAAACAGGATTAAAGAAATATGCATATTAAAAATTGTATTTAAACAAAATGAAAAATTAACATTTTAAAGTTTGTAAAAAATGTTCATAAGATTTTGAAGAAAAATCAGGACAAAATTTAAAAAATATTATTTGAACTAACAAATTACCGAAATGCACAAACAAATTTTAAATAAAACTAAAAATTTGTAAAAGTATCAACAAAAAGAATATAAAAAAACTTCAATAAATTTCAAAGATTTAACACAATTTGAGATGAAAAAATGCACAATTTTAATATTTTAAAATTTGTGTCGAAGAGAAACATTTCTTCTAACTTAAAAAGACTTAACAAAATTTTCTACCAAATCGAATTGCTATCTATAATCAAGGAATTCTCAAATAATCGTAAATAAACTCAAATAAATTTTACACTTTTTATGTACAATATGTACATACATTTAACAAAAACGCACTGATTTTTACAAAAAATTCAATTAATAATAAATACATGAAAATAATAAAAATTTCGTTTTAAAAATTAAACAGAAAAAAATTCTCTTGTTAAACTATTAAAAAAAATTATGTAAAAATTTAAATTGTTTTTAATTATTATTTATTTCCATTATTGGGTCAATTATCCCAAAAATAAAAGTATACAAACATTTTTAAAATAAAAAAAAACATAATTTTAGAAATTGAAAATTAAGTTTTCTTCTGTGGATAAACTTTTAAAACAAAAATAACTCAAAAGCGATTCCCATGCTGCAGGTCAGATCAAGTTGTTGAGAAAAGTTCTATAGAAGCCACTCAGAGAAACGGGGTTTTTTCTAGAGGAAACGACCGACCGTGTGGATTTTAGAAATCTCATATAATTTGCAGATCAATAGTTTCTTTTAATTTTAAAATTTAATTTTCAAAAAAGTAAAAATATATAAAAGTGTTCGTATGGGAATAAAAGAAAAACTCAACAGTGTTTTTGTTTTCAATATAAACTCCCCCAAATCGTTTCTTTTTATATTATTTTAAAAATCAGGCAGTTAAAGACATTTTTTTCATAGAAGCCACTTAAGATTTTTATGATTTTTTTCTAGAGGAATCCGAGGAATCGGGATTCTAGTAATCTCATTTTAATTTAACTGCAAATTAAAGTGCGATTTTTAACATTAACATTTTCAATATATAAAAAGATTTTTCATATATTGAAATCTAACTTTCAAAGAAGTGGAAGATATATAAATATGTATTTTTAATACGAGTACTTATTTAATAAAAATTTATTAATTTCTGGACAAAATAGTAAAAAAAGAGACCAAAACTTAATTTTTAAAATAATATATTTTTTCAACTTAAAAAATTAAATTTTCAAAAAGAAGTCTTTATATATATTTTTAAATATATACGAATAGTTTTTTTCTCTTTTTTCCAGAGAGTAAAAAAAGTCCAATTGAACTTCATTTTTAAATATTACTTAGAATCTTTATTTCATTTTGAAAAGCATAAGAAATTTTGGAATATTTAAATATGTTAAACACATAAAGTATAAAATATTCAAAAATTTAGAAAATTTATTAAAATACAGACTTGATTTTAAATAAAAAATAAAAAAGTTTAAACAAAAATCAATAGTATTTTTTATTCAAAGATCAATAATTCAAAAATCAATAGTATTTTTTATTTAAGAAAAGAAAAATAATGCATTTCAGAAAAAAATTGTAGAACAGTACTTATTTGTATTATTCTATAAAAAATAGTCAAATTTAATAAATTCGAAAAAACCTAAACAGCACCTACAAATAAAAAAAATATTTCATGAATAGTATGTGGCAAGAAAGTACGTTTTGATTTCTCGAAAAAGTAGGAAATTGTAAAAAATGTAGACATGATTGTTTACAGCAAAGTTATTAACAAAAACAATAACTGTCAAAAGTACTTATTTAATTTTGATTTTAAAAAAATGTACACTTAATTTTTACTTAAAAGTACAATGAGACCTCTGTAATCCGTAACGGTCGGGACCGGCAGCATTTTCAGTTGTTCTTTTAATCAGTTTTTATTTATATGTAATTCATTTATTCAGTGATTTTATAAAAATATTTTAAATAATATAAGAAAAAAGTAAAATTTTGAAAAAAAGTTTAAACGATACATAAAGATTTAATTTTACGTGGTTTCTTAAAAAAAAATATTTGTTTCTTCTTTCTCAAATTAATATTTTCGGTATGTAGCTTTTCATGAATGCGGTAAACTTGGAATTTGTATTGCTCTGTAATTTTGGAGCCGCCATCGCTCCCCATTGTACTGGATGCATGTATTGCTTCTTTAAAAGTTATTTTTAGGAACAATTGAATCATCCTCATCTGATTTTTTCGAATAATTTTCGAACAAAATTAACAATATATTTCAAGAAAGTAGTAGAAAAGCGCTTTGTCACTTTTCCAATTTATTAAATTTTTGTAAACAGTAAACATATGTATAAAAATAAATAAAAAATATAAGAAACAGAAAAAAAGTTATGAAAATAGTAGAAAATGTTGATAAGTTTTGAGTTGTGACTGTTTTTGATTAAGGGAGCGATATGATTTCAAGAAGAAGTTTTTCTTAGAAATGAAGTACTTTTTTAATTTGTATAAAATGTAATAAATTTATGACAAGGGGAAAATATGTTCTTCTTAAAATAAATACATTTAAAACAATTTTAAATTGTAAAAATTGCATTTTCTGAATGTTAATATTAACGTATTTTTATTTTTTTTTTACAAAAAGAAATTTTATCGAAACCGTAAAAATATATTCATGGAAATTTTTTAAATAGTAGTAAATAAGTACATTTTTAAATATCCCCAGAAAGCAGTAATCATGTAAATTTTGCTCAACATTGTTACTCAAATTTTATAAGAATAAATAATTAAAGCAAGAAAAATAGTACTTAAAATCGCAATACTAGTTTTTTGAATATTTCATATGAAATACAAAGAAAAAGCAACCATCTCCTTTACAAACAAAAAGACTCTTAATGATTACTTAAACCATAAAATAGTTTTAAAATATTTTTGTTAACGCGCGCGTTCCTACAAACGGTTTTAAATGAAATTTGCTGACTTTTAAATTATTTAGCAACAAAAAATAAAAAGTGTACAGAACAAAAGCTGAATCAAACAAAATATGAAATATCTAAAATTGTAGCAAAAAAATTAATGTTTCTTCTTTTAAAATTTCAGTTTGTTTACAACAAGAAAAGTGCTAAACAGTGTTTAAGATAATAAAAAAATTGTAGCAAAAATAATCAAAAATAAATTCAGCTGAAACAAATTGTAAAAAAATCAACGCTAAGCGTTTGTTTTTTTCAGTTTCTCTTTTTTTAATTTTTGTTAAAATTTTCAACCCTTTTGGTTTGCCCGCGTGTTAAAACACAATTTTACAACTATGGGTACGACGACAACGAATCGTATGCCCAGGGGGAAAATAAGGCGGCATATGTGTTTATTATGGAAATTATTGGCAATAGCTGTGATAATACAAGCTAGTGGAATAGATGCTAAGGTAAGTAACAATACTAATGACACATAATAATAAATATAATAATATTTTAAATAAATTAAAAAAAGTATTATTTTTAGTACTATTTTGGCCAAATATTTTTTTAATTTTAATTTGCGACATTTATAGATAATTAATTATCTTCGAGCTTAATTCTAAGTTTGAAGTTCTTTTTACAAAAGAGTATGTAACAAAGTAGTAGATTTCTACTACTATTTCTTTTTCTTGTTTGAAAATGACAGTTTATGAAAATGTTAAATCTTTTACAAATGGTTAAAGATTTCCGAAATCAACTTTTAGTGCGAAATCTTTTAGCAAAGTAGTCACTTTTTAATACTAATTTTATTCTTTTCCATTTTTTCTCGATCAGCATTAAAATTCTGTAACTTTTGACTATTTATTTAACTATTAGGAAACTTATTTTGGTTTTTTCACTAACTATTGTAACTATTGCGCTTACCAATCTACAGAATATTAAAGTTGAATAGCAGTCTGTAAAAAAAATTATGTCAAAACTGCGAAAAAAACAACGGAAAATTAAAAAAATACCAAAATTTGCTTTAACAATGACAAATATTGTTAAAATTAAATAGAGCATAGTAGTACTTCACTTTTAAGAAATTGAGAAAAAAACTACAATTTAAAATACAAAGTAGCATATTTTTACTACTATTTTTCATCATCAAATTTGATTTTTTTTCTATAGACCTCCGTATATAAATCTTAAAAATTGGGGTCGAAAATCACCTGCAAAAAAAATCGGAGCTCGGTATATATTTTTTTTTAATTGTGCATAAAAAAATTCTTCTCACCCCTTTACAATGTTGATGAATTTTTATTTTGCTTTATCAGATGTTTAAAAAAAAGTAGTCGATTTCTACTACTATCTCTCTTTATGTGTTCTACTTTTTTTATAAGGGGTTTTTTGCATATAATGTTTGGAAATTTTTGAGAAAGCCTGCAATATTAACGTAAAAGATTTTTACTACTATTTTTTTCATCATAAAATTTGCTACTTTTTTCTATAGACCTCTGTATAAATTGGAGACAAAAATCACGTAAGCAGCAGATTTTTAGCACTTTTGAAACAGTAGCACGTTTTTACTACTATTTTTACCTCTTTTGAAAGTTGATTAATTTTTTGGAGCTTTATCAGAGCTATTTAAAAATTGGGTCAAGAGTAGCAGATTTTTAGTGCTATTTTTCCTTCTTCCTGAATTGATTTTGTTTTTGTAAGCGCTTTGCATATCATGTTTAGAATTTTGGGAGAAAAAATGCAATAAAAAGTAGCAGATTTTTACTACTATTTGTACTTCTTTTCAAAGTTGTTTAACTTTTTGTGATTTATGAAAGCTTTTTGAAAATTGGGTCAAAAGTAGTAGATTTTTACTACTATTTTTTTAATTTCTTAAATTGATTTTTTTGTAAGCGCTTTGCATATCAGGTTTAGAAATTTGGGAGAAAAACTGCAATATAAAAGTAGCACATTTTTACTACTATTTACCTATTTTATTTTAGAAAATTTTGAATGAAAAGCTATATTTAAAAAATGATAAGTTTTTACTACTTTATGGTTGCAAAAAAAGTAGAACATTACTTTTTTTAATATTTGGATTTTTTAGAAATTTCGGAAAAAATCGACTTGTAAGAAAGTAGCAGATTTTAGTACTATTTTTTTAAATATTGCTAGAACTTCGTATGTAATTAAACAAAATATATATAATAAAATACATTAAGAAAGTCGAAAACATTTACTACTATATTTTCTTGTTTTGAATAATCTTTTTCTTCCTGCAAAACAAACCTACAGAGAAAATTGGAAGAAAAATTGCATAAAAAACTCTAGATTTTTACTACAATTTTTTATTTAATTTTTAGAAATTTTTAATTTTTTTTGTTCCTATAAAATTTGAAAAAGTTTAATTTTTTTTTAACTTTTTAATACATTTCAAGAGTAATACGAAGTTTTAGAATTCATAAATTTTGTTTAATTTCTATTAGTTTTAATTTCTATAATTGAGTTTTGCTAAAATAAAAATTTTATATATTATTTAATTAGCTACAATTAAAATTTATTTATTTCTATTTCATGAGGTTATCTCGTTTTGGTCTCAGCATTAACATTTGTTGTTTAATTCAATTTAAATTTTAGAAAAATGTGTGCTAATTATTTTCTTGTTATTGTTAAACGAGATAACGCCAGAAGAATACAAAAGTTTAAGGAGACTATTACCGACCCACCGAAAGCAATTTTTTGTGGCAGTTGTCTTTGCCGAAGTTCGGCAAATAATATGTTTGAATAAATACAAATTTTTTGTACGATTTTTGGCCGTAGTCAAATACGACTGACTAATCGTTCGCACACTAGACACTAATTTAATCAAACGATTATGAAAACTTTTAAACGCCAGCACCAAATTCATTCAATATTTCTTTTGAAATTCTATATTTAAAAATTTTATTCTTTCTTATTTTGTTTTTTATAATTCAAACATAATTAAGCTGATAACATTATCTAGCAAAATGAATTAAATAAGCTAAAAAAACTAAATAAATAAATGAGGAATATGTGTTAAAAAATGTATGAGAATGAGAAGAAAAGTGTTGGAGTATAAAATGAGCAGGCATTATAGAGGATAATTTGAAAATGAGTATATATCAGCTTAGCTTTACGTTTTGAAATAGTCCTTCTGATTGAGAAATACTTAAAAAAATATATCAAAATAAAAATAATATTAAGGCGGGTTTTTCTTCGTAACGAATTTCAAAAATTATCCGTATAAATTATAAGTTTCTTAACAAATTTTCAACAAATTCAAGAAATATTAAGTTTAAGGAGTCCACATATTAGCCAAACATTTCTAGTTTACTTTGTTCACATTTGGCGTGTTTATTAAAATTGCAATTATGAAAATTATTTTATAAACTGATCTCTTATTTAAAAAAAAGCGATAACCTTTTTTGTTTCTCAAGAAATGTGTCAATGCCGCCAAAAACACAACTGCAGCTAAAATAAATAAACATAATTTAATCTCTTCTCCTGTCAAATCATTATTTTCAATTAAACGCAATTATTATACTTTTTTTTAAATCAAGAGCGAAAAAAAACAGATACGGATTTAAGTATTAAAAACAAACACACAAACAGCTTTTCATATCACTAAAAAAAATCATTAATAGTTCCTGTTCTCAAGAAAAATACCAAAAATAATTGTTACGAGGTCAGTTTTGTTTTTTTTCTCCCTTTACACTAAAAAATGATTGTAACAATTTGACGATTTCGATGTCATTGCTGCGCGTTTTAATTTACGTAATTTTGAGATAATAAGCTTTTGGTATTTGAAAAGCCTTTTAACTAAAGAGTGACGTAATTAAATTAAAATATTTTACAAAATATTTTCTAGAGTTAAGAGCGGCTACAAAAAAAATATTATTAAAAATCTATAACTATTTGAAGCAAACATGGAAAATTCATTTAAAAAAAAATTTATTAAAATTTTTCTGCAAATATAACAAAAAATTTCACTGTACTATAAAAAATAAAAGGTTACCATAGTTTTAGAAGAAAATAAAAAGATTTTTTAAATTAATATTTATACGTAAATGTTGAACTCTTTAAGGTTTATATTGAAATTCATTTTTGGCTTGAGTTCAAATCTGAGTTTACCCATTTATTCTTAATTTTTAAGAAATTGTTTTTGGATAAATTCATTATTTTTATTAAGACAGTACTTTTTTTAAATTTCCTTGACATTTAGCAAATGTATTAACCTTAAAACAAAAATAGAAAATTATGTTTCTTTTTGAACTAAATATATAGAAAGTCCTTTATTTAAAGAAAAATGTAATGGCCTTATTCACAAACGCTTAATAAAGTTAATGTGTACATTAAAACCAGGTTTCCCATATAAAAATCCAACATTAAACCTACAATAACTTTATTAATCGATTGTAAATAAGGCCATAATTTTAATATAATAATCAATAATCAGAGATGGGAATTGCATACTATCTGAAATTGATTTAACTTGTAAAATTTAATAACTTGCATTTTTCGTATTCTAATTTGTTAAATAATCTTCTATTATATAAATAGGCAAAGACAAATTTTTGGATCCCTTTTTCTCCTTTGTTTGCCCACCTGATGTTCTTCAATCTTTTATCAAATGGTAGACATTGTTGAGCTTTAGTGATCCGACTATATATTATTTAAACCGATTCAGTATTAAAGGAATAAAAGGCTTCTAAAGTTGATACCACTACAAATGCTAAAAAATACTCACGTACATACACTTATGTAAGTGTATTGGTTCAAGTAAAAACATTAAAAATCAATGAGAGTGTTCAAGAGTGAATTTGGAAAAGCAAGAGATCAGAATTGGAAGAGATCAAAGTTATAATGGACCTATCAGGAAATGTGAATTGAAACTGTACTGATTCAATAACTGTATTCATCAATATTAGTGACTTATTATACCCCAGGCAATGGAAATTTAGCATGTGCGTGTCATTAAAAATCAAATACATTGATGCTATTGCTTAGGTCGTTCTTTTTGGACCATATGTAGACATTGGAACCAGTGATTCACTATTATATTTTAGTAATTCTAGTCTACATTTTTAGTACTTTTCTGAACTAGATATGGATGACTAAACGCACATTTTGTTACGAATAAGCATAGTTTTGCTACAGAGCTCTAAAATTTGTGGCTAAAGGTTATATGGGCGTAGCCGGCGCCCTTTTTTATTTCATGAAGCCGCCGGCGCTCTAATTTTTTTTAAATGTTAAATGGAATTTTTACACACTTTCGCAATTTAAAAATATAGATATTGTGAACAACTTTTATAGCAGATTTGAAAAAAATAAACGCCGACACATTATCAGCCTGGCGGCAGATTTTTTTCTCTCATCAAAGGAAAACATAAAAATGTAGACGCTTTGTTGACAATGTCTCCAAACAGTCACCAAAATAGTAGACAAAAGTGGTGACACAGAGACACCTGTCTCCTGGTTTCCTTCAGGCGATGTACATACATGTTCATTACGTATGAATGTGTTAGCTTCAAGCAAAAACTTCACAAAATAAATGTGCGTGTTTGTATTCAATTTTATTTTGTTTATTGTTTTTTCTATGAGGAGTGGAATAAGTTAGATTTTTCTATTTAAATGAATGCAGCTAAAATAAGTACACGTTTGAGACGGCGGTAGAATTTCGACCACTGGGCGAACTCTAGTACGGTTAAATAGTTGATATTCCTAGTCACTAGTATCCAGGGTCAAAAGTGTTAACATCGAACAAAGAACGCCTATGAGATGGTGTAGCGACCTCGAAATCAACATAAGAAAAAAATTACAATTTTGGAAAAAAAAGAATAACCGACACATATCTAAAGGTATCATTTTACGTAGTTTCTTTAAAAAAAATTATGTAATGTTGTTTGTTTTTTTCCTTTTCAAAAACGTTTAAATAAAACCAACGCTGCGTGTACACATGCTTCTGACACATTTTAGTTAAACGAGGGAATTCCCCTTTTTCGTTTTATGTATTTACATTGAGGTTGATTATTCAAAAACAATAAAAAAATGCTTAGAATCTCGGATAATCGATTAATCGATGCAAATTTTAAAATACCGGTGAATAGTGGTGCAAAAAAAAATTAATTTATAGAAATTATTAAAAATTTTCTTTCCCGAATAATCGAGGTGAATCGAATCAGGGATAGTCGAGGCTCCATTGTAATATGATTTCATTTGATATTTGTAAGCAATTTTATATTCATATAAGCTATATTTTTTTTGGAAAAATGTAGCGAACTTTTTATTTATTTTTTTTTTTGTAATACAAAGCAATTATTTTAAAATAGCTTCCGTTTTATTATCATTTGAGAGAAAAAAACAACTTAGTTGTTAACTGTATTTAATTCTTTTTTTTAATGCTAATATTCTATTAATCAGTTTTGCTTTGAAAACACATGTTATCATCTTTGACACTATTTTCTATTTATTTAATTAATAAATAAATTGAAAAAAAGAACTACAACTATATTTATTAAGAATGTAATGAAGATTTGTTGGTTTAAAAATAATATTAATTTCAACTCATGTTGCAAAGTGTCTCCTCCTCCTCTCACTCTTGATGAAGAAATAATTTATTTGAAATAGATTTGTTTTCTCCTATAAGTTTAGTGTTGAAACAACAAGCACATGAAACAAATATTTATCAAATCGGAAGTGAAGCTGTACAAAGAGGTCAGCAAAAATGATTTTGAAAAAAAAGAACTGATTATCAAAGCAAGTTGAACTCAAAAAATTTTAAAAGAAATATATTAATGAATGGAAAGGGGAATAAAAGCTGCAAAAAGATAGAAATCAGAACTAGATTTGCAGAAAAAAAAATTAAATGAAAAAAATATATTAAATATTAAATTTATCATACAATATTATTTGGCACACTAAAATAAAAGATTTTGAATCTACTCAAAGTTTTGAAAAAGGTTTGTAAGAAACTAGAAACTTAATTTCACAACTAAAGACCACCAAATTATTTATTTAATAAATTTTCCAGAAATTTTCAAGGAATTTTGATGACGCTACAAATGTTGTGTCATAATTATTTAAAAAAAAACACCTCAAAACTTTTCATTTAACTCATTTTAATAAAATTTCAAGTTAACAATTTTTTTTATTTGTGTTCACATTTAAATATTTATTTACTAAATAATTTATACTTTTAGGCAGTGTGTACCAGGCTGTTTTTGCTGTACCTGTGAGTGGAAACGATCTGTTTACACTTTTTATTATTTATTGGATAAATAAAGCCCACAACAATTATGTACAACATTTGCTTTTGTTTTTGTGTGAAATGTTTAATTTCATTACAACTTTGTAAAAAAATAATTATAAACAAATAATGAAATATATTTACCCAGATAAATCACACACGTTTAGTGCTAAACTTATTTTGAGAAAATGTCTTAAAGAGATGAGAAGTTGTTTTCAGCAAAAGCCAAACAAAAATAAGCAAAATTTAAAAGAAATATAACTATTAAAATTATTTTATTAAGAATAGAATGTAGAAAAAGCTAATTGATTCTGACAAGACTGAAACAACATGCTGTTTTTGAAGGTCGCAACGACTATTCATCATCAGCGTCCAAAGGCAAAGACTCAACCTGCAATAAAATTGCTTTTCTTTGAGCCAGAAGTTTGGGTTAGACAAAATCCCATTGCACACTAACTGAGTTTGTTAATACAGTGGACTCGGAGTATAGGGAACCCTAAATCAAGAGCAGTACTTGATCAAGGTGACAGCAAAAATTCTTTCATTGAAATACATACAAAAAGAAAGCAAAAGTCATTGCATATTCATTAGGGTATTCACTAAATCGGGCTTTTGATATAATCGGTTAATCGCTGCATTAATTCACTGAGGTTTTGATTTAATGGGTTAATAACCGGTTAATTTTGATTTTGATCGGTTAACCGATTAAATTTTTTTAAAATTAAGTAATTTCGATAAATATAAATGCATAATTTATTAATTATCAGGAGTTTAAAAACCAATAACATGACAACAATTCTTGAGCTAAAACTCCAAAAAAAAATATGTGAGATCATTTCATTAGTTATTTCAATAGTTTAAGGTGATCTTATAAAATAATATTTTAGAAAAATAATTTCGTTTGAATGTTTAGAATTTAAGCAATTCTTTTCTTTAATTTCGATAAAACTTCACTTGGAAAAAATTCTTTCAGTTATGGCTGATGTTGGAGAAATCGAAAGCAACTAAAAATACAGAATATATAATTTGTTAGTTCTTTTTCTGGATGTCTCTAAACAAATAAAATCTTCCATTTCCTCTTATTTTTCTTTTTTAATTTTAACAATTCCAATCGTTTCGATTAATTCTGTTAAAAGATTGTTTGTGTTACTTTTTCTTCAGCAAAAAAGTTTATTTCGGGATTTCAGAAGTTGTGTTTGTTTTAAATGTAATTGTACGAATAGCCCGAATACGTGAGACATCAGCTATTTCTGGGCCTGGCAGCTATTTCTTAGTTTCATTGAACACTTTCTTTAGTTGTATGAAAAAATAGTTTCTAAACGTGTACCTTTTGTATATGAGACAAAACAAATAATTAAAAACACAAAAAAATATGTTATAATACTATAAAAAACTAAAAACTTTGTTACATTGATAAATCCGGTAATCAAGTGAAATTAACTGGTTTAATCGGTAATCGAAAAGAGTCAATTTTAAAATAACCGATCAGTTAACCGGTTCCCCTATTATTCTACAGTGGCAAAAAAAATATAAAATTCATCAATAAAAAAGATACATCCAAAAAGAGAATTCGACATTGCCAATATTCTTACGATTTTATTCATAAACGATTAATAAAGTTATTATGGGCATTAAAACCATTTTTCCCATATAAAGATCATACAATAAACCTACTATAACTTTATTAGTCGTTTATGAATAAGGCCATTAGAATATGAAATGTTCGCTACTGTTTTAAAAGCGAGCTGCTATTTATTTTCATCGCATCACTACATTTAAACGCCGTGTCATATATTTTACCAGAGCTTTTGTACATTCAGAATCGATTTTTCGCCAGTTTTTCTGCAGCACTTCTCGCATTCTGTTATTAGTATTAGTGGTTACAAAAAAAAGATCCATTACTGTGGCCTTGTTTTTCATTTCATGACGAAAATGTACAATTAAGCTGCTGAAGCCATTGAAATTGGACCCAAAACGACACTAACTCTTTCGAATGCATAATTGTTCGTAAAAATATCAGAGATATTGCTGTGCAAATATGTGGGACTTCTTAAAATAAATATCTAAGGGGTGATATTTTAATAACTTTCGGATTTGATATAAAAAAATACACATACAATTTAGTGAAATGTATGAAATCTTTATTTGGGTCGATAGCACGATCTATACAATTCAATGTTTAAAGATGGTTTCATGTAAATTTTCATACACTGGGTTCAATTTTGGCATGTTCTATCCATATCGGCCGCTATCTCACGAAAAAATTCTTCAATATTGGCTTCCATTGCGTCAAGCGTAGCGGGTTTGTCCCTTTTCGTCTCTGAAACAGTACGGTACAATGATGCTACCGGCCCATAGCGCACACCAGTTCTTACCATGCTTCTGGCTGCTTTTCATACCAAATTCGGCAATTTTGCTTGTTCACGTATCCATTCACCCAGAAATGAGCTGCGTCGTTCAACACAATTTTCCGATAAAAAAGTGGATCTTCATCCAACTTTGCTAGCGTCCATTTAAAGTCAGCCGTTGTTGTAGATCGGGTGGCTCCATTTCTTGCACCAGCTGTATTTTAAAAGGTTTTTCACCAAAATCTCTCCACAAAATTTTCGAAGTAGTGGAGTAACAAAGCCCCAATTGTTGCGAACTGCGCCGAATCGATAATTCACGGTTATCAACAACACTTGCAGATACAGCTGCTAAATTTTCCTCTGGCCGCATGTATACGTATGCGTGTTAGTGGTTTAGTGTCCCATAATGTAAATTTGGTGGGAAATTTAATCACAAGATTCCGAATAGCCGCTTCAGAAGTTCACCCAAACTGACCATAAAATGAAAGAAATTAACAATGCACTTTCTCAACCGAGCATGAATTTTGATAATAAAATTCAATAATCTACAAGGTTAAATTATAGACCAAACTGAACATGCTTAACAGTAACAACTGAACTGCTAAAAACAGTGTTGCCAAAAAGAAAGTTACTAAAAACAATCACCCTTTATCAGTTGTGCGCACCGCAGTATATTAACACTTTTTCACATTTTCAATATTTTTATTTTCAATCTGAATTGAAGGACACAGGCTGGATTAAGGGAATAGCCCTTGCACTAATTAGAGGGTATAGAAGGATCATCGCGAGTTACCGAGTACTATATTATAAAAATAATTGATATTCCTGCTGACACCCAGCAAAATAGGGGAATAAAAACAAACATATACACGCAGTGGAAGGACATATTGCCCCCACCGAAGACAACATACTGATTTGCTTTAAATTAAAGTTGTCACATTTAATTTTCTGCATTTCTTATTTAATAAAAATAATTGAATTAATGGAAAATATGATATTTTTCACTTAAAGAAAAAAAAAACGTTGAGCCAAAAACAATAAAATATATTTTTTAATACAGTGGGGCCTCGATTATTCGAGATGCTATTAACCGGAAACGACGATTATTCGAGAAAGAAAATTTTTAATCATTTCTATTGAAACACTCCACTATTCAACTTTTCTTATTTAATTTTTTTTTCAAATTATTTTGACATTGAATACCTACTTTTACTTCACTTACAACACTTTCAGATTTAGTCAATCCTTTTATTAAAAATATACAACACTATCAGGGTTGGTCAATCCTTTTATTTTATTCACTTTGTTTTCTACCTTCAACTTATGAACGTCTTTATTCAACGGACGGGTTGCAATTTCATTGAAGCGTGTTAAAACAGAATAGTATAATTGAAACAGTTTGTTTTAGTTATCGAATATTACACTTTTAATTTAATTTTTTTTGTGTCGATTAACAATGCTTACCTCTATTATCCGGGATTTTTAATTTTGCATCGATTAACCGTGATTACCTTTATAATACAGGATTCTAAGAATTTTTTTGTTGCTTTTGAACAAACTCAATTTAAAATACATAAACCGAAAAGGGGAATTGCCTCGTTTAAATAAGAGGAGTCAGAAGCAGGTGTACACGCATCGTTAGTTTAAGAAAAAAAAGAAACGAACATTGTTACATATTTTTTTAAGAAAATACGCAAAATGAAATCTTTATGTATCGTTTAATTTTTTTTTAAAAATTGTAATTCTTTTTATATATTATTTAAACAAAGAAATTAAAAATGTTTAAAATTACAACACAATTACAACAATGGTTTCAATTAACGGGAAAAATCGATTATCTAGAATGCTTCCGGCCCGACCATTACGGATAATAGAGGTCTCACTGTATTATAATAAAAAATCCGAAACAATAAAATTTCTACAAATCAAATAAATATAATAAAAATTTAAGTATTAAAAAATATTGGCTTTACTTACATATATTTCTTAAGAGAATGTTGTCAGGTTCTGAAAAAAAAATAAAAATATTTTTATAAGTAAAAATAACAGTTTTAGACCGAACAATTTTCAATTTGATGTTTTATAAATCGAGCGATTTTTTCCAGTAGAAATGAAGTACAAATAAAAACTTAAAGGTGAAAAATACTTAAAAAAAAAACATAGAATTGCAAATAACTTGTAGATGGAGATGAAAAATTATCAAATTTATTAATTTAGTTCTGACCATGTTTGCAATAAATATGTATGAATAATTTTGAAATACTTTTTTGAGGGATATTTTTTTAAGAATTCATAAAAAATATATTTTTTTAACTTAAAACAAATAAAAACATAAAAATTTTATATACAAAGTTTATATTTCAATTTAGAAAGAATTTCCAGGCATTCGAATACTTTTTGACCAAATTTGATTTCTCAATATATGCAATTAAAACTTTGTTTACATTTTTTACATGGATTTGTGTTTGCCTTGAATTTGTCGTACGAGTTGTAGTTGCCGTAGGAACACCAGTTGGTAGCCAATTCGCTTTGGCTTCACTCTTACCGAACACTTGATTAAACAAGTGTACAAAACCTGCAACTTGAACGATTTTTAAGCTTTATCTTTTTATTGTTACACTTTCGAAAAATCGTATTAGAAAGGCTGAGCACATTTTTTTAAAAATACTTTGTATTATTTCTTCGAAAAAAAGCTTCACTTCTACGAGTATTAAGAACAAAATACTTTTCCACACAACTGCATGCCATCTCCATTACATTACAGCACTTATTTATTTGCTTACTAGTAATCAAACATGTAAATTAATTTCTGAGAAGAGCGTAGAGCAAACAATTATCACACATATGATCGGCAGTTTAGTCCTGGTGAATGAAAAATTATTTCTGCGTTCGTGAATACTAGTTTTTAATAAAATAGTTGTGCAATAGACTGGTGAGTAAAACAATTGACATCAAAAACAACAATAATTTCAAAATTACGAGTTCAATACGGACAGCAGATGTTTAATTTTCATAGTGTTAATTTCTAATGGCGCTCTCTTTTTTAGAAAACAGAAATTGAGTCTCGTAAGAGACGACACAATAATTTATACTAAAACAAAAAAACAGTCACGCTGATACGAAATGTGACATCCTCGTCACGTTCATGCAATACCAAAAAATTGGGACGTGGCTGCTCGCTCTCGGAAATTTTGTGCCACTGACATTCTATTAATGTTCTCTAAGGTCTATAAAAAAACATGAGCCTCTCAATAATAGCCAATTGTTTTCGATTTTCGACAACGGGTAGACAAGCCCCAATTTACTGGCACTGTATTGGCGCGACGGCGATGTTGACAACTGGAATAAGAGTGATTATATTGCAAATTTTTATTGCAAATCGCAAAATATGTATGTAAATTGACATTTGGAAGTCGTTATTTGTTGTCTGAGAAGGTGGTAAGTACTTGTTTCCAATGGCATCGCCATGTCAAAGTAATGAGTTGAAACAGAAGCAGTGAAAAGTATGTACTTCATATGTTTGTAAGCATTTTACTCGTAATTCATTGCTTTCTCATCAAACTTTTCGCTGATCTATTTTGCATATTTGTGTAAAATTTCCAAAATGTTTCCAGTTTGAAATTTTCCCCGTTTAGCCGGTCACTTTTTATTAAGCTTTTGATTGTAAATATTAGTTTTTTTTTAACTTCAAAAGATTTCTTTGTGCAATTAAATGTCAAATTTTGCAGACATGTTTTATGTCTATTGTTGTTAATAAAAAAAAGATTTATGCGGTTTTTTGAAAACTTTAAGAAAATAAACAAAAATTTTTGTTACACAAAAACTAGAACACAATGTCAACGGCTGAGAAGGCAAAAAACGGCGAGAGAGGGAAAAGGAAAAAAACACACAATTCGTTCGTAAGCAGATTTTTCTGAAATTCAATAGTTGAAATTTTGAAATTATAAATTAAAATTGTATTTAACTAATTAAAGCAAATGTGTGAAGCAACATAATGACCGAAACTCCAAAATCTTTTTTGAAGATTTTTGTAGCAACTTCCAATAAAGCTGAGAAATTTTATTTTTACTAGTTTTGTATCTCTTTTTCATATTTGCTTTCATTATTATCTTTTAGTATATATTTTTTTTGCGCGCAGAATAACTAAAATTTTGGCATTAAGATAATAAAAAAATTGTTTTGGGAGAACATATTGCACACATATGTTTTTTAAAAACTTGAGACAATTTTAGCTTTTGCATTCATTGCTTTTCTTATTATATTTCTTTTTTCATTAATTTAATTTTAAATATATGTGCATATTTACATAAAAAAATCAAAGAATTTTTTTACTACTTAAAGAGTAAAACATTTTACACTTTACCGTGTGTGGGGACCGTTTGGGGCTACCTTTGAAAAATGCCAAGAGTTAAAATATTGCAACTAGAATTTAAAGCTTGATATTAAGCTCATATATATTCCAACAGAAACGTGTGAATCGAGTACCGCGTAAAATGTAGGATAGGTCTACAATTATTTAATTTTGTTCACAATTTCAATAATTTCCCTGAGAGACAACGCTGATAAAAAATCTTTTATTTTCATAGATAATGGTTTCAATAAGCCCATCAGATTTATCAGATGATTGTTTTCAATTTTATTTATATATACGCATTTAATCTGTTAAAAATTTTAAAAATTTCCCTTGTTACAAAAAAATTTCCCTTTAGGGAATTTTTTGTAAAAAGTACAGATTTTGCTTATGAAAAAAAAATACTGGCAAAATCCATTTAATTTGCACATATTCCTCTTTATAGCGTATGGTTTCAGTAGGGGACCAGAGCTAAGGAATATATTTTGCCAGTTTTTTTTCTTGTATTTTGTATGCACTTCATTTAAATTTCTTAAAACATTTACGAATTTTCCCGTTTCCAAATAAATATTTCCCTTTAGGGATATTTCTTTGAAAACAATAAAGTATTCTTATAAAAATGAAAATGCTGGCTTACATTTTTATAGTGTAAAGACAGACATATAAACTTAATTTGGTTAAAAAATTAAAAATTTCCTTTATTGAAAAAAAATGTCTCTTAGGGGAAACAAACTCCTTAAGGTACCAAAGCAGACAAAACTATTTACTCGGCTTACAACTTTTATAGTATTAAGAGAGACACTCAAATTTAATTTTGCTAAAAAATCTCAAAATTTCCCTTATTTAAAAAAATTCCCTTTAGGGAAATTTTTCTGAAAGTAGTAAATTTTGCTTTTAAAAATATACTGGTGAAATATTTGTAGCTTACAAGGTTCTTCAAAAGTAAAATTTAGTTATCAATATTTTTTTCTATGCAAAAGTCGCGCTGTTCTTGCATTAGCCTTTGATAAGAAAAATTCTCATAACTAGGGGTCAAGCTCTGAACAATGCTGTAGTAAAAATAACTCATTTCTAAGCTGGTTATAATGCTTTAAAGAAGGATCCCATTGAAAGAGGTTCAGGAATTATTTCTGCACATATAAGTCAAGGGAAATTCCAAGTGTTAAGTGTTTAGTGGTCATGAGGCGATATATATTAGTACAATTTATTTTAATTGTTCTCAATAATTTCCTTATTTTACAAAAAATTTATTGATACCTATTAACTCCAAATACATACATAGTATTAAGAAAATGAAACACATTTTCCTCTACGATGTTCTGTCTTTTAGTAACAACTCACAAAAGAACTATGTTCTTCAAGGGGTTAATAAAACATTTTCTGCTTTGTTGTTCGATTTTTTTTAACAAAAAGTCTTAGCAGCATCAAACTCACACATTTTTTATTCATTTCAAAATTTTTAGTACAATTCTTGCATTATCTTTCTTTCATATAAATTTATTCACATATGGTACAATTGTTACGATAGTTTTAATTGCTGTTGTCGTTGTTATTGCCGATAATCTTAAATTATTGAGAGTTTTTGGCAGACATGGCAGCCAAAGGCGGGCATATACAATTCTGGAGAGGCTGAATGGTTGGTTGGCTAGCGATGGGATTGATGATAAAAAATATCTTAGTTTTAAAAATTTTAACAATAAAAATTTTTTGTATTTTCTTGCACTCATGTCTTGCTAATGTGATGGATTGATAGGGCAAGAACTTTTGTTTTTTGTTTAATTAATTTTACAGATGTTTGTTCTTTTATGATTTTTTTATATTTTCTCAAAATGATCTGACAGTTTCTTACACTCAACGTTATTGTATTGACTTACATACTTCTTTAGCACATTGTTGCAATTTGGAAACATATTTCTTATATCTGTTTAATTTCTATTAGCAGATTATTTGGGAAACAATGAACAAGACCAAACAAACAAACAAAAAAAAAACGACGACATTAAACACATTTTGAAATGAAAAATATGGCCCAATTAAAAATGCACAAAATTTCGCACTCATTGATGTCATGTTTAATAGCGAATTTTCATTTTTGAAATTCTTAGAAAAATTGTGACAAACTTTTCAGATGCTCATACAATTTTAAAAGTTTTAAATTTTTTCTTTCAAAAAACTTTGTATGCATTTGTAGTTCTAACGACATTCCTTTCCAATCAACTTAGAAAAATGTAATCTTATTTCCTTAACCAAATAAGAATGATGAGTACTTTACTACTACTGCTACACCGATACGTGCAAGTATCTGTGCATATCTAAATTGACTGCAATTTATCTAGATGTTGATTAAATTTTTCTATCCATGTATGTATATGTACGAGTATCTTCATTTTATTTTGTAGCATTTAGTAATATAGAATTTTATTAAGGTAAATAAATAATACACATAACCGATTATCTAATACGGAAGTATTTTTCATTGTAGTCTATTGTTTTTTGCACTTAGAAATATTTAGAACAAGAAAATTACTTTGAATATTTACAAGAAATGCACTCAAATATTAAATAAAAATTGTGCTAAACATAAAGTTTCTAGGCGTTTAAAATTTAAATGAAAATCAGTAGAAACATTCTTTTCAAATATGAAATTTTTCCATAAAAACATTAGATACGTTTTCTTAGTTTCAAAATTTATTGAAGAAAAAAATTTTACAAACTTTGAAGTTAAAAAAAAGTTGGCAAATTCTTTTTTAGGGAAATATTTCTTTATCAAAATATTATTTAGGCACAAGATATCGATTTTTTTTTAATTTTTATAAATACTTAATTTAAAAAACAAATATTTTATAAAGCTTCTTAAAAACTTCCTTTCCTGCAAAAACATTTCAATTAAGAAAAAAATATATTGTTGATATTATTTTTTTTAATTTGGTTACTAATTTTAATTAATTATTAATTTTAATTAATTATTCATTTTTATTAATTATTAATTTTAATTATTTATTAATTTTTATTATTTATTAATTTTTATTAATTATTAATTTTAATTAATTATTAATTTTTATTAATTATTAATTGTAATTAATTATTAATTTTAATTAATTATTAATTGTAATTAATTATTAATTTTAATTAATTATTATTTTAATTAATTATTAATTTAATTGATTATTAGTTTTAATTATTAATTTTAATTAATTATTAATTTTAATTAATTTTAATTAATTATTAATTTTAACTAATTTTTAATTTTAATTAATTATTAATTTTAACTAATTATTCATTTTAATTAATTATTAATTTTAATTAATTATTAATTTTAATTAATTATTAATGTTAATTAATTATTAATTTTAATTAATTATTAATTTTATTTAATTATTAATTTTAATTAATCATTAATTTTAATTAATTTTGAATTCATTTTTACGATATTTTGGAGTTTTTCAAATATGCCTGCAAAATAAAAACTTTACTTTCTGACTTTTTCATTATTAAAATTTCCCTTATATTATTCTATTCTTCTAAAGTAATCGTTTGCTGCCCTGTAAATTTTCAAAACAAAAATTTGGCGCTTCTTTAAAAATTTCCCCTTAAGGAAAATTATTCTTGTAGGTAAAAATTTAGAAAAATTTTAGTTATTTCCATACATATTACAAGTTCTTTAACTGAATGTACGTATTTACTATTGCAATGTTTTCTTATTAACAAAAAATTTCCCTAGGACTTTTTTTAAATTGAATCATTTGTGTTTCTAACAATTTTTATTGTTCACATAGTAAAAATTTTCTCTAATTCAGTTATTTTCTTATCAGTAAAAATTTCCCCTGAATGGAAATTTTACATTAGCGTAGAAGAAATGTATTTTTCTTAAAACTAAGTTTAAAATCAATGAAAGGAAATAATTTTTTGAAAATTATTTAATTGAAAATTAAAAAAAATGTGAATTCAACACTGATTTCATACGCCAAAAATTTCCTGATAAGGGAAATTTTATTTAATGACAAAATTTTAAAGTTATTAATTTTTTCTGGACTTTATTTAAACTTATGTTTTTAGCAATTAATAAAATTTCTATGGGTGCAAACAATTTCCATTCAGGGAAAATTTATTTTTAAGAACAAGAAAAAAATTAAAATTTGAGAACGAAATTTTTATTTATTTTTATTTATTTATTATTTTATGTATTCTTTAATTTCCCTTGCTGCAACAAAAAATTAAGATGTGGCTAATTTGTTAATTTGTTCACTATTATTTCATATACTCTTTCGCTTAAACTAAATGTATTTAGAAACAAAATTCCTAAAAGGGAAATATGATTAAAAATATGTTTGAAAACTTTTGACGTATTTAAATATTAATTTAAATACACATTTTATGTAATTTTAAAATCAGTTGCTTCGCTTAGCAATTTTTTAATAATGAAGATAGTTGTAGTTGTTGCCTAAAAAAGCCATCATCTTTTTAAATGAAAAACTTATCGAGCAAATTTGAATATTTTACATTAAAATATGTTGCCTTAATTAAACTCAATTAATCTGTATCGTGTCTGCTGATGTAAAATTGCAATGGCTCCATAAAATCATAAACTTCAATGAATTTATTTCACAATTTATGTTGTGTCTGCAGTACTCAAGTTTTCACCCCAATTTTCAAAACTTCAGGCCAGCAAAGTGCAACATTTTCTCAAATGAATAATGTATTTTTTATTGGAATGACATAATTTCGAGCAGAACCAATTTTGAGACGTGTGTACAAGTTTTTTCAACAAACAAAGAAGTTTAACACAAATTAATTAGTAATAAAAAATGACAACAAACACAGCAGCAACAACAATTAACATAAACAAATTATTAATGGATTTTTAATAATTTGTTATAATAAAATGTTGTTTAAAAAACGTATTTAACAAATAAAACTGGTTTGAAACCTTTTCCAAGCCCGCGTCACTCCCCTGCGACTTAAATATAACTATTTTTTGTGGCGTTTTTAATTTAGATGAGACATAAGGTCGCCTAAAGCTGGTTTTTGATTTCTTGTGTTTGCTTCAAAACTAGTCCAAAAGCGATTAGATCTTGAAGAGTACTTTTAAAAAATCGATATGATTGTTTGAAGGGAAATTCAGGTAAGAAGCAACAGTAAGACAATTAAATTACACTTTATTCTCAGCATATAATTATTTCTATGGTTTTTGCTCATTATTGATTTTAAAATTTCACTTTTGGATAAATTTCCCTTAAGAGGAAATTTTGATTTTTTTAATTTCAGTCAGATTTTTAACAAATAATTATTTCGGTGGTTTTGGTTTATTTTAAATTTGAAAATTCCACTTTCGGGGAAATTTCCTTTGAAGAGAAATTTTTATTTTTTTATTTTCGTCATGATTAGTGCGATCTTAAAATGTATATAAAATTGCATGTATTAGCATTTTAAAATTTTTGTAATTTTTCACAAATTTTCTAGTAATAAGGATTTTTATTATTTTTTTATTTTTGAAAAATTTCCCTTTAAATAAACTCTGATTTAGTGGATTTTTTCTGTTATTTTGAACCGTATTTTCCGTTCTTGGCAGTTTATATAGACTTTAATGGATTATTTTTTTAGTTTCCATAGTATTGGAAGATTTTCCTTTCAGAGAAATTTTACATTAAAACTACTTATAGCACAAATAAATTTTATTTTTTTAAATTATTTTAATTAAACTTTTCGTTAAGAAAAATTTAGCAGTACATTTTCAAAACAGAAATAAATTTGAAAGTTTTTTCACAATTTTGCAACTTTACAAAAATTTACCTTCCAAGAAAATTTAAGTATATCACAAAATCCCAAAAAAGAGATAAGATAAGATCGCTTGTCGAAAAAACATGTGTAAACCGGGTCAAAGATTCGGAACTTGTGCTCCGAAAGTAGTGCAAATCTTTATATTCAATTTTCCACAGAAAAATTTTTGGGAGATACATGAAGATAACTTCGGGACCATGTTTTGCTTCAGCCGCTAAAAAATTTCCCTAAAACTGTCTCTACTAAAAATATTCTACTTCCTTGCATTTAGTTTTTCAATGAATTTGTTAGCTGTTTTGGAAATTTTATTTCTTTTAAAAATGTCTTTCACTTCAAATAAAACTGAGGATTGTTTAGAAATTTCCCTATTTTTGAAAATGTTTCCTATTGAGGAAATTTTATTTACTTCTTTTTACGTATTTATTTAAAATATATATAGCAGATTTAGTCAGATTGGCAAAAAGTTTCCAAAAAAAGTGACCAAATATATTCATTTTGAAAAATGAGAATTTTTGTGTAATTTGTCAGCTGCACTTTTAAATTCTTTCAAAAATAAAAGAACACTTGTCCAGACTATAGAGGAAAAATGTCTAAACTCTCCGAAATATTTAACTGTCCGTATTACTGGATAGTCCAAATTAGGGAGTGTCCGGATTAGGGAGGTTGTACTGTATTTGTAAAAAATATTTGTTATCGAAATTAAGAAATTAACAAGATACTTTTTCATAATTTATTGGAGTTTTTTAGGTTATTAAAAAGTAATTTTTTAAGTTTTTTGTAAAAAATAATTTTTAAAAAAAAAACTAGTACTTAAGTGAAATATTTATATATTTATATTTATTTTTTGTTTTACATATTTAGTTCACTTTTAATATAAAATATTGCGATGCTTGTAAAATTTTTACATAAAGGGAAAATTTTAAATCTTTTCATTTGTGTCTTGTCTTAAGCTTCGCTTGTTTTTTTATTTATTTTCTGATTGACGTTTATTCTTGAAAAATGTCCCAGTTTCCGTTTGATTTATTTTTTAATTTTTATTATTATTAAATATTTATTTTTAATTTAAATTATGTTGACTGACACTTGGGGTCATTTATTCAAGACTTAATAGTAGGCAATTGTTATCAATTCAAAATGATTTTCAATATTTTTTTTCTTTTCTTTTTTTAAGATTAATTAAAACAAAAATGTGAAGTATATAACAACAAGGTTTTTGCTGAAACATAAAAATTATTAAGATTAACGAAGAGTTTTTGAAAAAATTTTTTTTTTAGAATTTATGTTTTTTAGTAAAATTTTTAATTTTGCCGGACCGCAAACGAAACATTACTTTCTTATTTTCTTGGTGAAAAATCTTTTGTTTATAAATTGACATGATTTCGTTTATTCTTAATTAAAGTGTAAGCAACAACTTCTTTTTTATTTTGCCTCAAGCAATTGAAAGTGACAGTAGAAAATTATAATTGAGGTTGTGTACTCATAATAAAATTTCTTAATTGAAAATACCCAACAAAGTTTTTAAAGCAATAAAAATTTAAATGAAACAGATGGCTTTATTTGAACAAGTTCAGCAAATGATTTTTCTCTGCTTTAAATATAGTTTTAGTTAATTCTTTATTTTTTGTTGTTAACAAACATGTTTGTTGGGTTACGCTTTTTCAATATTTGGTCATAAATCTGAAAATATTGAAAAGCAATTGAAACAGCAAATATCAAGCGTTTAAATTTATGAAAAATTCTTTGAAATGAATAATCACAATTTAATTGAAAACAATAGATTTATGTTAAACCAATGAAGATTTAAAAAAAAATAGGAAAAATTTAGGAAAAAAATTACAAAAAAAAAATAAATTTTTTAGTTGAAATGCATCATCACATACATATTCTTTAAAAAAGAACAACATGTTATATATTTGTAAAGTTACACTTTAAGCATACTAAAAACTAAAGACGCAACCGATACCGATATATCGGCGATACTTCAGGTTTTCCGATATATTTATAACGGCGATATTTTATTGTCGATACGACGATATATCTTAAATATTTTTAGAGTTTTTTCGAACTTTTCAACGCTTTGTTTTTGCATAACAACTGAAAGAAGCAACATATTAAAAGCAGAAGATAAAATCAAAACAGAATAATGAAATTCACCCTTATTCCAGTTGGCGACATCGACGTCACGTTAACACAATACCAAAAAATTGTGTTGACGTGACGTTGATGTCGCCAACTGGAATAAGGGTTACTGTTTCTTTTAATTCTTAGTCGTTTTGAAATTATTACCAAATCAAAGTCTATTATAGGATATTTAAGTCATTCCACAAGCAGCACTAAAATTTTAAAAGAAATGCAAGATGCACACAATATTCCGAATCATGTCCTTATGTAGGACATATCTACACGTTGGTATTCAACACTTTAGGCTTTAGGGCGTTCGCTACAGCAAAGCGTTGCGGTACAAGCTTCTTTACCTCGTATAAAATGCAAGATAGAACATACAACAGACAAATGGATAATAATGGAAGTGGTGGAACAAATTTTGGCCACTATTCCACTAGTTGACAGTCTTCGAATATTATTATAAAATCACCGGAGATGGAGAGTAGTTCCCAACAATTTGCGACTAATTTAGCAACAGCTCTTAGTGAAAGATTTGTATGTTTAGAGAATAATGAATCCTATTATTTGTTTCCAATTAATTCTTAACACTCGATTGCAAAACTCGAATATTTCAAATCGATTTCAATCCTATCGTAAAAAAAAGTCTTATTGAGCTACTTAACACTTAAAAGCCTGAATTTTAAATACGAATTGAACTGCGGCAATAATTTTTGTTCTAGAATATTTTTCTGCTGAAAATTAAAAATTTGAGTTCCAATTGCTAAAAAAAATCTCCTAGAAAGCTCTAGGGAAAAACAATGAAAGCCGCCTGTAGACGAGGAGTAATAACGATTACATTGAACTCCGGTAAAAAACGTTATAACAAATTTTATTCGACTCCGTCACTAAGTTGTTAGAGGGTTAACATGACTCTCAATTCAGAAAGTGTTCAAGACACACTCCCCGTACGCCAAATTTCTATTAAGTCCACGAGAAATAAGTGCCTTTGGAACGTTTATGAAAAAATTATAAGAGAATCCGAAAACGATGAGCCTCTATCCATCGTAAGTTTAGATCTCCCAATATTTCTAGAGACGCAGATCCATGTTCAAACTTAACGAAAATGGCTCAGAAATACTTAAGTTTTCAAATGAGTTCTGTCGCCTCTGAGAGACTATTTTCCACGGCAGGTCTGGTTCAAACGGATTTGTGAAATCGTCTATCTACGCAGAAGTTGAGAACACTTTGTTTTTTTTAACAAAAAGCTTATTAATATCAATTTTAAATATTAATCTCTCGCAATGATTTTTTTTTATAAAAAATTATTTATTTCTTGTTAATAATTATAAAAGATTTCTCCAAGCTTTAGGTCAATTTATATAAAAAAATGTATATTATTTATTTTTAAAAAATTAAAAAAATAAATAACATAAATTTTTTATACAAATTAACCTAAAGCTTGGAGAAATCTTTTATAATTCTTAAAAAAAAAGGTCGAATAAATAAGAGAATATTATTTCTTGTTAATTTTATCATGATCTCAAATTCAAATACGTTGTTTTTTAAATCTCATTAATATCAATTTTAAATATCGAGTCAATTTAAACTGAATGTCGTATTGCTTTTTATTTTCTAAAATCATAAAAATATTACAGACATTTTGTTGTTTGAGAATTTGAAGTTCAGAAATTGAAATGTATTGAAAAGCTTTATGTTTTCAGAAATTAAACAATATGACATTCAGTTGAGTTATTTTTTGTTAATTTTAGAATAAATTCAAATATCAATTTTAAATATTAAAAATCTCTTAAACTGCAATTTTTTATAATAAAAGTATAAAGGTAAATTCATAACAGGTAGACTCGCCTCAATTCGCTTTGAAAAATACCTGCTTTCTTTGTGAAAATCAACGTCAAACAATATATATAAATCAAACTTGAACAAATTTTGACAAACAAAACAGATCAAAATGCAAGGAGCAAAAAATAATCAGCTGAGCTGTCGAGACCACCTGTTGTGAATTCGCCTTGTAAAAGTATTACTCTACTTGAGTTTTGTTAATTTCAAATTGAGTTCAAATGCGTATCAGTATGGCCGATAATTCTTTTTGAGTATCGGTATCGTATCGGAAAAAAGATTGAAATGCATCATACTCGTACACATGTACTTTCAACAAAAAAAAGAACTTATTACATATTTGTATAGTTTTTATTATTTGCACTTTATGCAAACTAAAAACTATTACACATAAGTTTAATTGCATTTTGTTTAGTTTGACCAAAGACCAATATACTGCAAACACACATTTATTTATTTTATTATTAGCAAGACAAGTAGAGAGAACAAAAGTGTTAAAATATCACACACTTTTTTTATTTATTTTTTTTGTTACTCGAACAAACTTTCATTATCACCACTACAGATTTTTTTTCTGCCAAAAATAGAATTACACACAAAAATGCCCGTTTCTTTTCATATTACGTTGGATTTTTAAAATAAACCCCCAAATGCATAGATAGACACACTAATCACAGAAAAATTGAAGTAATTGATGATTAATCTAAGAAAATTGTTAGCAAACAGAAAAAAAAGTAAGCAAAATAAGCTAAATTGGGAAAAGGAAAGGGAAGTACACCACTACCCCATATTAAGAATAGAAATGAAAACTAACTAAAAATAACTAATAATTGTGTACAATATATAAATCACCATTATTCTATTTGGTGTCGGGAATATCGTCGTCAGTTTAAAAATAAGACCACTTTAGCACAACATTGCCTTTTTATCTATAACTTTAAAAAAAATAAAGTTCACATATCTCTAATACTTGAGTCAGCTAATAAATTTTATTATTGTTTTTGGTAAAAAGTGCTATACGTAACATAAAAAATTAAAAAAAAGTGTTTTATTTTTGTTAAAATAGTGGAAAAAATTTAATGAAAATGTGTTAACGCTTCTGATTCGGCTTCTAGCTACGAAGAAAATAAAAAGAACTTGATAGTGGAAATGTTGTTGTTGCGGTTGATGTTGAAGACTCAATGACAATATCTCTGCAATTGCTGGTGGGTACTACCCCTTCCTCGAAACAATAAAATACCAATGAGGAGATATGAGTTAACATTTGTAGAAAATAAAGATTGTTTTCTATGTGTGGAAGGTCACATAAAGTGTTTGGGACTCCTTGAAACATACGTTCAGCATTTCGTCGGTCACAGGTTCAAAATTCTTAACATGTTTTTTTGTACTTTTCAGGAGACAAAAAAAAACGTTATTACTCCGAAACTAAACCGTTTTGGAAGTAAATAAAAAAATTAGTAGAAGTAGGAAAGGAATTTTTTTTTAACATGCAGAAGGACAAACACAATCTTTTGGCTCCAAAAACCCGATTCGATTTTTTTGTGAGTTAAGAGTTGTCAACCTGTGATCGACGATTTATTTGTTTTTGGAACTGCAGCAGTTTTCTTCAGCGGGCACAATAGTTGTTGTTTGAAGACACCATCACCCTTCAGTTATCTACACTCTAATTTATTTGCTACAATTTTTTTATCACACAACAAAGTTTTGTTACACACTATTAACCTTACCATTTGCCATTCATCAAAAGTCGAAATTGGTGAACCAATGGAATTAAAGTGTAGTCGTATTATTTTCCCGTTGTTACTTAAAATCATTCGGAACTATAATCTTACGGATTCCTCTGGCAAGTGATGGATTTTTTTCCAATTCTCCCACTAACTTCTCAAATTGTAAGGAGTTTTAAATTTTTTTTCCAAATTTTAATTAATTAAATTATTTGTTTGTATATCGTTTGTTGTAAATTAATTAAATTTTAAAACAATTTTTTTCTTCTCTTTTTTCTAATTTTCTCTTTATAAATTATTGTATTTTAAAATTTTTGTTTGAGCGACACAACACAATACCAAAAATATGAACGACAAAATGAAAGTCAATTAGAGGCAACATCAACGATAAATTTTCTTGCAGAATACAAAACATTTGCACAAAGTTATCGATAAATAACAATGAAAGAGAAAAGACGGCGTCAAGTAGAATAACGATGAATATAACTATTTTTCTTGTCTTGAATAAATTGATTTGAAAAAGATATCATATGGCTGCTAAAAATAGCGTAAGCTTCAAAATCACTAAAAATAAGACTTAAATTAAAAATTAAAACCCTTTTCACTTTTTAAAATTCAGTTATATTTTTTAGAAGTATTTTTTGCTACTTTAATTAATAATTTTTCGTAATATTAACAGCATAAACATTTTGTGCAATTTTAGAAAGGGAAAATTTTTAATAATTTTTTTTAATCGATTTGGTATCTTTTTGAGAGATAATTTTTTTCTCATATATTTTGGTATTTATAATTCAAAATTTTAGAAGTTTGAAATTTAGAGGTAAATGTTTTAAAAACTTCTTTTTAGTCGCTCTTAAAAAAATTTAAATTTTTAAGAATGATTTTTTTGCGACATTTTTGAAATGAAAATAAAAATAGTAAAAACATATATTTGTTTTAAGTTACCTTCTGGTAATTTATATCTATCATATCTTAAATATTAAAAATATTAAAAAAAGTACACAAATATATATTTTTAATAAATTCTCGTTAAAGTACTTTAAAAAGTTTCTCTAAAAGTTCTCTTACCTAAAAAGCTATTAACAAGCGAAAGCGTTTATTCTGGCATTAACATTTCCGTAAAAATATTAAAACTTTATTTTTTATTTTTTCGTTTGTTTTGTACTACAAAAAACTCCTTAAATAGAAATCATTTATTGGCTTGTCAACAAGAATATTAATGAGTGTGTAGTACTTGAAAATTAAAAACAAAAAAGGTGCCCAAAGTTAATGTCTTACAAATAATCAATTTTTAATTTTTAACTTTTAATTTCAAGTAATTGAAGTCAACCAAACCATATAAAATGATGCCTATAGAATTTCATATAATCAGTTTTCGATTGTTATTTAAAACTTAGCGCGATAATATGATTTTTATTACAAATATTTTTTGGCCTAAGTGACAAAAACAAAACAAATGAATATGAATATTATTAATAAAAATGTTAATGAACTTGAAATATTCAATTGTGGAAGTAAATGTATAAAAGTGTCTGCATAGTTGGTGACAGTCAAAATATTGTTGGCTGATTTTAATAGACATGTCGTGTTAGAGTTTTTTAAAGCCTTGTTAGCATATTTAAATTTTTTCATAAAAAGAGTACCCTACATCACATGACTAAAGAATTGCTACATTAAAACTAAATGTCTTTATAAAACAAAAGGGTACATTTCAGTTTGTTTAAAATCCTTATGCAACTAATTCAATTTATTTTTAACTTGTGATCATATATTTTCTTTACAAAATAGTTTACGGTAGCAAATCATGTTTTTTCTTTATTGCGTTTTATGTTTGTTTGATTTTTAATTTTGTTTTATATAAATTTTTAATTTTTTTAACATTTTATTTAATTAGTATAATGCAAATTGATTTTTTGTCTACATGTTTATTGTGTATTGTTTATGCTATAGAAGTTTGTTTGCATATTAATTTATCTGTGATAATAATAATAAAAATTCAGAAAAAAAATCTGAATATACGACGAATAAATGAATCAGAAGTATCAACTCAACTTAACAAATTTGTAAATTTTTTATAAGGCATTTGAGACATAACACAATTTAAGAAAATAATATTTTTTATGTTAAACATGCAAATAAGCACAAATAAGCAATAATAATTATTATATTCGATTGTAAAAAATTTTATTAAAGGACTTAATTCTAAGCTCTTAGCATAAGTCTAAAAAATCGAAACGCTTTAAAAAGGCAAATATGCAAAAATAAGCCACAGTAACCGAAAATGGTTATTAATTAATAAAATAACTGGGTAAAAATTACTAAAACTATTATATTAATTATTTTATTAAACCAGAAAAAATATGCTCCCAAATAAAAATAAAATAGTTTCGGTAAGAAAAATATATATGGGCATTTCCATAGAAATGTCTACTTTTTGTCACAAAAGTTACCCTCTTTAATTGCTAGTACATACTCTGAAACCACTAGATTTTTTTTTCTTTTCTTTTGTAGAGGTACTTATACAAACAAATAAAGATATAAAAAGAAATCTAAGTCCGTCTTTGTTTTTCACCTAATTAAAGAGGACAACATATGTGACAAAAAGTGAAATTTTCTATGGAAATTACCATAAACTAACAATATATTCTTTTTGGATTCTTAAAAAAAATTAAAGTTTTTTGACATTATTTGAACAACTTAAACCTAAATATGCCTGAATATGCTTTTTAAGCTTTTATCATATATGAACAGTTTTCTGCTTTTATAAAACAAAAAAATATAATAGAATGTAACGGTTACTTTATTATTAATATTTATACATAATTGCTTTGAACTTCAATAATTAACAACAAAATAAGTAAAATATGCTAAATATGCTAAATATGCTAAAGAAATGCTTTTTTTTCAATTTAACATTTTTGTTAAAGAAATCCCAAATTTAAATAATTGCCACAAATAAATCTTAAAATAAAAGCTTATTTCCAATAATTGTGAAACTGGCAATAAAATAAGTAAAATATGCCAATATACGCCAAAACATTTTTAGCCAATTTAACTTTGCTTTTTTTCAAATCAATAAATTGCAATAAACAGGCGTGACAGAAAAAGTTTTCAAGCCTTGTTTCAATTAATTTAAAGGCTGGAAACAGAATAAGCAAAATATGCCAACATATGCTTTTAATTTTTTTTGTCAGCTTGACATTTTTAATATAAAGTAGCTCAGTTTGTGTTAAATTTAATGTTACAGTTTCTAATTTAATAATTTAATCTTAACAACGCAATATTCAAAATATGCCAAAATATGCATTTTTAATTTTTCGCATATTTAACTTTTTCTTTAACTATTTAAAAATTTATAATAAAAAAAATTATAAATCTACAAGTTTCATTTAATATTTTAAATAATTAAGTGATTCATAACAAATTAAGAAAATTATATGCCTTTTAAAAAATTTTTTTTTTGCCTATTTAACATTTGTAATATAACATAAGAAGTTTTTCTTTTAAAATTATATTAATTTCAAGAAAGTATCTGCTTTAAAATAAAAAATAAATTAAATAAGCAATATATGCACACACATGGTTTTCATTTTTTTCTCCAATTTATTATTTTTAATAAAAAATAATAGAGTTTTCGTTACATAAAGTATAAAGTTATATATAATTTATATATAACTCATTTCTCAGCTATATTAATTTAAACAACAAAATAAGCGAAATATGTCAAAATATGCTTTTTAATTTTCATCCCAATTTAAAATTTTTTATACAAAATAATTGTTTTGAATTAACAGTTTAATGATCAACGAAAATAGAAAGAAAAATTTTTCAGGGTCTGATTTTTATCATCACTAAATATTTGTCAAAATAAGTACAATATGCATAAATAAGCTTTTTCAGCTATGATGTTAATTCAGCAATGCATGACTACGTCGATATTTCAGTAACAAACCAGCACTTGAGGGTGACAGTCGAGCAGTCTGTCCGACATACTAAGTCACGTATTGGGAAGATTGTTTGCATTTTAGACCTACAGATTACGCCATGTAAACGCCAATCATGCAGATCACTTGACCCAAAACTTTTTGAATTATCAATGTCATTAAATTAACTTTCAAATGAAGTCAATTTGATGGATAATTTAAATATATTTTTGTGGTTCATTTTAATTTAAAGTTAGCTGGCTCTAACAAAACTCTTATTATTTTTAATTTTCAACAACGATTTAGTTTTAACAATTAAGCTTTGAAGCAAAAATGTTTTTCAAGTTTTGTTAATTTAAAAAGAGCATATTTTTGCATATTTTACATATTTTCCATATTTTAAATACAATTATTCTTCAGTAATGGAGCTTTGCGGCAAAAGTTTTTCAAGTTTTGTCAATTTAAAAAGAGCATATTTTTGCATATTTGACATACAATCATTCTTCTGTATTGGAGCTTAGGAGAAAAAATTTTCAAATTTTCAAATTTCAACGCTAATTTAGGTTTGTCTCTTAATCCGAATTCATATTTTTTGAGTATGCATAATTTCTTATGCTACAAAGTAACTTCGAAATCCGTTGCCAAAGGGTAAATTTATTTTATAGCTTCAGTCTTTAATTGAATTGTGGAATAATATGCTTTTAGTATTTTTTTTTTAATTTCCAATTTTTTTTGCTGACTCAAATGTTTTCTATTATACTCGCATTATTGGTATTATAAATTTTTTTCCTATTACTTTTATCTACGAACCACTTAAAAATCATATCTTATCATAGTTCATGTTAAGTCACATTTTTTAACAATCGTGCTTGTTGTTTTTTTTGTATTTGCAATTTCAGACTAAAAAAAATTGTGCGTAAGGCATTTTTTTATATTCAAATAAACAATTTGTGTAACAAAAAAAAAATAAAAACTCGCAAATTAACAAAAAATACTAGACTAAATAAAACCAACGCTTGTCAAATAGTATTAAGAAAAATATTTTTTGAAATTTCTAAGAGAACTTGCAACATTTGTAACAATACACAGCGAACTAATAACAAAAAAATAATTCAAGGGTACTTTTTGGCTAATAAGTTTTATAATTTTAAACACTTTGTCAACCCTCTTCCTCACGGCACACTCGCTCACTCCATCAGTTAATTGAAACATGAACACTAGGTTTCCCTTAGGCTGCCACCAGATTACAGCTGAAATAAAGGCTGAACATGCTTGGTGGCATTTTGTGTAACCGAAATGAAGTTTATTACACCAGATATTAAAAAGAATTAATAGGAACACCCTACAAAAGGCTTTGAATAAATTTATTGAACTTTCACTTTTTACTCATTTGAACGTGTTAAAATTTCAGCAGGTTTAAGAACCTTATAATGCGAACTCTTTTATCAAGATCAATTTAAAAATGAGTCACAGGGTTTATATAGACACGCAAATGCAGACAACAGGTTACTGCGTACCCTACTAGTGGTATATAAAAAGTGAACATTAAAAATGACATTCATCTTTAAAGAATTACAAATTTAATTGCTCTTCCTTTTGCTTGTATTAAATTAAATGCCTCGGTAGTGCCCTAGACCAGCAGCTGGTTCGATTCCCACCAAAGACTTTCTTCAAACAAAATGAAAAGGCTTCTTAGTTTACAGTGGCAAAATAAAACAATTTTAGTATAAAATAATTTTCTTTGGCCCAACTTCTCTTTATAGAGCCTTCATCATTCGTTGAATTCCACCATGAATATTTTTCGTTTTCTTATCTAAAAAAATTGAGTTTTGTTTAATTAACTTAGATTTTGTTTAAATAAAAGACGCCGCTTAATGTCTGTAGACGTTGAGAAAAAAAACTTTGGCGATTTCTTAAAATAAATTTTATTTATTTAAAAAATTTACATAAAAATACCAATAATGATTGAAAATTTAAAGCCAAAGCGAATGAACTCACATGACTCTCTGCCATGAAATGACACGAATATATAATCATGCAATAACTAACTAGCAGCTCATTATTTGAAAATAATATTTAGTATCCGCGTGTGATATAAAAAAATTTTAGTTAATTTATTTATTATTTTTATTCGATGATGGTGCGGTGTTCTGGCTAAAATCAAACTAAAGAAGCGGAACTAATTAAAATGCTTATTTTTGCACATTTTTACTATTTCCACAATTCAAAAAATTTCTTAAAAACTTTTTTAGTAAAATTTTAAAAACTGGTGAAGCAGAATATTTTATATCAGAATTCAACAAAACTATTTTGTGAAATAAACCTAAACAATTTGTTTAAACAACATTTTATTAGTATTTTAAAAGTGGCAGAAGTTAGTTATGAAAAAAATTTAAAATGCATATTTTTGCATTTTTTTTAAATGCTGAACAACAAAGTTTTCAAGGAATTTTTTGTGAAAATAACTTTCAGATCTAAAAATATAACATTTATTAAGATAATTGTAAAAATGTTTGTGCATTACGAGCGTTAACTTTTAGGCAATTAAAAAAATGCATATTTTTGCATATTTTGGAATCTTTGGAAAATGAGGGTTTTGAATTAATCTTTTGTAGAAAAGTTCAATTTGAAAAAATTGTACTAACTTGTCAATAGGTGTTTTTTTAGCATTAAAAGGAGTTTTTATAAGTAAATATAAAAAGCATATTTTGGCATATTTTTGAAATTTCCGAAAAAGGTTTTTAATAAATATTTTTTTTAAATTTAAAAAATTACTTTGCGTTAGCAATATTTACTAAGTTTTTATAGAATTAGAAGCAGTTTAGCCTAGATAATTTTAAGCGGCATGCTGATGCATATTTTTTTAATCAACAGCCTACGGGATTTCAAATTAATATTTATATAAAAAAAGGTACAATATGGCAAGTATATATTTTTTTTAATTTTCATAAAAGCAAATGGTTATGTGATTTGTTTATTAATTTTATAGCATTACGAGCAGTTTCTTTGCGATAATTTTAAAAAGCTTTTTTGTCATATTTTTTAAAGTGCTCAAAATCCATTTATATGCACTTTTTGCATAAATAATACTTAAATCAAAGCCCAAACTTTACAATATTGTAATTTGTTTTAGTGTTAGGAGCAGTTGGTTTCAAGCTATTTTTGATAAAGCTTGTTTTAGAATATTTTTGAAAAGCCTCTACAAGCTAATTTCACTTTAGCATATTTAAACTTTTGAACTTTTTTTTTGTAATCAAGTAAATGAAAACTTTTCTGGTATTCTAATAAAATCCCTAAAGTTTATTAACTATTTTAGCAGCTCTTAAAAACTTTGCTAAAAATGAATATATTTGCATATTTTAAGCAATTTTGTAATTTTAAAATTTTTTACTTAAAAACAAATAATTATCAAGATATATTCACTTAATTGGCGTAAAACAACATATTCACACAGAATTTGAAAGTGTTTAGAATTGAAAACAAAAAACTTTTCAATAAAACTTGTTGAAAAGCATATTTTTGCATATTTTCCCCCAAATTCATACTAATTGCTAAAAAAAAATAAAGATATGCAGCTTTTCAAAGAAGTTTTCTAATGCACACGATTTTAATGCACATTGTTTATGTGTTCTTTTGTGATTTCGCAGGCATATTTGCTTAATTTTTGCACACGACTTTTAAAATGATTTTTGTTAATTTTAAAAAGTAATAAAAGTCCTAAGATAAATTATCTTTAATTTTTTTCTTGTTAAATGTGGGTAATTTAAGGAAATATAAAATCAGAAGCTAAAAGTGCATATTTTTATTTTATTTTTGCCCATCTGCTGCAAAATTTTTGAAAATTCCTTATATAAAAATTTTATAGATTAATGCGGTTCCTGAACTGATTTTAGATCATTTAAAAAGTTTAATTTAAACATATTTTGCATATTCAAAAAATTAAATTAAATAAATTTAAATTCCTTAAATTTCAAAATATTTATTTTAGCATGTTTGCTTAACACTTTAATTTTTTGGCAGCATATTTTGTCATATTTTCAAAAGTCTTAAAATATCTTCAAAACTTACAATAATTAAAATTAAATCTTCTTTTGTTCATAATTTGTTTCAGAATATGTAGTTTTTAATTGACTCATATTTTAGCATATTTGTCATATGGCAAAAAAAAATTGAAATAAAAATACTAAAAAATAATATTATTTTTATTGAATGTGATAATTATTCGAATTAATTTGGTTATTAGTGTTTGTAGTCTGAAGTGTTTATTATTTGGCTAAAGTTCCGAACGTTGTTTATTTAATCACAAAGAATTTGATATCAGACAATATTCCAAAGGAACAAGCGAAAAATGTTATTTTTAATTATTTATGGTAAAGATTTATGAAAATGCTTTTTTACTTTTAAAATTCTTACAGCTTGATTATTTTAAATAAATTATTTGGCATATTTAAAAAACTTTCAAAACTTCTTACTAAGGTATTGAATTTTATTCTTTTTGTATTCTTAAGTTTTTTATGAACAATTTTCAAAATGCATATTTTCGCATATCTGTATATTTGTTAAATCCCCCCGAACAAAAAAACTATCTACGAATATTTGATTATTCATGTTAACAGCTTCAAGAATTGTTTCCTTTCACTTTTATCTAAAATTGAATTAAAAAAATATTTATTTTAGCATATTTGTTGATTTTTATATTTTTAAACGTTGAAATATACAATTTATTTTATATTTAAAAAGTTTTTTTTTTCCGTTTTTACATTATTCTTCATGTTACTTTAGCTCTGTAGAATATAATCTTTTGTTTTTACTTTAGATTTTAATTGAATTTTATTAAGTTTTTGCTACATCTCCATTCATTCATCGGGCCAAAAGGTTAATAAGAAGAGAAAAAACACACACACTCACATAGAATAATTACTCCTATTTGTAATCACGATATCAACAACATTTAGCAGCTTCTATGTAGTCAAAATAAATCATAAAAAAACTTGTATTTTTAACCCTTGTTATTGTGTGCTGGAATAGTGAAATCTGAGCTCAATTAAACGAAAAAAAAACTGCTGCTTCTAACCTTTTCTATTTAAATGTTAAGCGAGAGGTGGGCGAAAAGGCGCCACATACAGTTCATTGTTAAGAGCTGCTTTTATTTGAGAATACGAATAAACTTTTTTTTTAGGAAAAAACATACTTTTGCATGTGTTGGAAAATCCGTAATATTATTTAGATGCGAGGGGTTGCCAGAATTCACTACCTAACACGGATAACTAGTTGATGTGCTATGGAAGATGGTTGGCGCTTAATCAGCTATTGAATATTCCTTAACTTTAAATTGATAATGAATTCTGGGCTGTCCCTCGTTTAAAGTCACAGTAATTAGTAATAGAATTTTAAAATTGTTGTTGCCGTTGTTTGTTAGCTGCATTTATTGGTTTCCCAAGGAAAACACACAAGCGCCGAATAATAAACAAGTTGTTTTTCAGAAACTGTTCTATAAATATTTTTGTTTTAGTTTTAGTCACATTTCTGCCTCTAAAGGGGAAGTCATTAAATAGACATGTTTATTTACAGAATTCTCAATGAAAACTTTTTCATTTGTACATAAAATTAGTTTGAAGTTATGTATGTATTTATGTATCCACGTCCTTTATTCCTTTTTTTAAACCTTATTTTTTTCTCGTTATACAAAATCTCAATTTACATATTTTTTTTGCTTTTTTTTTAATTATAAATTATTAATTATTGTTTCACTTTTGTTTCCAGGTATGTCTGCGCCAGTTTATTATTAACTAATTTTTCATTTAAATTAAGTAAGTAAATCTATATTATTTATGTTCTTTTTCTCAATGTTATTTGAAGAGTTTAGTTTACTCACCCAATTTGCAAATACTTTTGGTTATCAGCAGCGTTGATAGCAAGTGCCAAGTCATTCATTAATGTATTAGAAAATCCTTTACACGTGACTTGTTTTTGCAACGAAAATATTATTTTCTTTAGTTTTGCACATAGAGAAGCCTGTTTGCCGGCATAGTAAAGTTAAGCAATAATTTAAAAGCAAATTTAAGGAAAATTATGGCAAAATAATAAGCAAATTCTAGTGGATAATTGGTAACAAGTACTTAATTTGGTAATTTGAGGGTGCTGTTGGCTGAAGTAGTTAGCGCGTTGACTGCAAAGCAAATAATGTCTAAGAACGTGGGTTCGAGCCCAGCTTCAGACAAGTCATAACATCCAGCATTTTTCAGATGTGCATTAGTATGCGATTGTATTTGTTGTTGTCAGACTGTTTAAGTGATGAAGGCATAGCACTGGTCACTGAACAGTTCTGGCAGCAATTAATACTGGTGTATGCTAGCGGACATCACAGCGCCCTCCTTCGTCGGTATTGTAGCAAAATTGCCGGCGAAGTAAAATAATTAATAAAATGGCTACAACAGCTTAAAACACATTTAATGCGCCTACTTGACATCAGAGGCGCTGCAACACTGATCTAAAAAAAACTAACACAACGCGCAATATCAGAGTTGTAAAAATTAAGCTTTCTCTCTTTCACCATCTGTCCTCTCTCACTATCCCTTTCCCAAAGAAGGTAACACACCTACGGGTTGGTAGGCATACTAATTGCCTGAGTGTTACTTCTCTTTAAAAAAAAAAAAATAAAATAAAAAAAAAAAAAAATAAATAAATTGAAAATAGTACCAAAATAGTAGTAAAACGGTATTAAAAGTTAAATCTATTTTGAACTAAAACTAACTTGAAATAAAACTATGACTTTTTCCACACAGTAAACAAAAAAAATGTGTATGAAATTTAAATTTTTATTTAATTAAAGATCAAAACATTTTTTTTAATGTCATTAAGGATAGTAGCATAAAATTATTTTGAAAAATACTATTTTTCAACAATAAATCCATATTAGGCATGTAATTTTTTTTACTTTTTTAATTAGTTTTAATACTAAATAAGAAGTAAAAAAGTATTAAAAAAACTACTATTCGGTAAAAAAAAATTATAATCATGCATGAAATTGAAGATTTCTAATTCTGTATCTCTTTTTAAATCTAGATAACCAGCCATCACTTGCATGGAAGCAACTATTATAAATGATTTTTTATCTATCTCCATGGCTTTTACTTTTAACAGAATTCCATTTATTGTCCAATATTTTTTTCCTTTGGCTGAGAAACCAAACGTTAAGCTCCTTTTCCATACTGAGTTACTCACCACTTCTCAAAGATATGCGATTTTTTGAGCCATTGCTGGTTGTTTCCGAGTTCGAAACAACTTTTGTTTGCATTTTCTTCAGTGTATATATTGGTGATTTAGGTATTCCATATTTTACAGAAATTTCACGCAGGTTTATATATATCCTTTTTACAATCATCCAAAATTTTTATTTTTTCTTTCAACGAAATTATTTTGTTTCACTTTGACACTTGCACAGCTTAAAATATAATAAAAAGGATCTTAGTATTTTATTGTAAAATAAACTCTCAAATAAAAAACTAACATTACAGCAGTGATTTTTTCTTGTATTTGCTTTCTTTGCTGTCTTTTATTTATTTTTCTTGCATTTCGTTATATAAAAGCCATATTTTCATAGCATTCATTATATAAGGTAGCCAATGATAAAATTTTGGAGGATGTTATATTTTCTTACCATTCGTTATATCGAGTACACGGTTATTTTAATGTTCGTTATATAAGGTAGTCAATGTTAAAAATTTAACTGTTCGTTATATCGGATTTTCGTTAAAGCGAGATTTTTTATACCGGGATTTGCCTGTAGTAGCAAATAGCAAATTTGTAGCAAAAATTTTATTTTTGTATATGAAATTTATAACTTCAGTAAAGTTAAAATACCTGTCCTTTTCCTTCATTTTCAAATATTACTAAAAATAGCAGTAAGTACGAACGAAAAAATACTGTTAAAAAATGGAGAATATTTTTTTTATCTTATTTTATAAATATGGGAAATAATTAATTAATTAAGATACTTTTCTGCTATTAGCTCTTTGCAGTGTAAGCCAGTGTTTAAAAATTCAGTACTTTAGTACTTTTTTCAGTTTTGTTAACGATATTTTCAGTACTTTTTCATTAGTACATATTTTTTTGACATTATCAATACCACAAAATGCTGTAAAAAGCCAAGAAAGAAATCGCTTACATGTGGAAACTGTTTCAAGTTTGATCAAAGCTAAAGATCTATTAAAACTAAATGACAGTTGCTGTTTTAATTATAATATTTCTAAGGATCTCATAAAGTAAATAAGCTTTATCTTGAAAAAAAAAAAAATAATTGAAAGCTTTATTAGTAGTTTTTAATCCAAAGTGATTATTATTTTTTGGCTAATGTTCGTAAAGTTTTTAGTCAGGAAGAATTGGACATGCGACAATATTCCAAAGTAACAAGGGAAAATTTAAACACTAATTAATTTCAACTTACACGGCAGAACAGAAACAACGTTGTTTTTCGAGAGCCGCTACACCCCCATCATCAGTATTCATGCGTGTTTCCATGTATCCGCCACTGTTTAGGTGGCTCGATTGAATGTGATTTCAAATTTGTATTTATACAAATAATGTCTAGAAAAAGCATACGAGAGTTATTTGTATTATTAGTTGTTTTTACAGTAAACACTGCTTTACCACTATCAATATTCAAATTTTACCATCTCTAATTAACGTCAAATTAACCCATTGGTTACACGTTGGTTTTATCTCATGGACCATTTTCTTTCTAATTTTTGTTTTACTTAAGACAAACTTTTATGGTTTGATTAATACTTAAGTATTATTGCTTTATTTTCAAATATAAATACTTTTTAACTTAAGAACTGAATTAAATTTTTAGTACCATGATATAAACTGTACAAAAAAATTCTTTTAGAAGCTGAAAACCATAAATGTACCTTTTGTTTATGTAAAACAAAGTTTATTTAAATATACATATCGCACTTGATCAACAAGAGGGTATTAACTCAAAATTTTAAAATTTTCAACAGAAGCAAAATACTTTTTGATTTTACATCAAAGGTATATGAAAAATAGATTTTAAATCATCCGTTTCATTAGCGAAACATGGACAAAACAATGTGAAATTTTTACAGCAGCTAAATATGAATATTAGAATGCAAGCTTTGGAGAAAAGTGAAAAAATTTAAATTTCGAGTTAATACCCTCTTGTTGATCAAGTGCTATATATTTGCCTTTAAATATTGTAATTACTTGACATACATATATGAATTCAAATAAAACATTTTTTGTAGAATTAATTTTTATAAATAAATATTTTTTTACACAATTACCATTTAATGCAAAAAGTACTCGTTCATTTATAGCTCAGTACCATTATATTGCTTTCTCAGTTTAATGAAGCTGAAATAACTTCATTGTTCTACAAATCATTTTGAAATATGTCTATCATTTTGTAAAACTTGCCGGCATTTTCAATAAAAGTGTCACCATTTGTTTTTAAATATTGCAAAAGGTTTGAAAATTTTATTTTGCATAGAAATAGAAAAGCATCTTAAAATGCTTTAAGCAATTTAGTCACGTTTGCTGTTGCTACTTTTTTTTGTAATTTACTTATTTTTATAATAAAATTATTTTATTTATATATATATATTTGTTTTAATTTTAAAATATGACGTAATTGTTTGCTTGTGTATGTTTGCACAAAAATGGCCTATATTTTTTAATACCTCGAGTCAGTAAATACGAATATACCACTCGTAGTTAGTGTGACTAAATTAATATTTGTTCGGCATTAAAATTTATTTTTACGATAAGTAACAGAGATCACTTGCAACTCAATTGTGTTGAGTGTTACAGACAAATGTGAATAACTATTTAAATTAAAATTTTAATTTTGAAAAGCAAAAATATTTTAACAGAAATCTATATTCTGTACAGATAACTGGGCGCCAAAAAATTCAATTTATTTATTAAAGGCATCAAATAAATAGTTCTAATCTATTGATTTCAAAGTTTAATTGGGATTACGTCAGCTATAAAAAAAATAAAATATAATGAGGTAATTGAAATGAAATGTTTAATTAAATTGTGATAAAGAGCAAATGTTGCGAAAAAAGTCTTTAAATAACATCTGCTATTTGCTCCCCCTCTAGGCTTGTCATATCACCAATAATTCTTTTTGTATCTATGAATTATTCATATTATGACTTTGCATCAAGTTAATAATAATAATAATAACAATAATTTGTCTTTAACGCCCATTTTTTTTGTCTTCTTTAAATGACAAACTCATCATAAAATCAAAACATGTGCCTAAAAACACATAATTTTCCAAGTTAATAAATTGGCAATTAGTTGCAAACGAGTATAGGAAAACAAAAAAATGCAGGAAAAAAAGACCATGACAGTGCGTGCCTATTTTAATCGAATAACTAAAGATTGAATGTGTAATTTTTAAAAACAAATATATTAATGAGACTTATTTTCCATGAATAAATTATTTACGTCAATGTTAAATGTCTGGAAAACAAAATCAAAGACTGATGTTTACATTAATTGGCATCGCCTAGATGGAGAGAATACAGCTGACTGCTGATAAGGGTGTGTAGAGAGGCCTCCGAAAACAACATGTGGCTCAGTTGTGTTGTGTAAATAATTATATTATTTTTCTTTTAGTCGTTCCATAAAATTATTATTCAGCCAATTTGACAGTTTTAAAAAAGTACTCCTTATTTTTAATGCATATGAAAAAAACAACTTTTACAATTGAATTAAAAACTAGTATCTAGGACTAAAAATTATGCCCCATTTATAATACACAACTAAATTGATAGTTGGGTTTTAGTTGCCAAATTCTTACTTCAATCAGCTGTTCACTTAGTTGTATTCGTTAAGTTGTTACTCGTATTATGATTCGCAACGAATACAACTGAAATTGTGAATCATAATTCAAGAAATAGTTGAGTTGACTTGTGTTGTAACATTGACAACTCAACTTAGTTGAGTAGTGAATCATAAAAAGAAAAATTTCAACATTTTGACTCTAGCAAAAGGTAAAATAGTACTTTTTACAAAAAGTACTTTTTCTACTAATATTTTCCAAAAGTAGTGCAACCAGAAAATTCTTAAAAAAATAATGGAAAAATTTTTTATAAAATAAATATTTCAAAAAGGCGTTTTTAATGCTACTACTATTTTGAAAGTAGTAGTACAAGTAGTAGTATAAAAAAAAAACCTAAAAATAAATATAAAGTAAAAATAGTTTAAAATATCTACAATAAAAACATTTTTATTATTTCGTCTAAAACTTCATTAAATTTCAGTAAAACAATAACTTGACAGCCTAAAACCTAAAAATAAATATAAAATAAAAATAATTTAAAATATCTACAAGAAAAACATTTTTATAATTTCGTCTAAAACTTTATTAAATTTTAGTAAAACAATAACTTGACAGCCATTTTATTTCACACGCTTAAAAAGTACTTTTTTGCTATTACTTTTTCTAATGTGCAGGAAAACACATAAATTTCATAAAATGACTTAAACATAATAGACATTTTTAAACATTTTTAATTTTAAAATAAACAAAAGAGTAGAAGAGTACTTTTTCAAAATAGTAATTAAAAAAAATAATTAAAAAAATACTAATATTAAAATTTTTTCAAACGGGCTAAAATAATTAATATTAAAAAAATATATACTTCTACTACTTTCAAAAATAGTAGTAAAAACAATCGAAAACATTTTTTTGTTGCAGCTAATCTGCCTGTTTTAAAAAAGTACTTTTTCTACTACATTTTATAAATGTGTATGATAAAAAGGAATCCATAATTAACAATAAGAAATAATATCTAGAATTGAAAATTATAGATATATTTGTAACATTTTGACTTTAGAATAAAAGTTGTTGAATAGTACTTACTCGCATTAAAAAAATTACTTTTTCTATTACGTTTTTTAAAAACCTGGGCAAACATCAAAATTTTATAGAAAATACTTTTTCTACTACGTTTTTTTTTAATTTTTTATATTTTTTAATTTTAATTTTTAATTACTTTTTCTGCTACATTTTTTAAAAACCGGGTAAGCATGAAAATTTTATATAAAATAGTTATTCTAGTACGTTAAAAAAAAAATAATATAAAAGTATGCAAACGATATGTACATATGGATATGTATTAAAAAAATTATTTCTACTGCTTTTAAAAATATTTTAGTAGCGGATATTTTTTTATTTTTACAAAATGACATAAAATTGTTTATTAAAGCTTCCAAAATCACTATATTGATACCCAATTTAGCTATTTAAAAAAAACTTTTTCTACTACTTTTTCTTCAAGTGCAGGAAAACAAAAAAAATTTGCAATTCGAAATAAAAACTTATATATAAGCTTTTAGTTATCAAAACTTTGCAACCCTTTGCCACATATAAAATAGTACTAAAATGGTAATTTTTAATACTCGGAAAAAAAATTCGCAATCGAATTGAAAATAGCTATCAACACTTTAGTTTATACAAATTTTTTCACTTTTAGACACAATTTTTTAAAATAGTACGTTTTCCACTTCATATTTCGAAGGTTTATGAAAATTTAAAAAAAATATGGATTTAGAAATTTATAACTGGGATTTTATTTATTATAGTTTTTGCAACTTTTTGATACTTAAAAAGCGTATAAAATAGTACTATTTCTTCTAAAACTAAAAATTGACTTAAAAACTAATATCTAGACTTTTGTTTACTGAAAATTTTTCATCTTTTTGATACTTAATAATGTGGTAAAATAGTACTTTTTCTACTACTTTTTTTAATATGTAACAAAACTAAAAATTTCGCAAGTGACTTAAAAACTTCTTTTTATTGATATTTTTAATTATTCAATATTGTTCAACTTTTTGACTCTTGATAAAGCATAAAAGTAAAATAGTACTTTTCTGTTTAACCTTTTTTAACTTAAACACTAATATTTAGACTTTGAGACATTACAATTTTTTAACTTTTCGCTACATGTACAAAATAGTACTTTTCCTATTATAATTTTTCCATTAGTATGAAAAAAAATTCTTAACTCGATTTCAACTTTTTGACACTTAAAAAATTGCAAGAATTTCGTAACTTGACTTAGAAACTAATATCTAAATTTTTATTTATAAAATTTTGTCAACATTTTAACATTTGAAAAAAAGTAGTAAAATAGAACTTTTTCAACTAAGTTTTTCAAAAAGTTGTTCAAAAATGAAGTTTTCAAATGAAATACATTAAAAAAATTATGGAGATATTTGGTACCATCAAATACTTTTTAGTATTAAATTTCTGCGAAAAAATTATGCTGATTAATTATAGAATAACTTGTATGTGCTATAAATTTCTGCGACATTAACCAACGTTAATACTAATAATTATTTGAAATTACTGTCTCTGATATCCAGGGTCTGTTTTACTCAAAAGCTAAATGGAAAAAAAGCTATGAAAATGTGTTTCTTGAAAAGTACATTTTTATGATGATCATGATGATCTTTATTAACTTAAATAGAGTAAGACTGTATTTCAAATAAACAAACAAACAAAACCGCTCAGTTGTAGAATGTCTGTCTGGTCTGTCTTTAAGTCTATCTGTCTGTTTGTCTACTGTCTCTTTGTTACTTTTCATTCATGATTGATATATTGAGTGCACTTTTGGCATACCATACATTCGTTCACCCTCTACTTACTTATGTTCTGTCTTTTGTTACATTTGCATGTCCATGTCGCAGTAATTGTTGGCCCATAGCTGTTGGTCATTTCTTGATTATATATGTATGATCTTTTTCTTTATACAACAAGACATAAAAGTGATCGATTGTTTCCATTTGTTTGCTTTAACAAAAAAATATTTGTACCTAATAATTTAATTTAAGGGATTTAAATTTATCTGCATGACTTTGAAATGAGCTAGAGAAACACTTAAGATATTTAGAGAATTTCGTATAAAACTCCCCATCAAAGAGCGGCAGATCTTGTGTATTTAACGAGCACGCACACACTCGCATATACACTCATACTTCTTTCTTTGTGTGCTCGATTTACATTAATACGTGTGATTGTTGTAAAAGACATGCTGTAGCTGTTGGCGTTTGTAATCTTTAACTAACGATTAATCGAATTGTTTGTTAGTTTTTTGTCAGTTTATTTTGCATATTGGTTGCATGTCTGCAACTTTGGCTTATTTATTGACGCCTTAATGACGATCGTTGTTGTAGCTGTATTTTGTGTCGTCTTATTTTTTCTATTCAAACTACATACTTGTATTGCAGTCTTAATGAGCTTGGCTTGTTTAAGGTCTAATGCAAATTTTTTACACGATTGTATGCATTTTCTTCTTTTTATTTTGTTAAACATGTGTAGACTATATTTTAAAAATGTGTGTAAAATGACATCATCACTGACAAATTTGCTGTTGTCATACATACTACACAAAAATACTAAAGTTTCTTGTAAAAATACTCGTACAACGATCATTAAATGATTTATTTTAATATCTTAAAATAAATAGATATAAATATGTATGCATGTAATATTTAGCCAAAATTACATATGTCTATCACGTTGTTAAAAGTCAGCGAAATTTGTCTTTAAATTTGCAATTTCGGCAAAATTATTAATAAATAATTACAAATTTTTAAGTTTTTTTTTCGTGTCGTATTTTTTTCATTTCTGTAATTACATGTGAGTATTGTAAAATAAAAGTTCAGCAATTTTGCTACCTAAAAAAGTAGTAAAACTTATAATTAAATCCTGAAAAAAGTTATTTTAAAATTTAATTGCAATTCAATTTAATGACGGTTATAAACTTTTGTAAATAAAATTCAATTAAAATGTGCTTTTTTAAAAACTCCATTTTTCAAATTTTTCTTTATAGTTTTAAGGTTTGAAGGTTGCTAAAGTCATTGAGAAAGAAAATTCTTTGTACAAAAATCTCCTCTAAAAATAACAGTAGAAAAAGTACATAAACATAAAACATGTCTTTTTTAATTGTGTGCTAGATTTTATTTTAGTTATTAACAATGAAAATAAAAAGAAAGATTTCTGGCAAAGTTTTCCTAAGTTTGGAACTTTGTCTACAAAAAAAGTAGTAGAAAAGTACTTTTTTTTATTAAGCTTCGAGTGACGTTCATCTATATTTTTTGTTTGTATAAATGATTGTTAAAAACTTTCGCAGTTAAATTTATTAAATATATCACTTCTTTACCACTAAAGAAGTATATTTTCCGAAAATTATTTTATTAAGTTTTAATTTTTGTTTTAATTTAAATAAATTAGTGGCCACAAATGGCATTTAAAAATTTTGTACTATTTATTTTGCTACATTTAAGAAATGGTAGTAGAAAAATTACAAAATTTAATATTTGAAAATATTAACATTTTCATGAAGTTTTACGTTTTATTTTAATTATTAACAAAAAGAAATTATAAAAGATGCCTGTTTAAGTTTAAGTAAGTTTGCCCGGAAAATAGCAGTAGAAGAAATACTTTTTTTTATTAAGCTTTTGAGCGTATTTGTTGCTCATAAAAGGTGTCCCAAAATAAACGCAAGATTTGATTTAAATAGGAAACACAGTTTTTAATCTTTTCATTGTTATTTTTTTATTGAGTCATAAAGTACAAGTGATGGGATTACTTATGGAATAACATATCGGGCAAAGGGCCTCCACGGCTTTGCATGCACATACGCACTCGTTCGTCGAAATTTTCCATAATCATTTTGCATAAATGTGGCGGAATTTCGTTGATGCAGCGTTGAATCTTCTCCTTTAATGCACGAGTTGTTGTGGGCTTGTTGACATGGACCTCTATGGTGTTAAATCACACGATCTGGATGTCAATTCCGATCACCGAAATGAGAGAGTAGACGACTTGCAGTAATTGAATTGTTTCACGGGCTGTATGGCATGTGGCACCGTCTTGTTGAAACCACATATTGGCCATCCAATTTCGGCGGAAAGAACTGTGTTATCATACCGGAATATCGAGCACCAGAAAAAAGTATGGTCCAATTATTCCTCCACCTCAAAATCCACACCAAAGAGCGATACGTTGTGGTTGCATAAAGGTTCTCAGAACCCCAAAAGTGGTCATTTTTGGTGACTAATAAAGCCATCAAGGTGAAAATGTGCTTCATCGCTTAAGATGATTTTCCTCGAAAAATCAGCATTCATTTGTTGATGTTCAATTATTCATTAAACGATTTCTCTTCGCTGTGCATGGTCATTCAGGCATCAGTTGTTGTGTTAATTGAATTTTGTAAACATGGAGACACGGATCATTAGTGAGTATACGCTGTAGAGAGCTTTTTGAAATTTGAGTTTTTGTCCACGACGCCGAATTAATGTTCCTGGATTGTCATCGACATTCTCACGCACTGTTGCGATATCATTTGAACGGCTTCCTTTTGGACGACCATTGTATTTAGAGTTTTCAACGGATCCAGAGTCCCTGAATTTTTTAATTAATCTCTTCACAGTTGACGAAGTTAAAACACAATTCCGACCATATTTTGCATGAAATTTTCAAACTGCGGTCGCCAAGTTTTTATTCTTTTTGAAATATTGTTCAATAATAAAGACACTTTGTTCTATCGTGTAACGCTCCATTTTTACTAAATCTAAACTGTCAGCTGTCGAATGGTTTTTTTTTGGGTTGCCAGCACCCAACACTTAATTACACAAAAGGCGACAAATTCATATATTGCGTTAATTTTGGGACACCCTTTATAATAAATATAAGCAATTAAGCGAAATGTAATTAATAATAATGTTTACTACTAGTTTTTCTACTACTATTTGTTACTACTATTTTTCACTACTATTTTCTGCACGCAAATCTACAAAAATTATGAAAAAAAAACAGTTAAGTTAATATTTTTCAATTATTAATTAATTAATTTGCTTGTTTATCTTTTATTTTCACCTTTGTCTTTACAGTTTTTTTACAAATACTAACTTTAATTACTCGCTTACTAAATGTCAATATTTATAAATATTTATTTAATTATTTTTTTATTATTTATATGCAAATTTTTGTTTAAGAAAATATTAAAATAAACCTTTAGCACCAGCATATTTGTTTGATCATGATCTTTCTCATGCTTCAAACTTGATTGAAATGAATCAGGTTTAATCAATCATTAAGACTGACGACAACACGGTGGGACAAAAGTTGGAAAATTTTTAAAAATGATTTTTTGTAATAAAAAAAAATATTTTTCAATAAAAACCATCTTTGCTGAATGCACAATGAGTGGGACAAAATGAAATTTAAAACAAATTCCTATTGTTGGGGAAAACAACATAACTAGCTTTAGTCAAAGTAAATATTAAAAATTTAAAATATATCTGCATGTAAAGTGTAAAGAGAAGTATAAATACTGCTGAGAGACCGTTGCGAACTCTCAAAACAGCATGCACGATGAATAAGAGCATGAAAGTTTTCACTTGTGGTCGGTTTGAAGTACCCTAATAATAAACTTTTCTTTCTTTTTATGATTTTTAGTTTTTTATACACATTTATTTAAAAATTCCACATTGATGGGAATTTCCTTTCAAATTCTATTAAAATTTCGAGCAATAATGATTGATAAAAGCCAGCTAAGTTAAATACAATTTTATTGGGAATTTCTATACAAAAAACACTGTTCTTTTAATGATTAATAATTTCGTCAACAGTATTGACAGTTGACATTTTGATTTTGACACGCCAGCCAATTGTGAATATCACTCACCTCACGTTTACATTAATGTTCAAGGCATATTAAATTTTTTTTCTTGTTCTCATATTTAATATTTGATATTTAAATTATATTTAGAAAGACACCAAAAAGATTTATACAAGCAAATTACAATTATGAGCAAATCTAGGTATTTTAAACGCTTTGTTTTAAGTTTTTTTATTATTATATATGTATATATATATTTTTTATAATCTTTGTCTGTTTAAAAATTCCAAGATCAGCTGGAGATCTCATTAGATTCAATTGACACACACACTGATTTACAAAATCAAACAATATGCAAATTATTCTTTACATTTGCATGCAACTTGTCGTATGTTGCACAACAACGAAACACAATTGATCTTAATAGAAAACATTAGAAAATACAAGTAAAGTTTTGCTAAACGAGTGTAGAATATTAAAACAAAACTTAACAGTGGGGTACAATATAAGAGAAAAAATTTACCGAGCTGGCAACTTTTCCCACAAACTATTTTTAAAAGAAAAAAATCGAAAGTTATCAAATCAGCATTGAGTTTGTTGATACCAGTTAGCAGCTGAAACTATTTTTGTTAAGAAAGGAATACAGGAAAAGCTGACACCGAAGGAAGTGAGGCGTATGCTTGAAAGTTGTTGAAAGGCTGCGGCCTTCGAAAACAGTTCTTTGAATCATATCTAGTGTGGTCAATAAAAACTCCTTGCTGAATTTATTTTTCAAATGTAAAAAAGTTGAATTACCGAACTTAAGACTGGTTTAACAACTTCTAGTTCGGAAAATATAAGAAATGCTAGTAAAAAAAAAATATATATATATATATATATATATAATTTATCTGCATGAATATTTGATTTCTATAAATACCAATGCGAAATGCCATTTTTCTAATTAAATTGGATTTTTGATTTCAATGTCATTTAATTTAATTTCTAACAAAAAGTGTTTGAAAATTAATGACTCACACTGTATTTTCGTAGAACTGTTTATGATGCCATAAAGATATTTAAAACTAAAAAAGATAGAAACTATGTAATTGTGAAACAAAAATGTGCTTTGATATAGTTCAAATAAAATATTTTTTATGGGCAAGAATTTTTACTAAAAACAGTAAAAGGCAAAAATAATGAGAACATTAATTTTTATTTTATATTATAAAATTTTTCAATTTGCATACAGTTATTTGCGATCCACTTGAAATCCTCTTTAGTTATATTGCTAAAGCTTTTTTGTAGGTATCAGGATGTTTTCAACAAAGGCAGGTCGATCAGCATGTGAAGTATTCACGAAATTCATTTTAATTTTCGTATGCTGTTTTCCGAACCGATATTTTATGCTTCGGTAATATTTCAATGATTTCTTAGCTCACTTACGTCCAATGGAAACATTTATAACCCGATATATGAATTTGTGTATGCAATTTTAAATTTTAATTTGTATTTTTCGGGGATTTAATTTTTTTTTTGGAATAACTACAATTTTTCTAATTTTATAGCGAATTGATGTCTTGCTAGTGGATTAAAATGGCATCCTGGACGAACTTTCGCATATATGTGAAATTACGAATTTTCCCAAAATTTTAGATTTTTCGGAGCAGTTGAATTTTTAATGTATTTTCGCTTTTTTGATGCATTTTCTAAGTTAAAAATGTCAATATATATAAATTCCCTTTATTTGCTACAAGGAGCATAGGGCCATAACAAAATTTATTCTCTTCTGATTTGTCCGATGCCTATCTTTTTATCACGTTCCACGTTTATCTTGTCTTGGTTGGCCGCTTCAATTTTGATTTGCCTGATCAAGGTTTGCGATGGTCTTGCTTTTCTACGCCATCTTTGCGAATTCCATTCGGTAGCTTGTCTTGTGACATCGTCAACGGGCTTTCGAAGAATATGCTCTAGCCAGCGCCATTTTCTATATCGGATTTCGTCGCGTACGTTGATATGGGAGGATTTCATTGGATATCATAACTGGCCAGAATATTCATTAAAGTCTCCGCAGGCAACGTTTTATAAATACCTGCAGCGAGTTAACATCTTCCTGCGATGCCTTCCACTATTCACAACCATAAAGAGGAGCTGATTTTATGATGGAATTAAATACATATGTTTAGCTTGGTTTTCTCCAAAATATTTGCTAATCGCCATATGGGGTTTATGTTTATCAGCTTTTATTCGGTGGCTCGTGTCGTCTACAGAACCACCTGTTATAGTCAGAACGGGTAAACATCTATTACGAATGCTCTGTTTTTAGAAGAACTAATTCTCAGTGCTTCAGTTTTGGCAATATTTATTTTTAGACCAGCTTTAGCTGCTTCAGTTTGTACAGCATTAATCTTAACCTGCACATCATTGAAGTTGTGGGATAGTAGACATATAAATGTATGTCGTCGGCATAGTCGAGATCTTCTAGCCTTCTGCTGAATCCCCAAGTAATTCCCCTCTATTCACTCGAGGCTCTTCTCATTATGTCGTCCAGGATGATATTAAAAAGTAGTGGCGGCAGAACACAGCTTTGTCTCACTTCAGTGTTAATTGTGAATGAGTCACTAACACAGCCATCATGAAGCGTTTTGATATAGCACCTTAACAATCGCAATTATTTTTGTTGTGGTGCCTTTACCTGCTAACGTGCTCCGTATGACTGAATGAGAAAGCGTATCTAATGGATTCTCGAAATCGATGAATACGAAATAAAGCGGCGTCCTCCACTCAACAGATTTCTCAATTATGATCCGTAAACTGTTGACATGGCCAATGCACTACTTGCGGGGACGGAAACCAGCCTACTCATGGCGGAGAAGCCGATCGAATGCGACTGATAGCCTTTTATTGATTACTTGGGTGGCTCAGTGCTGAAGTGAAGCAAGTCACGAAATATGAAAAATTTCAAAACTAGTGCGAAATTCTCCGCAAAAGTTTAACTCTATTTAGTTCTGTAACGGACTAAGTAAAAAAGTGTTTCGTTCCTAAGGTAACGGTGAAACACCCAAGTCAATGGCTATCAATTTACATTTTTTTCGTAGCACTTCATTTACTGAAACTCAAAATATCTTCGAATTGTCTTTTTGTGACTTGGTTCACTTCAGCTCTGAGCCCTCCACTTGAAAGATTATTTTGTCAAGTCTCTTTTTTGGCTTTTGGTGAATATTTTAAAGAATATCTTATTTCTGTTATCTTCGAAAATTTTCGAAAATAAAAAATTATTTCGCAATAACTTAAATTTCTCTGTTCTGCCGTGTAATTTGAAATTAATTGGTGTTAAAATTTTCCCTTGTTGCTTTGGAATGCTGTCTCATGTCCAATTTTTTCTGACTGAAAAATGTTACGAACTTTAGCCAAAATAATAATCACTTTGGATTAAAAAAAAAATACTAACAACAAAATTGTTCGAAGAATAATCACATTAAATTTAATTTTTTTTTTTAATTTTAAATCCTTTTATTGAAAATATGTGGTTCTTGGTGCATTTTCAAAGTTGTGTTAAGTTCCGAAAACTAATTTTATCGGAGTAACTTAAATTTTTTCGAGTTATCAATTTTATTAGCGAAATTATAGGTTTCTAATGAACTTTGAACAGTTTTGCAGCATTTACGTCGTATTTATATTAAATATAGAATTTTCGGAAATTTTCGATTTTTCGGAGTAACTTTAATTTTTAAAATTTTTTTTTATTTCTTCGGTGATATTATGGAATTTTGATCATTTGTGGTATATTTTCAAAAATGTTTGTTGAATTTTGAATTTTCGGAGAAATAAAACACAAGTTTAATTGATTTCTGAAATTGTCTGCTTCTGGAAAAATTACATTTATTATTCGCTCATGTAGTCTCATACTGATCGTTTCAGTGGGTTTAAATGGTTTCAAAATATTATTTTTTATTATGAATTATTCAAGGACTGTGGCACAGATGAAAAATGTCCCAACTTTTAATAATTCTGCCAGTCATAAATGATCTGGTACAAAAACTGGCAATTGCGACACCTATCGATATTTTTTGCTATCCATGCTTAGGTTGTAGTTATGGTTTCAGTACCGTGAACGCGGGCAAGCAATAGATCTGATTCGAAGGGTCAAAAACCAGTTTGAAATTGTTAATTCGTTTGGGGGTTACCAAAATCGTATTTGCGAAGTACAAGTATACATCAGAAGATCGGAATACACATTTTGTATGGCACAGCATTCATGGTGTACTGGTTTATATATTGAAACTTAAACATTGCCTACCCTCGTATATGTACTTTAACTGAAAATTTTATTCGAATTTTTAATGAAAAACATTTTCAATTAATTTATTTCATATCTATATTTAATGACTTTACAAATTTTCTTAACAAACTGCATGGATTTCTTACCACGCTACATAAATTGCAAACAATTATTTCTTAAAAAGCATTAAATATGCGGCACTTTACAGATTACAGATCTAGAAAATCACGCAGCCAAGACAAAAAAATTAAAAAAACATTTTTTTTACAAAATATGAAAAGTCATGAGAGAATTAATAAACTTTTGTAAATTACAAAATGTCGGTCAAAAACACAGCAGCTAAATAAAACAAAAATGCCAAATACTTTCAAGAGAAGCAAATTAAAAAAATAAAAATTTTCTTAAACAAATTATTTCACTTCAAAATATTCATAACCTTTTTCTTTTGTTTTTTTTTTGTGGGCGTTTGAGACGATTTTTAACGGTGTATGATTTTTAATACTTTATGCCTCAAAGTTATTTAATTTTTAAAACCAAACTTATGATATCTTAACACAAAATTTATGTTTTGCCACAAACGTTTCGGACATGCAAAATTGATTTTTAGCCTGAAGTTTTTATTATAGAAAAAAAAAATAAAATAAAATAAAAACTTAAGCACTTATTTGCATCTCGCTATTGTACGCATCGTACGAGTAACTTTGTATTACGTATTTATGTGTTTAATGGTTTTAACCTTTAAGTTAGTTTGAAAGATAAAATGCGATCTTAAATATTATTGTATGCTGCAAGCGCACCCAGTGTTTTAGTCAAAAGTGAATAATTTTAAGCAAAATAAATATTAAATTTGGAATTATTCAAAATTATTCCAAGATGACAAGATGATTTTTTATATTTTTGTATGAAGTTTATATATGGCAAACAAAAATGCTGAAGTTTGAAATATGATCGCTTCTTGAAAGTTATCATACGAGGCTTGAGTTTATTAATTAGAGTTATTAACTTAAATTAATTTTTATTGAGAAAGGAAAATTGGGAAAAACTCATGAATTCAAAGACTTTTTAGCTGGCAGTCAGTTGTTAGAATTTATTTTTATTTATATATTATTTATATTTATTTATTCTACATGGAGCTTCTAGTCAGTGGTGTTTAGAATGAGCGACTGATTAGGCCAGTGCATTCGATCCTGGTATTGGGACTCCCTATAAGCTGTGAATACGACATGAGGGTTAGAGCTTCAGTGATGACATTTCGTCGGATGTCATCTAATTATCTGAGACGCATCGATGCCCGCATGCCATTCAGGCTACTCATCTTCTCACTGAAAGACATTGCCAGGAAATACTTTGTATAAGACCCGAAGTCCTGAATTTCTAACAGAGGAATCACCCCCAAATGGAAAGCAGGTAGAGAGCTTTGAACCTCCGGGAAGACCCCATTTCCCATTTTTAGAATTAGAAACTATTTAACCGTATTATAGCCCCAATAAACTCGGTTAGTGCGTTCTCTGATAAGAGATGAAGAAGGAAAGATTTTGCATTAAGCACAATAGAAGACATCCTATTAAAAAATAAATCTATTAACTTTTGGCCGAAAAATGCTTGCAATAATCGTCACTGATTTTATTTTTATTTTCCCAGTGATTTAGTTGAGGCTAAATTTCGAAAATCGCTTAAAAAAATTTTTACATTTTTGGAACAATTTTTTTTTATATTTTCTACTAGTATTTATTTATTTATTTTAAATACATTCCATTTATTTTCGCAACGCAAGTCTGGTTGCTTTAGTAAATGCTTGTCAGTAATTAAAATCTTTAATTTCCGCTTTAGATGCATTGCTTTGGATAACACGACACAAAAAGTCACAGGCATTAGGTCATCAATTGTCAGCATACACGAAAAGAATATTTAAACTAAATAATTGCAAGTTTTTAATACAATAAACTTATATTTAGCATTTGGATTGTTACAAAAAAAATATATATATAAAAAATTAATCCATTCAAAATTAGCTAAAAACAATCTAACACAATTAGTTGGCTTTTAGTCATAAACCACTTAAAAGTTTTGTGGCCTATGCAGAGAGAGAGAGAGACAGTAGAAGAGACACACAACAGTAATAAACAGCAAAGCCCTCAGCATCCTCAACGTCCTCAACAGCATCCTCGTCATCATCATCATCATCTAGAAGACAAAAAGCCAAGTAGCTCTTCTTAAAGGCATCAACCCAGTAAAATCTATCTGTTTTACCTGTAGTATGCCACTCAAGAGACGGTATTAAACAATAAGACTTTGCAGAGCTTAAACACACACAATGAGCAGACAGACAGACGGTTTGTTGTATGAGACTGAACAACAAAATACTTGAAAAGAATTAAATATTTAATAAAAAGAATAAATAAAACAAAAAGAAATTAAAATGCAACAGAGAAAATGCGGTCATGAACGAAATCAAAAAAAGGGTTCAAGAAAGAAATCAGGCTGATGCGATTCTCTCAGTCGAGAGTGGGAGCATGAAAGGATTTGATTATGAAAAGACACCGCGAGAAGGAGAAGTAGATGTAATGGAATTTTTAAAAGTAATTTACAACGATTTCAAGACGTCTGATTCCGATTCGTCAAACACAATTTTATTATTAAAAAAATGGGCAAAGCCACGCCCATACTAAGTAAATTTCAGTTTTCAAATAGTTTTAATTAAGCGATACTTGTAAAAAATTTCACACATAACGGACTTCTCGGGCAATGCAATTAAATACTTAACAAAGTGGGCAAAGCCCCGCCCAAAAAAAAACAAACATATTTTTCCCTTTTATTCTACTCAAGCGATTTTAATGAAACTTTGTACACACAATGAGTTTCATAGACACAACAAATTTTATGACTACAAAGTAGGCAGTGCCACGCCCATGAAATGCAAATAATATTTTTTTAATTATTTCTAACTAAGCGATGCTTGTAAGACTTTACACACACCTCACTGGGCTCAGATAAAGCAATTAAATGCTTTAAAAGCGGGCAAAGCCACGCCCACAATAAGTAAATATAATTTTCCTACTAATTATAATCAATCGATTCTAATGAAACTTTATACACACACTGAGCTCCGCAGACACAATAAAATTTAATTATTAAAAAGTGGGTAGTGCCACGCCCATGAAAAGTAAATATTATTTTTCGACTACTACGAGTAAACCACTTTAAACCATTGACAATGCAATTTTATGGTTAAAAAATGTGCAGTGTCACTCCCATATAAAGTAAATACATCTCTTTCGACTACTTATGTTTAAAAGCTTGTTTACACATTACATTTTCGCGACAATACCAAGTATATATTCCTCCTTACTCCGTAACTATTTGTCAACGTCCCTTCAAGACAACGCTAAAAAATAAGCTCTTGCCTACTTGCTGTGGACTACTAATTGCTACTACATGTTAACAGCCTCTTACTGCTCTCTAAGGCCTAGAAAATAGGAAGAGAATATTAAAAGTAGTCAACCGTTTTCGACAGCGAGTGAAGCAGAGCTTATGTTTTTTTTGCCTTGATGTGGCGTTGACAATAAGTTACGGAATAATGGGGATTATTTTTCAACTACATACTTCTTTCTGGTCAGCAGCTCCTTAAGAAACTCCAAATTTTTTTATTAATAATTTCATATAATAGAAGTGACAAAAAATACACATACGAGTATGTATGTCTGTATGAATGCAATTTATTGCTGTTGCAGGATTGCGACTGCCTTTTAATATATACTTATGTATATTTTGCAAAGGATTTCTCTTACTGTCTGTGTGACGCATTTCTTTTTTTCTTTTATTTTAAAATCTTTTATCTAAGGAAATCTTTTCATTCATAAATTTAAATGTAGACTTAGAGGAGACAGACAGATTTATAATACATACAACAACAAAAGTTTGCTTGCTGCACCAAAAAAATAAAAAAAATAAAAATAAAAAATAAATAAACATGCACTTTATAAAAATTATTTAACTAAATCATTTGATCAATCTGTTGATTTGGCATTTTACAGCTGTTACGATACAAAATATATTAAAGATCAAGTGTGGGCGTAATTGCTGCAAATAAACTAGAGTAGATTGCAACAAAAAATATACATAAATAAAACAAATAAATATTATAAGTCAAAGACGCTCAGGCCAGGCCAGGGCAGGCAGGCAGGCAGTCATCAGGCATTTCTTCAATCAAAAAATATTTAGATCAGCGGAGCAAGTGCAAAATAATTTACACGAAAAATCTAGCAGATGGCAACTTAACGAAAAAAAAATGATTTGCACATAAATCCGTTAACAACAGAAAACAAACAAACAAGCAAACAAGAAACTAAACAAACTGTCACTCTTGATTAAATTCAAATGCAGAGCTGGGCATGTGTAAAAATTTTTAGAGCAAATAGTTTAGCTGCTTTTGGAGGTGTGTTTGTTAATTGTATCTACTTTTTATCTTTCTAAAATTGTTAAAACTAATGAAATTTTGTTGCAATAATTTATAATAATTAATTGGTGCATTTAAAAATTATCAGATTTATCGTATTGTGACAATTTCTCAAGTAAATGGAAAAAGGATGTGGGAAAACAAATTATACAAATATGCGATGAGATTTTTTGTAATAAAACTATAAATTCTTTCTTTAGTTATGTAATAAAATAGTTTAAAAGCTAAATTTTAAAACTTTTGTTATCAAAACACGAATTAAATTACAGAAGTGTAATATGTACAATAACAATATTTCAACTCTTAGTACTGCGTTTTTTTTTCAAAGAATGTCTTTTATAAAATGAAAAATTTTAATATTGTAAAAGTCTTCAACAAAGACAGAATTAACAAGTTTTTTTTTGTTAATTGCAAAGAAAAAAAATCTAAAATAAATTTTATTTTATACCTAACCTCAAAACGAAATATAATGTGCTGTAAAATTTCAATACTTTATAGGTATTTTATTCCATAAAAAAGTAATAACTCACAGTTTTCATAGCAAGGAAATTTAAGTCATTGGCTTTAATTGCCTAAACTCAAAAATAATTTCTAAAGTAAGCAGTTTGTGAAAAATGTCAATCTTTTAATTTTTTTTAATAACAAAAAATATTTTATTTTGCACCTAACCTTAAAACTAAATTTTAGAATGAGCTGTTAAATTTAAAAAGTTTAAAGATATGTTATTCGCTAAAGCTAAAGTAATAAATGACAGTCTTTATATCAGATAAATTTAAGTAATTAAAAAAATTTTCAACCTAACCTCAAAATTAATTTAAAAATAACTAGTTTTAACAAAAAAATTTAATGGTATGACAGTTTTTATTAAAAAGAAAATATATTCCAGTTCTTAATTTCGCTACATTGTAAAAACTAAAAATTATTTTCAACCTAACCTTAAAACTAAATTTTAGAATGAGCTGTTAAATTTAAAAAGTTTAAAGATATGTTATTCGCTAAAGCTAAAGTAATAAATGACAGTCTTTATATCAGATAAATTTAAGTAATTAAAAAAATTTTCAACCTAACCTCAAAATTAATTTAAAAATAACTAGTTTTAACAAAAAAATATAATGGTATGACAGTTTTTATTAAATAGAAAATGTATTCCAGTTCTTAATTTCGCTACATTGTAAAAACTAAAAATTATTTTCAACCTAACCTTAAAACTAAATTTTAGAATGAGCTGTTAAATTTAAAAAGTTTAAAGATATGTTATTCGCTAAAGCTAAAGTAATAAATGAAAGTCTTTATATAACATAAATTTAAGTAATTAAAAAAATTTTCAACCTAACCTCAAAACTAATTTAAAAATAACCAGTTTTAACAAAAAAAATTTAATGGTATGACAGTTTTTATTAAAAAGAAAATATATTCCAGTTCTTAATTTCGCTACATTGTAAAAACTAAAAATTATTTCATCCTAACCTTAAAACTAAATTTTAGAATGAGCTGTTAAATTTAAAAAGTTTAAAGATATGTTATTCGCTAAAGCTAAAGTAATAAATGACAGTCTTTAGATCAGATAATTTTCAGCAATTAAAAAATTGTTCAGCCTAACCTCAAAATAAATTTTAAAAATCACTAGTTTTAACAAAAATATTTAATGGTAGGATAGTCTTTAAAAAAAAAGAAAAAGATTACAGTTTTTAATTTCACTAAATTTTAAAAACTAAAAATTATTTTCAACCTAATCTTAAAACTAAATTTTATAATGGGCAGTCAAACCACAAAAACTCAATGGTATATTATTATTTTTCACCAACTAATATAGTCACAGTTTTTATATCAGATAAATTTAAGCAATTGGAGACATTTTTCCATCTAAAATCGAAATTGTTTCGTAAATAACCAGTTTTATACAAAAATTCTTTATAGTATTAAATTTTTAATCGAAAATTATTTAAAAATTGTTTGTTTCAATACATTATTATAATAAAAATATTCTTCAATTTGAAACTAAAATAAAATTTCACACTTTTTATTGAAAAATCATATTAAATTTTACATTTGTTTTTCTGTGCCTTAAAGTGCTTTTACAAATTGTTCCTTATCATTTCATTTTTATTATTTGTTTTCAAATCTTTTCTTCCTCTAACCCTCTTTCCAGTACAATCCTTTAAGCCATCAAACACTCCGCTATCCGCTCATAAATCGTTTTCAACATACAAAAATATACATTTTTGATTTAACAACTTTAAAAAACAAACTCGTGACATAAATGTCATCATTACAGAAGTAGATATTTTTACGATGATTTAATATTGACAATAAAAGTAACTAAAACGAGTATTTGTAAAAATCAAGATAGATGAAATAAAACCAGATATAGGATTTGAGAGAAGTGGAAATTTGGGGATTATAATTGAATGCAAAATAGTGAATATTCTGAAAACTGTAGAATATTCTGTAACAAAACTCACGAACTCTTGATATTCTCTTGCCGTTCTGTTATTGTTTGAAACCTTAAGAGTTGCCTCTAAAAAAGTGACGCATGTAACTTAAAGTTGTAATAATAATGAGGTTATTGCTGTTGGTATTTACTTAATGACTTAATGTTATTGAGTTGTTTATTTAAGTGTTGGTATTATATTCTTGTGTTTTATTTAAACAAATTGTGGCATGGTGGCACGCTTTGTGGCTAAAGCAGATATAAATAAACTAAGAGCAACAAAAACAACGAATTCTCAATAGTGTTTAGAAGTATTATTTCTTTTGATTGCTAATTTCTGCATGTAGAACCTAAATATTTTCTATGGATTTCTTAAGCGGCTACGAATCGTTTACTATTTGAGTTTTAAGAAATAATCCTAAAGAAATTTATTTTTTAATCTTTTGATATTTTTCATCCATCAACTATTAAAATTATTTTTTTTATTTTTCAAATCAAAAATATTTGTTAAAGTTTAAGCTTTCATTACCAAAAGATACTAACAATATATCGCTCCTTTATTGCAACGTAGTCATGTGTAAAAACAAACGAGGTTTTCGAATTAAGAAAGCAGAATTATATTCATCGCATCGTTCTTCAGCATGTGTTTCATACAAAGATCTTGTTTACTCACCTCTTGAAAGGACAATACTTTTTTTATTTTTCCATTGATGCATAAATTAAAAACATTAAACTGGTTTTCTAAAGATCAAGATTTTTTTGAGATATGACTACGATGCAATAAAGAAGCGATATAATAAATAACAAATGAGGAGGCTTTTTAATTTTGAGGGAATTTCAGAATTTAAGCGATTTTTTTCAAACTAACCTCAAAGTTAGTTTAACCATTTTGCACCTTATTAAACAAATGTAATGGCATTATATATTTTTGCTTTAAATTAATTATCGGCAGTCTGAATTTTTGGAAAAATTCCATTAGAGAAACCTTTTTGTGATTTTGTTTAAAAATTTTAATTGAATTGTATATTTGAGCATAACATTAATAATTGGCAGAGTCAATTTTTTACATATTTAAACTATACAAATTTTAAAAATTGGCAATTTACTAGTACTCTAGTACTCGTATATATGTCAAATGCATCATTTTAGAATGATAGTGGGAGTATGCTTAGATGAATATTAATTTAAATTTTCTGTAAATTTTAGTTTTTGGAATTTTTATTTTAAACTAACCTCAAAGTTAGTTTTGTCAATTTTTAATTAATTTAAAGAATTTCGATGGATTTCTATTTTTTTACTTCAAGTTGACTACAGACAGTTTGAATTTTATGGAAATTTTAATTATATATACATTTTTTCAGCCTAACCTCAAACTTAACTTCAACTTTAAGGCCGTGTGCTTTAATTTAAAATGTTTAATAGTATTTTAGCATAATGCAAATGCAGAAAATTGTAATTATATATAAACTATACAAAATTTATTTATATTATTTTATAAGTATTCAAAATCAATTTAAATATGCCCGCCTTCTTTTTACAACTATCGAAATAAAAAAATAAATAAAATAATATTCGTTCTTAATAGAAAATACAATTATTATATAAAACAATTGTTATTCCTCACAGAAAACTGAGAACTGGAAACTGACTAAAACTATATATGGAATTTTATCATTATCTGTTTTTATTGTGAAAAATTTATGGAAACAATATTCATTGATAAACAAATGACTGAAAACTTTTGATTAAAAGAAATTTGGCGTTAAGTCTTTTTTCTGCCCTAAACTCAAATATGGAGAAGTTTCAAAATTTTTTACTTTTTTTTGCATTATATTAGGTTGTTCACAAAAAATGTTCTTCAACCTAACCTAAAATTTTTAATTGTATGGTAAAACAAAAACCTTCAATGGCGACTCATTGACTAACGTAAAAATTCTTATTTTAATAAATTTATTTTTAATAAATTTAGTTTTTAAGCTTTAATAATGAAAAAAAAATCATGGTTTTAAATCAAAGTAGTTTATTAGTATTTTATATGTATATTATAAACATTAATTAGTAGTTTATTAATATAAAATAAATTTTGTTAAAAAAATATCTTTCAAATATATAAATTGATTTTTCTATAGTAAAATAAAAATTTCCAATGGCGACTCATTGATTAACGTAAAAAAATTAAGCGAAAGCTTTATTTTTTAAAAAATTAATTTTTTGAACTTTATTAATTAAAAAAATAAATTTATTGAAGGTTTCAAATCAAAGTAGTTTTGTTAAAAAATTATATTTTGATTATTGAATCTTTTTTATACAAGTTAAATTTTTATAATTCAAACTATTTTACATAAATTGCTCACATTTTTGTCACACTGTAATTCTGCTCCCTTTTCTTAACAAGTCTTAAGTTTTATTTCATTTTAATGTCTTGTTTTGCACCCCCTCGTCATTAAAATTAGAGCATTTTTATGCTTGTTTGTGTATTTAAAGAATGAAAAAAAGTTATGAAAAATGTAACAGAAAAAAGAAAACAGAGTCAGTCTATAAAAGAAATCTTAACACTTGAGGACCAAAAAAAGAGGCAAAATTTTTGCCGGCTGCTGCTTGGTTTTTTTTCTCCTTTAGTCGTAAAGCACAATCACAGTGTTTGTGGGTTTTTGTGCGAAAAAAAAACTGCAAGTTTGCATTCAAAGCACGTTTTAGCAATTTCTCATAAAACAAACGACTATTATATCGCTTACAACATGCAACAAAAGCAAGAGCAACAAAAAAAAATAGAAGCGAGAAAAGTACCAAAAGTATTGCCGTGTAAAATGCTGTTGTTTTTTTTATTGGGTGGCAATGTTTATTAAACCTTGTATGTACTACATATGTTTTTTTAGAGAGAGAGAAAGAAGTCAAAAGCCACCTCTTGAAGAATTTTTTTTCATACTTGTTTTTAGTCACTGACAGCAACACGTACTTTGGGGATGGCAGTTTTTTCTGACACTTTGCTTAACACTTTATTTTTTTATTGCAAAAATTTCTTTGTAACAATTTGTAGTAGAGAATTATATTGTGTGTTTGTGTGATATATTATAAGTTTGCCACTAAAAAGAGCTTATTTTATATAAATTTGTCTTTATAATAATGATGGTTACAATAACACCACAATGAAATGTCTTTCAAAAAAAAATATAAAAAATACTTTGAGATATTGCCATGTCTTTATCAACATCATCATACTGACAAAGTGATAATTTCCTTAAATTAGATTTATTAGGAAAAAACAAAAACAAAACAGATATTGAAAAAAAACCTCAAAAATTAAACTGTAGTCCATTGACTTTGAAAATCAAAGAAAATAAATTATTTTGTAATATTTATTACCTTCAAATCGATTAATTTACAAATCAATTTTAATTAAAAAAATTTTTCAATCTAACCTCAAATAATTTTTTGTTTAACTTTTACTATTATCAGAAAATTTGTTTAATTTCACATTCTTTAGCAGCATGAAAAACAAGTGGCAGTTTAATTTTTGTACAATTATTACAACAATTTTTTTTTTCAACCTAACCTCAAAGTTATATATTGTAATTTTCACTTAAAACAAAAAAATCACGGCATGAAATTCACATTAGACTTAGGAAAAAATGTATCGGTAAAGAACTATGCTAAGTTTTTTAATGTTTAAATATTTTTCCAAATTCATTTCGGATATTTAGGGGTTTCCTTAAAATCGTATAACCTTACATTGCACTATTTTATGAAAGAAATTCGCAGCGTTAATTTCTACAGCATTATTGATTTTTTTAAATATATATTTCAAGCTAACCTCAAAAATAACTTTAATAAATTTTAATTTAATTGAAAAAAAAAACTTGACTATTTAATTTTTTTGCCAACATAAAAAATCTGTTTCAAATTAAAAGTCTTAAAATTAAGGTGTTTGAAAAATTTTGTGGAACCTAACCTGAAGGCTGATTTTATGCAATTTGTTTAAGCAAACAAACTAAATGGTATTACATTTCGCCATAAAAAATCAACTTGACTATTAAAATGTTTGCCCAGCTTTACGTTAAGGAATATGTTTTCAACCTAACCTCAAAATTTATTTCCGAAATCTATGGTTTAATGCACAGAACTTTATAGTGTTCGCATTATTAGTAGCAATGATATAAGTGGCTGAGTTAGTTTGTTAAAAAGTAACGGATTTTAACAAATTGTTTCAACTTAACCTCAAAAATGATATATTAAATTTTTATTTTAGTTTAAAAAATGTAACGGCTTTACATTTTTTGACTAAAGAAAATAACTTGATAGTTGCCTTTAATCTATTAAATATATTATCAACCTAAACTCATATTATACATTGTGCTATAGCAATGACTAGAATTCACCTGCTGCGTCTTCACCACCAATCTGGTTCGAAGGACTATATATAAGACAAATATTGTAGGTTTTGTTAACCTTAAACTTTGTATCTGCCGTGTAATGTTTAAGGTACTGAAATTATTCACTCTCCGGATCGAGGGTCCACGATTTGTGGATATTCTCTCAGTAAAATTAACTGCATTCTCGTGTGCATTTTTATACCATTTTGCATTGCATCCCCAAGAAATTCGGATAATTATTGAACAGCCCTCGAGCAAGCGCCGAAAACTAGTGTCATTTAGAGCCATAAAAAAAACTGAGAACATTTCGACCATAACCAGAGTTCATAATTTACTTTATTATTACATTTTAATTCCATACACCTTTCAAGCAGGCACCTGACTTACTGACGGGCTGGTTCGTTACGTGCTGAAGATTTTTTTTTGATTTTTTGCTATTAACTTCCAACATGTCTTCCCTACAGGCCATCAACTCAGACATCCACCAATTACATAGTTAAATACCAAATCCATCCCACTATTAACTTGACAGTTTTAAAAGTACAACAGATTTTAAATGTCACGTTATTTCTAATTTTTTTAACACATTTTTATCACCCAGCTGAAGTAACCACAACGTTTTTTGGGAGTTTTCTTTCAAATATATTTTAAGCGAAATTATGTTTTTTTTCAACCAAAAATGTAATATGAACAGAGAACAAAATGTGTGATATTGTGAAACTGTGAAAGCTTTAAGTGTCATTACAGCTAAATTTTGGAACATTTGTTACCATTACATAGAAGTTATTTGAAAGCAAAAAGTATTAACTACTAAATTTTACAAATAACAAAGCATGTATGTAAGTATATATGATATAACAAATTACTAATTTCAAACTTACCTTTAAACAACACCGTGTAGCTTTCCTTGTGAGGAGCAGAAGGTTCCCCTGAAAGGTACCCTCATATGCCTCACAACTTTCCATATTTTATCTGTAAATAAAGTAGAAATGCTAGATTTAGTATCTTTTTACGAATATCTATTTAAGTTTTGTTTTTTGCAAAATATTATACATTTTTTCTTAAGCTGCAGCATATTTTTAACAATGATGTCGCTTCTGTTTTAATTTCTTTCCTCTACATTATGGGGCGTTAATATTTTTAACTCAATTGACTCGTAGAAATTACATTTCTTATGATTTGCCTTAATTTTGTCAAGGTTAATTAACTTTAATTGACAACAATAAAATAATTTATCTAGTATTTTACGTTGAGCAAGGATCTAAGGAAGGTCCTTTCATTTTATTACATTTTTACCAAAGAAAATTTTCGTATATTAATTTCGTTCTCACATTTTTTGCGGTATATTAAGGGAACAAACAAATTACTGTAAGTGCAGAAAAAACTTATAAGATCTTGAACTGAAATGTGGAAACAAACTTTAAATGAGTTTGTGTGTGCTTTAACATAAAATAGCAATATTAATTTTTACTACTACGTCCATTTGTTGGCTGTGAGCCTTTCTTCGGCGTCATTGTCGCTCACATTAAGGAGACGATACAAGCATGGTCCGAACGTGAATTTTTTGACACATGAACGTCCACTTCTGGGTTAAGACAGTTGAAGAGATTTGTGACCCTCTCCCGTGGCAAGGCAGGTATGCTACTTTTACTGGAGAAGGTGGAACTTAAGCTACTTGTTATCCTATTTACTGGGCACTATGTTTTTAGAAACTACCAGGTTATAATGGACAGTGTAAGTAACAGGATATGCAGATGTTGTGAGTTTGGTGATGAAATGTCAGAACATTATGATCTTCCACCTGGCAGGGTAATTGACTTTATACGAAGCCTAGGCCTGATATGGTGAGATACTCGGGCTGCAAAAAATATGCTCTGGGTCGTGGCTCGTATAGTCTTCTATATATATTCAACAAATACTACAAATATATGATATCCAATAATTTTTAGGTTAAAATTAAAATTTAAATGATTAAGTTTTACTTAAAAATCACAATTTTCATGACTTTCTATTCCTTTCAAAAAAATTTTAAACATTTGGCCGCTCCAGTTGCGAAGAAAATCTAGTTAAAACAATTTTGTCCACCCAACCGCAATTAAACTTGAAGATCTTATGGTTTTGGGTAAAATGTGTATTGTTATTAAGCATCTGCAAATGTAAGGAATACTACAGTTTTTATTTTTAGCACATTTAAAATCTACGAAATATTTTTCAACCTAACCTCAAATTTAAATTTTTGAATTTATGGTTTTATTGAAAATCGTTTATGTTTTTTTCAAGTCTAATATTAGCGAAATACTCTACAGTTAATTGTTTTAATTATTTAATTGTTTTCTAATATTTTTTCAACCTAACCTCAAAGTTAATTTGTGTAATTTTTACTTAATTCACAAAATTTTAATGGAGCTACATTTTTTAAGCTAAAAGAACTATTTTACAGTTTTAGTTTCAAGCCAATTCAAAATAATTGGCATGGTTATTATATTGCAAAATTTTAATAAGTCTAGAAAACATTCAATCTAACCTCAAAGTTAATCTTTAAAAGTTATGCGTTAACTAATAAATTATAGCAGGGATGAATTCCACAACATAAAGAAAATTATTGGCAGTAATAGGTGCTATCGAATCAAATTTTTTAACATTTTTTTATACTTTCCTCAAAATACTTTCTACTGCAATTTGCACTTTATAGATAAAATTTTAGAAATATAGTACATTTCTTGCGATAAGGACAGTTTTAGCTTGAACCAAATTTACATTTTTAATTATTTTTTTTTTCAACATAACCTCAATGTTAGCTTTTCGTTAATATATTGTTATTTGAAAAAATTTAATTGAGTTATATTTTTTTAAGAAAATGGAAATATTTTCAAGTTTTAGTTTTATGAGAATTTCAACTATTTAATAATTTTTTCAACCTAACCTCAAAGTTATTTTTTAATTCTTATTTTTTTAATTTAAGTACTTATAAAAAATATTTGACGGTGTTAATAACTTGGCTAATTTCAAATAGCCTAAACATTTTTTATCTGATCTTAAAAGTTAATTTCTCTGTTTAAAGAAAAAATATGGAGAAAAAAAACAGCAAGTTAAAAAAGTTCTAAAGCCTTTGATGAATTATGTTTCTTTATATGTGTGCGTACTCTTTGTTTTCATGCTTAGTGACTTTAAAGAAACAAAAGCTTTCTTTGAAATCTCTTTTAAGTCTTGCTTGGAAGAATGCTAAAAGTTTTCATATAACCTTCTTCTAACTCATGGGAACTAAGCCATCACTATTGTAGATACTTACGCATGGGTTGCCTTTTTATCGTTTCCTTTTGAAAGCTTATTTATTTATTGATAAAATGTCATCATGTTTATTTTCGAGTTGCATTTAATATTTAATGGTACCTTTAAATACCGGCAAGAATGTAGTACCGAAATGACATGTATTTCAAATTGATAACAATTGTTGCATTGTTTAAGTTTTATTTATGAACTGATACGGTTTTTTACAGAAAAAAAATCTAAAAAAAAATAATCAAATATTTTTTTGTTATTAGAAAGAAATAAATGGTGTTAATTTTTTTTTCTTTGCGAAGGCTAAACTGGGTCAAACAAATTATTAAATGTCGTTCAAACTGATAAGGAAACATTTTTATATTGTTGTGTTTATGAAGGGATTCTCTAACAGATATTGCAGTTAGTGAGTGCACTTGAGTATTTTTAGTAAGAGTGTTTTAGTATAAGAGATCAATAAATGTGAACGCATAAGTGTGCGGTCCCAAATATTTTTTATAAAACTATAAGTTTATTTTAGAAAATATCAAGACCTTTAACCCTTTGTTGTCTATAATTACACTTCTGTGTAATTTTAAACATAAGAGCACATTTTTGCCGGTTATAGAGTGACGTAAAGCAATTAATTGAGTCACGAGATTTCGAAAATAAATATTTCACAAAAAAGTACGCCATATGACAATATTCAGTAATAATTTCCGTTGACTAATATTCTGCTATTTATTATTCAAATCACTGAAGTAGACAGCAGCAAGCAAATTATATATTACTTTTATTTTGTAATAATTTGTATAAATAAAATAAACAACCTTTTTTTTAATTCTTTGGCTGTTAATCAAATTTGAAAATTTTATAAATAAATTAAATTTTTATTTGTGTAAAGAAACACAATGTTTAATTTAAGAAATAAATTCAAAATGTAAAACAAACAAAAATGTTTATAAAGAAAATGACAAAAAGTATGACAGCAACTGGTCAAGAGCATTTCTTTCATATTATAAATAAATATATAAAAAAAATTAGACAATTAAAATTAAAGCATAAAATAAACAAACAAAAGCTAAATATTTAAAAATATTTGAGAAAATTAAAAAAAAAATCCTAAATAAGATATTGAAAAGAAATTTTATTAAAAATTGTATACTTATTGAATTTTAATAATAAAATTTCTTTTAAATAACTTAATCTTTTAAAAAGTTAATCTTAATAATTCATATTTTTATGAGAAATTTTTATTGCACTGTAATCCTTTCTTTCTGGAAGTTAATTGACCATGTGAACGTATTTAAACGAACGTATATAAAAAAATTACAAGCCTCACATGAATTTTTTATGATTTATTTTTTTATTTGAACATTTTAATAGCACTATTTTTTTAATTTAAAATAATTTGCAGTTTACATTTTTCGAAAAATTTAATTATTTAAATTAAAATTTAAACTAACCTTAAATTCAATTCTTTTAATTCCTTGAACTGTAAATAAAATACTTACAGCTTAAAAATTTTGAAAAATTCAATTTTAATTTTGAAAAAATCAAAAAATGTTTTTCATTGAAAATTGTTAATGATATTGTTTTTTTACCAGAAGACAAAGTAATTGGCAGTTTGAAATTCAAGAAAATTTTAATTATTTACATTTTCTTACAACCCAACCTAAAACTCTAGTTTTATAATTCATGGTAGTATTAAGAAATTCCAAAGAATTTATTGTTATTCGCAGTAGAATTCGTTTATATTTTAAAATTTTCAAAATAATCAATAACAAAGAAAACGCAGCTTCGAAACCACGCAAACCGGAGTATTGAGGTAGAGCCATTTAAAATATATATCGCACTTTTTCAGCAATACTGTATTTACTCAAAATCTTAAAATTTTCAATAGAAGAAAAATACTTTTGGATTTTAAATTGAAGACAAGACATATGGAACTTTTACAGCGAGTAGATATAAATATTATCTGTAAATTTTTAATAAAAAGTGAAAAAAATAAAAATTTCGCATTAATACACTGATGTTGAAAAAATGCGATATTTATTTAAAAGAAAATTAATATTTACCCAAATTCCTGTTCTCTATTATTTTCCTTTATTAAAGACAATTTATTTGCTAACTAAATTTATGCTTTCATTATAATGTTTTCATTTGGAAAAGTATCTTTCCATTAAGCATTAGGTTGCATGCCACAAAATGGTATTAGAAAACTGCGTTGGAAAAAAACTTTTACTAGGCTAGACCGAAAATTCCACTGAAACCTAATGCACAATTGACTGAGCAAAAAAATCCCTCAACTATATTTTTTAAATACTTTCTTCCATGGCATATTTAAATTTGATTACTAAAGCAAATGAACAGCAGCAAGGAAGCAAGTTGAGAAAAAAAATCAATGACTTTAAAATGTTATTGACTTTAGAAAAAAAAGGAAGAAGAAGTTCGTATAACTGTAATATAGACAATAACAAATTAAAATGAAAGAAAAAGGTTGTTGATTTTAAAAACCACAATTAGAGGAAACAAAAAAAATATATATATTCTCTATCATCCTGTTCCTTAGAGAACATAAAGCGAGGAAAACTAAATTTTGGTTGAAATCAACTTTAATAAAGCCACAGGTGGGTTAGTCACATGTTAGAAAACACATATCTACATATAAATGCTATATACAAGATGTCAGTATGCACATATACAAAAGCACATACATACAGTATATAAGTATGTATATATGTACATACATACTTACATAAATAGTAATACCGTGTTCCACTGTCAAGCTGTAGAAATGCTTTATTAAAGTTTACATGAAACCGAGACAGTAATTAAAGGTACGGTCGCATCTGACAAACATTTGCCGAAAAAAACGTAACCAACAGTCAAGCTAAATTTGCATTTTCTTTAATTCCAATATTTTTTTTAAATATGGATTCGCATTTATTAAAAATAGTATAAAAATAGCATTTTGCGGCATAATTGACTTCATTTTGTGATATAAAAACAAATTTTTTATAAAAAACGTTTGCAAAATTTTATTTGTTAAACGATATTTTTTTTTAACAATTTTTTAATATTTCCCTGAAGAAGCCACACAAGGAAGTGGCGAAATATCGGTTAACTAATAAAATTTTTTAAACGTTTTTTATAAAAAATCGAGATAAATTAGATCAATTTTAAAAACAAAAGGTCGAAAAAATATATAAGAATAGCATAAAAACAATGTTAAATCACACTAACCCTAAGCAAAAGTAGTGGTTACCTTTTTTTGGACAAATGTTTGCCAAGTGTGACCTTAAGTTAAAAAAATTTCACAATTTTTTTTTGGAAATCTCTAAAAAAAATACTTGCAAGGATTACGAAAATATTTACAAACATATTTCTTTATAAAATAGAATTTATAGTTTCGATCTCGAAATGTAATAAGACAAGTGCCTCGGCTTTAGAAGGTGCCATGAAAGCTTGCGAAAGGTATAATTTTTAGCTGCAAATTTTGTTAAATGTTTTACAATAAAATTTAAATTTCAAAAATAGAATTTGCTAAAATCCTTAAATTATTCATAAAAGCAATAAAATCTGGCATTTAATAATCGAATGTAAAGAAATTTTAATACCATTCAAATTTCTTCACAAAACTGGCTAACGTAAAAAATTATTTGACTTTGAGGTTAAGACGAAAAAGAAAGTTTTTAAATAAAATTTCCGAAAAATTAAAACTGTCAATTACTTGCTTTTCAGTAAAGAATGTAATACCAGCCAAAGTCTACAGGTTAGAAACAAAATTTTAAAAATATATTTTAAGGTTAAGTTGAAAAACATTTGCTGTGGCATAAATTTGATTGAAATTCAAACTTCGAATTTAAACTAGAGTGCAGAAATATAAGTTTTTACAAAAAATTAGCTATAAAACAGAAATTAAAAAAAAAACAAATTTGTAGGTTATGTTGAGAAAAATTTGTAAATAATTGAATTTTCTAGGAAATTAAAAATATAATATTTTTCTTTTCAATATCTAATAAAAAAACGCAATAAAAAACAAAATAACTTAGATTAAAAAAAAACCCATACAGAGATTATTTAATTTGAGATTACATGTATTCAAAAAAGTTTTGAATATTTTAATATATTCGAGAAGTAAAAACCAGTTTTTTGCCAATTTCAAACGTCTAGGATTTAAAATAATAAAAAAAATAACTTAAGAGTATAATTTTATCAAATGAACCACAATTTGTGTTATTTAAAAAGTATTAGTATTTTTACATTGTTTTTAAATAAAAAAAAATGTCTAAAATACTATATGCCAAACACCTGTTTTGCCGTCAGTAATTTCACTGCCAAAAACAAGCGTCGGCATCACAAAAAAGCTGTCAATAATTTGTCTAATAGGTCTTATCATTAACTGTTTAAAAGTTTTTCAAACAGAAATCACACCCACCCCTGAAAAGACCACCGAACTTTTTCTCATAATAATTACAAATATTTATATAGAAACATTTACACAAAATTATGTTCGAACTGTTTAAACAATTTGTTTTTCGAAAAGTATTTAAAAACGAATGGCTAATGAGAGCATATTGAAACATCAGCATTAAAAGTCGACGTAGTGGGGGAAAATGATATAAAATGATTAGATAAGAATCGTATTATAGTTTAATGACTTGTGTTGTTTTCAAAAATTAGGCAACTCTTTCCCCCCTCTAAGCGATCATACTACGATAATTAACAAATGACAGATACGAGTATATAAATTGTAAAAAAAAACAATTTAGTGAAAAACAAAAATTATTTATTAGAAATAATATATGTATTGTGAGATTTCTTGAAGAACTTTTATTGAATGTTTCTAAAATTTAATAAATTCTCTAAATGTTGAAATTTACCACTGGTCACCTTAATCCATAATTCACCACATTAAGCAGAGACAAAAACCCAGTATAGACAAGAAAGTTTTTCATTAACAGCCACACTCCCTTAATGTTAAAACAGCTAACAGAGATGTTGCGTTATAAGAAAGCGACAGTGAGGCCAAAGTAATTTAAGGCACCTACAATATTATATTAGAAAATATGTTGTTACAAATTGAGAAAATAATAATTTTTTTTCTCTAATCCTTAGCAAACTCAAAATGACTTAACATTCGAGGACACCTTCGATATCGATCAGTTCGAAGATGCTGTCTCATCGCCAAAATTGCGTAGTGCGCGTGACCTCGACGAACAGGCTTTTATCGACGATGAACTACAGCCCGTTGGCGAAAGTGATAGTGAGTCTTCGCACGGTGGCAGTTGGTTAATGCAAAGCGTTAAGCGAGTGCGTCGTGAGTTGGGCCGTTTGTTTGGCAGCGAAGAAAAAAAATCATTGGAAGGCAAGAAATTTGCCAAAAACCCCGCCAAAGCAGAAAAGCAACGCAAAAGACAAGCAAAATTGGCTGAAAAACTGAAGCGCAAAGCTTTGTTAGCCCATGTGGCTCAAACAAATAAGTCCAAGAATCGTTTAAACAAACGTCAGTCCTACGATGAAGTTGAGGGTTCCGGGGATGATAATGAAACCTATGGGGAGCGTGATATGTGTAAGTTTGAATATCTTAAAACCAAATGAAAAATAAACATTTTATATCAACTTTTCTTCTACTCATTTAAAGGGCAAACGTTATTCACTATCAGCGAGCCCTGGCAAGAGGAATATCGTATGGGCAAAGGCCATCAAGTGTTTGATGATTTGCAGCTACAAATCCAAAGTGCTTTTCATGATTTTGTCAATCAAAATTATGGTGATGATGAAGATAATTTCGTGCAGCCCATACTTATACGTGTAGAGTGAGTATACATTTTATTAAAAAAGACTTACAAGAAAAGCTTACAATTTACTAATTATTTTTAAAGCTTTGAAAAAAGTTATTTCAAGCTCAAGATACTTTTGGTAATTTTAGAAATTTCATTGTATGCAGTAGACCACAAATTAGAAAGCTTGCAAAAAGCTTTTAAAAGACTACTTGATTTTTTAGCAAAATCTACCAATATTAAAAAAAAACAATAGTAATATTTTGTGAAAACTTAGCAAAAATTTTAGAATTTGTAAAAAGCCTAAAAATCACTTTATGCATCATTTATAATAATCAAAGCACTAAAAATTGTTTAATGACAAAATAAGTTCAAATGTGATTATGAAGTTTTCTTGCGATATGTAAACTTTGTAACAAAAAATGTATTTAAAAATTTAAAACGTAATAAGTAATAAATTAATTTTCTATATAAATATTGACATTATGCTCAATAAATTAAAGATTAATTAAACTTAGAAAATAAAAGCTTTTTAATAAAATTTAGCAGTTAAAAATGCATAATTTGTGCATTATTTTAACGAAAATTGGAGATATTAAAACAAGTCTTATTTTTCAAAACCTTATTAATTAATATAATATAAACTCACTCACACACAAATTATACACATTTTAAAAGTTTTTGTAGCCAAAAAATATATTTAAAAAATTTGAGAAAAGTTTTGCACAATGAAGGAAGATTTTAAAAGCTTTTGCTATATTTCATAATTTTTAATATTGCCAAAAAACCAATTAAAAAATTATTTTAGCCTGAAATTTAAAAAAAAATATCAAAAGCTTTGAAAAGCTACTAATGTAAAAGAATAAGAAGCTTTTCAAAAGCTTTTTCATGACATGATTCCGTTTTATTTTATTTATTTTGAAATACAAAAATATATTTATAAAAAGTTATAAAGTAAAGTTGTATGCAAACTTACACAAGCCTTTTCCAAATACTATAATTTAAAAAAAAGCTTTAAATCACGTATTATAATGTTTATATTTTAATTATAATAAATAAAAGCTTTAGAAAGTTTTTAATTTCAAAACACAAGAAGCTTTCGCAAGCTTTTTGAGTATTTTCACAAAATTTTCCAATAAAATACAAGACTTATATCAAAAATGTTTATCAAAATAAAGCATTAAATGATTTTCAAAAGCTTTTTTACGATTTTTAAATATTTTGTCTAATTTTTTATTTCCAAATTACAAAATTTATCACCATATCAAAAGCTTTTGAAAGCATTAAAAACTTATTTTGCAAGTTTAAGACCTTTTTTGTTTTTAATATTAAAAAAAATTAAATAAAAGCAATAAAACACTGAAAACCGCATTATTTTGTGATGAAATTAAACAAAATATTAAGCTTCAAGAAGAATTTGGCCAGTTTTAAAATAGCTGTACATCTTGTACGAATTTTTCTTTATAAAAATTTGCACTGAGAAGTGCGTTCGTGTACATTTAAGTAACTTCATGAACTCTTAAGAAAAGTATATAGGAAACGAAAATAAGAGCATATAAAAGAGTTTACATTTTTAGTTTGAAAAAGTATACAAAATTTCAAAAGAATTCTTTAAAAAGTCTTCCTTTTGTTCATTATTGCAATTTTAAGCAAAATTCAACACAAGAAACTTAAAAAGAATTTTTTTAAATCCTTTATATTTTTCAAAATTACAAAAAAAAAAAAATAAAAAGCTTTAGGAAGTTTTTAGATCTACAATATATGTTCTTAAGTCTAAGAGTTGTTTTTTTTTTTGAGCGGCTATTTGTATTGAAACTGACAAAAATGTAATAAAAATGTGTTTAGACGAAACTTTTGACAAGAAATAGAAAAAGTTTTAAAACGTTTTTTTTTTGCTTAAAAGCACTTCTTCTGTTTTTCAAGTTTAGTTGAACTTGTTTCTTTAATAAATGCTAATTTTATAATTCTGCCCGTCTAGATCCACCAGTGACCTTTACCAAATCCACTGCGTTGTACAAGTGGATTTGCCCGAACGATGGAGTGACTTTGGCCAGCGTATGCGTCAATATTTATTGGAATATAAACGTTTTGGACAAGAATTCAGTGCCGATGCGGACAGCAGCTTTTATTTCAGACGAGTAAGAGGTAAGTTCATCAGAAAGCTTTGACTTTAAAATTAAAAGACCTCTAAATAGACCGGACTTTTAATGGTTTTACTAAAAACGAAAAGTTTATGACATTTCTAACAAGAAAATCTTCTAAGAATCTGTAATACATTTTTTGAAACAAGGGGTAGAATTTGAACATTTTTTTAAGATCATTCGACAAATTTCTTTGGTTAAATTTCTAGCATTAGAAAACACACTACTATACACATTTGTGTAAATATACATACAAAGACATACATGCACACATATACTCATACTAAAACAAACAACATTATCGTAAATTACTTTTTTTAAAAAGAAAAAAAAATACATTGAATCAAAAAAAAAACAAAACCAATTCATTCATTAGAACTACAAGATCACGAAAGTGTCGATGTAACAACCGATTACTCTCACAATGCTGCCGAAAATCATGGTGAAGGTGAAGGAGACATGAACCATGCTTATCAAGGTGCTGGTGAAGGTAATGACTCCCATAATAATAATAACAATAATGCCGGTGCTGTATATGAAAATGAGCCCTACAACCCAAACGCCCACCTTAAGTTTGGTGAGTGCGACGAACAAGGCTATTTCCACTGCCGCAACAATCAGGTGATCGAATGTGCTTTCCGCTGTGACAACAAGGCCGATTGTGATGATGATAGTGACGAAGACCGCGAAATGTGTGACAAATACTTTGAAGAAGACAAAGAGGCCGACGAAGAAGAGGAAGTGGACTTGGAAGGCCACGAAGTTGAAAATAATGGTGTACCCCATGTCGATCCTTACGGCGAGGTTACCGATAATCCCAACAATGACAATAAGAATGCCTACGATCCCTATGATTACGATAGGGAACAGGAAATGGAAAGAGAAAGACAATTGGAACTGCAACGAGAACGCGAACATCAAATTGAGTTGGAACGTGAAAGCCAAAGGCAAGCCGAACATGAAAGAGAACTGGCTGAGCAAGAACGTGCCAGGCAATACGAACAAGACAGAGAAAGAGAGGAACAAGAGCGTGCCAAGCAGTACGAACAGGAAAGAGAAAGAGAGGAACAAGAGCGTGCCAAACAATACGAAGAGGAACGTGCTCGAGAGGAGGCTGAAAGAGCTCGTCAATACGAATCAGAGCAGCAGGAGAGAGCTAAGCAGTATGAGCTGGAAGAACAGGAAAGAGTCCGCCAGCAGCAAGAAAGAGAGGAACAAGAACGTCGTGAACATGAACAACAACCCGAAATACAGCCCACGCATGCTGGTGGCGAAGAAGACAAAAGCGAGGAAGGCGAAGTTTACGATTGCAATGTCAATCCGAATGGTTATTTCGCATGTCACAGCGGTGAACTTGTACCTTGTTATTCTGTTTGCGATAATCAAATCGACTGTCAGGATGGCAGTGATGAAGATGAATGTCATCCAGGTAGATAATACAACAAAACATATTAAACAAGCAAACCCTACAGCAACAACAATAACAAATCAAAAACACTTATCCGCATTTAACACACACGCCTTTAAAAAGGACTACGTACTAATCAAACGCTTAAAATGCTTATTAATCTCTGTATTAAGTTGGGTCCTATTTTATGGTTTGCAAGTTTACTAACTTTGTCTTAAATAACGAAATTATTAAAAATATTCTAACTATTCTAACACTTTCAGTATTTTAATATTTTAATACTGGAAAACTGTAATTTTTAAATACTCTATCATTAATTTATTAACTCTGGAGTCAAACTAACTAAAACTTTAAGGGAGCTTTCTATCAAAATAACGAAAACTTTGTAAAAGAGTAAAGTATTTCAAAAGCTTTTCGAAGCCTTCAATTAAATAAAGAATTGTTAAAGAGTGGGTAATTGGAAAAAACTATTTGCAAAAAAATTCTTTTGTCACTAAACATTAATATTACGTTTTCAACAGATGATTTAAGCTTTTAGATAAAAAAAAAGACTGTAAAATTTTACCAGATATTTTAATCTTGACTTTTAAATATACTAAAGTAATTATTAAAATTACATACGAAATGCTTTTAAAGTATTTTGGTCCGAAAGTTTTTGGCAACTTTTGTAAGCTTTAGGAAATTTTAACATTTGCTTAAACAATAATTTTGATTCTGACATGAATATCACTAAAATTTGTTTTAAGATAAATATTTCTTTTAAAAGCACTGAGCAATTTTCGAAAGCGTTTTTAATGCTTCTCATCACGAACAAAATCTCAAAAATTCTTCCGCTTACGAAAACGTTTGTTATGAGTATTAATGAAACGATTTTGAGGTATTTCAAAAAGCTTTCGGAAACTTTTTTACCTTAAAGCTTAAAAAAAGTTTAATACTTACGGATTCATTTTAACATATAGCTTACAAAAACAGTCGGTAATTTTCGAAAGCTTTTTTTAATTGCTCTCATTTTCTTTAGAAATTTTTTCAAAAACACGAAAGTTTTTAATGTGATTTCTATTTCGAACTCTGTTTTGGATTTTAATCAAAAGGAATTTTGGTATTGAGCTGAAAATGTTTAATTAAAAACATTAACCAATTTATTTAAAAGTATTTCAGCTCGAAAGATAACGTAATTTTTTTCCGATTTTGAGACTTAGACGTTCGCGTTTTATTTGCAATGAGTTAGAAAAGTGTTTAAGCTTTTGTGTAAAAATATTAAATAAATATTTAAAAAATAATCGAGCATGTCATGGAAATCGATCGATTTGAAATCGCTCGTTTTTGAAAAACAAATCTTTGCCATATACGTATGTTGAAAATCGGACGATGTAGTAAAATGGACTTTAAACTCTAATAAAATATACTAAATATCGTCAATTATAAAAAAGCATCAGTAAAATTGCTTTTACTAGTACTCGATTTTTGAAATCGAGTGATTTGAAAATGATCGATTTCCATCACATGCCGGAATATTTAAAAGCTTACTAATGAAATTCTACAAGCTCAGAAATTTATTTACTTTAAAATTTCAACTAAAATAATTTCTAAAAGTATATAAGTCTTTAAAAAAGGATTCCAAGAATATACTCTATATACTTTATACTTTAACTAAAAGCTTTTTAAATCAAAAAATAAACACATTTTGATTTTAAAATTTCATATCGAAATTCGCTTAAGTTTATTTGTTGTTTTTTGGAATTGTAATTTTCTTCAGTAAAATAAAATCATAAAAATTTCTGAATTCAACATAAAAATATATCAGTAGCGAAAACAAGTATATTTTATAATTTTATAAAGCAGCATTTGAAATCTGTTTAAAGCTTTCAAGAATTTTATATGGATTAGTGATAAAAAAAACACATTTTAAACAAGAACTGCTTTAAAATAAGCAAAATTTTTAAAAGCTTTTTGAATTATTTGCACGCAAGAAGTTTAAATAAAAGATGCATTCGAATTTTATTAAGGATTTTATCATTTTATTAATGCAACATATGCTTACTTGGCTTTGGCTTAAAAATTTTCAAAAGCTTTTGAATTGCCAATATTTTTCAAGCGCTTTTAATCGTAAAACTTACTTATATTTCATTGCATATTATACAGAAAAAATGTTATCGTTAAAAGCACAATTTCTTTCATTTTCAATAATCATTAACAAGGTATTAATTAACACTATTAGTTTTGGACATTAAGACTAGCTAACATAGATTATAGAGTTAGATAGCTCCATATGTGTCCTGGCATAAAGAAAGGTACTTGCTGCTTAAAAAAACAACCTTTTTCAGGTTTTAGTTTTAGTTTGTTCCCTTTTTTCATTCCAGGTCATTTATTGTCAAGAGCTTTTAAGCACTAAAACATGCTGTTTTCGGCAATAATTCTAGTGTTAGAGAACTTTATTAACAATTTTAAACATTTTTTTTTTACTAGTTTTAAGTACCACAAAAAGCTTATTTATATTTAGCTATTTCTTCTATCTGTTATATGTCCCGATATATATATATATATATATACATAATTTTCTTTGTCATTTGTGTTTGTCTTGTGTTTCTCCAACTGTCCTCTGATTTCCCATCAAATTATAATTATTCGGCCTATTTCTTGTTTTCATAAAATCAAAAAAAAAAAAACGTCTTCCTCTGTCCCCAACTCTTTCCTGTTGTTTTTAAAAATCCTAAACATTTATGTGCGTGGTTTTTTATGTATTTGTGTTTCTGCGTTGCGAAAAGCTCTTCGCTCTGCTTTGGCTTTTAAACATTTAGAAACCTACGGAATGTTGCTTTCTATCAAAAGAAAAATATATTTTTATTATTTCTCAAGTTAAACAAAAACAAACTCCAAATTCCTTTAGACATTGTCACCGAAGAGGCTCCTGTTGAATTACATCCTGAAAACGAATCTCATAATGGCCAAGACTTTGAAGCTTCTGGCGAAGAATATAATCCGGTTACCGAAACCAGCCCAGTGTACACTAGTCAATATGATGATGGTTGCCGTGGCGATACCACATTCAAGTGTCCCGAAAGTGGCAAAACTATTTGCGACGAACATTTATGCGATGGCGAAGAGCAGTGTCCCGATGGTGAAGACGAAATGAATTGTCCCGTCGATGGCAATAATGGCGAAGATGGAGATTATGAACCTGGTACTGTGTTTTCTCTTATCACTCTGCTTGTGTTTTTTTTTTTGTGTGTGTTTTTTTGGAACATGTCTCTCATGTCGACAAGTTCCATATCATGTTATTCGTATCGTCTCATTATTATGTGCGTGTACTTTCCCCCCAAAAGCATTTCTTCGGAAATTGTGTCTGTCATTTAGAAACAACAACATGAACATTTTTAGCAAAAAACTTACAACCGAAAAAAAAATTATTTGAAAAAATCTCAGATTTAAATCGCTTAAAATAGTTAGAAAAAAACATAAAAATTTAAATAATCATGATTTTTTTAAGCGTTTAATTTTTAGGCATTTAATTATATTTTTTAAACTTTTGCATCAAGTAGATTTTTGTTATTACTGTTTCGTTTAAGTAACCGTGTAAGTAGCCTTGTTACTCTTAAATTTTATTGGTTTTTTTTTCATATTTATACATATTAAATTAAAAGTTAAGTTTTAAATATCGTTACGTTAAGTCTTAAGCAATTCGGAAAAGTAACCGGTTACTTTATTCAGCTTATTGTATTATAAAAATTTATTTTAGTACTAGTGCACTTAGAGAACACTTAAAAATGTATCATATGTTTTTGACATAAGTAAACATGTTCAGCAGTAGTGCTGTAAAAGTATTGAGTATTTGAGCACCGAGTAGTCAAATACTCGAATACAAATTTAAGAACTTAAATGGTTCAAATACCAAAATAAAAAAGTACCAAGAAAAAGGCTGATGTGCCACACTCCCATTCAACATACATACATTGCACTACTCTGTCTACGAATGTCACGTAACCTCGTAATGAAATTCTATATTCTATTCATATAACGAAAACGATCAGCTGATTCGACTTCATTTGCGATTCCACATTTACGTTCGTCTAAAGCGGCCTTTAGCAGTAGCAATTGCAACAAAATGATATTGGATACAAGTTCTTATGATTTATTAGAAATACAGCTTATGGTCGTTTACTTTATGTTTAATAAAATTTTAGCTATAAAATTAATAATGAAATGTGTACTAAGAGTATTAATATAGTAGAGTACACAGAACGCAAAGAAATACATGGTTACTTTTTAAGTAACCGGTTTGTTTTAAGGATTTTTGAATAAATTTTAGAAGAAAACATTAGTAACAAGCAGCAGAAGGCTTAATAAGACATTTACATTTAAAACTAAACGATATTTAGTAGCGGTTATTATCAGTAATAAGAAATATACTAACTATCTAATTTTGTTGCTAATCATCGCTCGCTAAATGTTTAATACAATCCTTTTAGTCTAAAAATTACTCGAGTAGAATGATCAAATATCTATTGTAAGTTTTCAATTTAGTAGAGAATACAAAAAATTGAAGAAATGGATGGTTACTTTTTAAATAATCGTTTCATTTTTAGCATTTTGAAATATCTTCTATTATTATACTTAAAAATATTTTACTTTTAAGTTGAAGAAAAAAATTAGATTTTCGAATAAACGATATTAAGCAGCGGCCACTTATTAAAACAAAACTATATTTTAAGGCCCGTATTCAAAAAAATAATAATTTGTATTTGTAAATGTAGTATATCAAGACCAATTTTTGATAAAAATTTTCTTTAAAATACATTTCAAAATCTTTTTTTTTTTTTTTTTTTTTTTTTTGGAATACGGCTGTAAGTATTTTTAGTGTAACATAGATTTCGTTAGAATTAAAATTTAGTTATTTAAATAATGTTAACTTAAAATGATTAGTTTGCAAGGCGGTTACTTTTACAAGTAACCACTTTTGTGTGATTTAGCATTTGTAGAATTATTCATCTGTTACTAAAACAAAACCAAACCAAACCATACCAAACCATGCAAATATTTCATCAAACATCTAACATTTGTATGTTAAATACTCAACATTTTGAAATGAATTTACATATTATGAAATTTTTAAATTAATATTCGAACTTTTGTTCTTCTACATTTTGCAAACGAAACGTACAGATACTCAATGTGAAGAATATGAATTCAGATGTGATAATCGTTGTCTGCCCAAAGAATATCTATGCAATGGTATTAGTGAATGTTACGATAACACCGACGAGCAAAATTGTCCTGAAAAAGGTGAGCTTTTTTATAAAACTTTTATTTTTTTATTTTTAGAGAAACTGTAGGTGATGTTAAGAGTTAAATAATGTTCAACAATGATGTTGAAAATTTATTTAACTCTAATTACTTACAGTATTTCATATTTTTAAGTTTATTTTAAGTTTTTAATGTTTTGCTATAATTTGCACAAGATTTGAGTTTTTTTTTATTTAATTTTATTTAAACTTATTTTTAGAACAGCCACTTGAATTTGCTGTTTTATGAATTAAAGTGAAATTAATTTAAATATTTTCCTTTAACACAAAACAGATCATTTTAGTTTTAAGTGTTTAGCGCAAAAATAATATATTCTTTTTTTAGTTGCCAGAAAAAAAGAAAGAAATTTAAGCAAATCTATAGTTTTCAAATTAAGTTTGAAAACATCATGACCCTGAAAAACTATATTTGCTTTAATATTAACATTCTCAAATACACAAGCTGTATATCAAAACTCCCTTTAAAAAAACATAGTGAAATGTTTAAATAAATATTGCTTAAAACTCTAAGCAATATCAATAATTTTGATGGTATTCTTAGTTTAAACATGCTGCAACTTTTAACTTTGGGTCTTAAGTGATACCAAAACAACTACACTAAATTATTCTGCAAATAGTGTTGTGGGTGTGTTAACAACCAGCCATACAAGAGATTAGTATTAAATAAATTTTAACACACAATTAAGTTTTACCAAAAAGTTTTGACACATTTGTGTTTACAAACTAACTACTCCCTTCGTTCGCAAAAAAGTGGGAGTTTACATGTGTATGAAGAGAAATGTATATGCTGCATTGAAGGAAACAACAAAATACAACTAAATGTTTTAATTAAAATTATTTAAAACAAAAAGGATTTGATTACAAAAGAAAAAATTAAATTAAAATTTAGTTCTTCGTTATGAAAAACAAAAATATTAAAACAAACTGGAAATAAATAATAATTCGATTTTTTTCTCCAAGTCAAGAGAAATTTAATTTTCCAACAACTTAACACGTTATATTAATTTCAATTTATTATATTTGCCAGCAAGCAACCTGCCAATTTGCTGGCAGTAATGCAGAGTTTAATAAATTTTTACAAATTTCTTTGTATTATTTTAACCGCAAATTTTTAATCAAAAATGTAAATTTCCTCGTAAAAGTCTTCATTTTCGCCACTGCTCTAGTTTGTTATATTATTGTTTTTTTTTATTTTTATTTTTTTACAAAATACAGCAAAAAATAATATTTCGTCATAAAAAAGCAAACAAATAAATGAAGATCTAATTAATATACCACACACACACATATGCACATATACACACATACTGCACAGTAAAAAATCATTTGCATTTTGCATATGTATGCATCTACATACGCTCTCCCAACAGGATAAAATAAAAGTCTTACTCACTCTCCTGGAGAATCGTGGTAATCATAAAAAATTACCATGTACAGCCATTCATTCATTCATACATTCCACTCACTCATTTAAGTTATTGTTACTGTTACTGTTTTTTTTTTGCTGTTGTTGTTGTTGTGATAACTGCTTCGCTGTAGTTGTTAAACATGAAGCAACCAACAACATCCGTTAGTAATTTGTAAACAAAACCGTAAATAGCTCCCCAAAGGGAACAGAGTATGAGAGAGACTCACAAAGAAAAAAGCAGAAAAAAACCCCCAACAGCAACAAAATTGTGTTAAATGGTTGTTAGTGGGGATATTTGGTTGAAAGTGTGCAAGAATAATCAACTGCAAGTGTGTTAGTTATTAGTAAATCTCAACAATAAGTGCTTACAGTTATGTTGATATACAGCAGCGTGTGGGCAACCCGCGTTACAAAAATTAAAAAAAAATTAATTTCGCTGAAATTTTTGTGAAACAAATTAACTACAAGAAGATATCGTCGTGGTGAATGCAATAGGCTGTATGTCAAAAAAAATTGAATTTGGTTTTATTGTAGCGTTGTAACCAAAATTGGGGCTCCTACAACTTGCATTTATCTCGTGCCGTTCAGGCAATCAGAAGAGAGCTTTTGCGCGCTTCTTTTGGTTACTGCAAAAGGACGTATATCAATCGCACGCTTGATTTGACAGTGGCGTGGAGTGTTCTTTCGAGATAGAACCTATAAATTGTGTCATTCTGCATTGGATACTAACATTGGATACAGTGTGAATCGTGGCGATTTATTATTATATTCTAGCCAGCGAAACTAAAACAAACAATTTTTCTCAGAAATATTCAGTTTTTGTCTTTCCTGCAAAAGTATGATTTAGTGACATACAGCATATTGCATTCACCACGACGATATAAGGAAACAAGTTTGCCAAACGATTTTCTTCATTTTTTTTTACAAAATTATAGACATTCTTGAGCTTTAGTGACGCTGCTATATACTATTAAAATCGGTTCAGTATTAATGGAATAAAAGGCTCCTAAAGTTGACACTACTACAAATCCTAAAAATACACACCTACATTCACTTATCTAACTATGTATATTGTGGAAATCTCGATTCGATAAAAACACGTTTATTTAATCAATTGTTTTCAGCCCTCTTTATTTAATTCCTTATTCTTTTCAATAGAATGATCCAGAATAATTTCTTTATGGTTCAATGTTAAGTGTCAAACCAAGATCATTTCTATGGGGTTGGAACTGTTCAACCTTTAATTATATGGGCTAAACAACTTTTAATGTATATGGGCGTAACAGTGCCGATATTTTTTAATCAGGGATAATGAATGAATATGCAAGGTTCCATAAGAATCTGTTAAGTAGAAATAGTTTTAAAAATAACTTTTTTATCAGGGGCGTGGCTTTGCCCACTTTTCTATTCATTACGTTGTAGTGTGAGACGAAGAATATGTGTATGCAAGGTTCCATACGTATCGGTTGAGCAGAAGTATGTGAAAAAAATTCCTTATTATAGGCGTGGCACTGCCCATTTTTTTTAATTTAACATAAACTTAAATTGCTTAAAGGAGCTTAATATATCTGCAAAAATTCCTTAGAATCGCTTAAATATATTTAGTTAGAAATATTATAAATTATAATTAGTTCAGCTTGAGGTCATTAAGAAAACACACTAATTTTAATTTTGTATGTTGATTTATTTTTCTTTTTTCCACTCCAAATATTTCGAAATATTATTTACTTGGTAAGAACGTGGCACTGCCCACCTTTCTAATCCTTAAATTGCATTGCCAAAGGGATCTTTATATATATGTGAGGAAAGTTTGAAGTTTATCGGACATCTTTAAAATTACGTTGCGATATTTTATTATTACATCCTCAACAAATAAAAGCTTTTAATAAAAAAAAACAAAATCTTACTTTCGGGGTTAGGAATTCATACCAGCCAAGTGAACTTGTTGTTATTGGTATAAAATAAATATGAAGAAATAATAATTATCGTATTCTTAATCATGTAAAAGCTAAATTATGAACTGAATTAAAAAGTTACTATTCTGATGACAACTTCTGACAGCCAATGGGACGGTGTTGCGGCCACCGAAAACAACATGTTATTCCATTCTACTCCGGTATTGCTACAATTTGTTTGTTTTTGTATGACAATTTTTTATAATATTTTTATTATCTGTACTTTGTTATAATTTTGCTTCCCAATTTTCTAATTCTACTGTCTGTTCTGTTTAGGTGCCTCTTGTTTCTCTTTTGCCGTATTATAAATTTGAATTTATGTTGTCAGTTTATTGCTGAAACTCAACCGTAAGTGTGAATTGACTAGAGAAATTACAAGTAAAAGTTATTCGGCTTTAAATTGTCAAATAAAATTAAACTTTTTTAGAAATACTAGTTTTTAATAAGGTTTTGTTTTCATTACTCAAAATTCTACTGGATTCTTATTTCAAATATATTTTTTTAACTTCCTTACATGGTTTATTTATATTTAAACTATTCATATTTTTTTCAAGCTTCTTGTTTATTTCTTGCCAAGACTTTTGCTCACATTTGCCACTTTTTTTTCGCTCTAACCACTTAACAGCAACAAAAGGATATAAAATAATTTTGCATACAGCTGTTTTTTTTCACTAGCACAGGAATAAAACCCTCTAAACTTTGGTGTTGATTAAATTTTTGTGCAGGGATTTTTTTTTTAACTTACAGCACTGACACTCTGGCTGCTGCTGCTGCTGCTGCTACAGTTTTGTCATTTCAGTTACAAGACAAAAAAATTAAACTAAACAAAAACAGCAGCAAAAGGATAAAATCTAGCAATAGCACTTACTTTACAAAACATGACTCCCAGAGTATAGTAAATGCCATCAAGTGAGTGTAGAAAAAGGGGCAACAAAGACAAGCAGCATTCATAAGGTTAAGAGCACTTTTCAACATTACGAAGAAACAAAAAAAATATGTAATAAATTTCATAAAAAGTGTGTTGTAGTACTATAAAAAAATTACAAGAAATTTAACTAAATTGTTTTGATAAACTCATAAAACATAAACACTTAATAGGTCTTTTGTGTTGTGGAACACAAGATACACAAGTACAAAAATCTTGATACTTAAATACAAGGGGGAAAATCGAATTGTTACTCCTGCCGCAATAATAAGGAAATGATTTTTATTAATTTTGTTCTTTTTTTCAACATTAAATTAAAATATTTTCAAATCGTTAGCTGGAAAAGCGCAATGAAGTATGTTAGAAATTTTAATTGTGTATAAATCCTGAAAATGTATTAAAAATGCAAGAAAACTTTAAGAAAGGCCAAAAATTTATTTAACGAAATAAAAGAACGCATAAAAAATTATTCGAATAAGAATACATGTGTACATGATTATTCGAAATAAAAGAATCATGACCAATTATTTCTGAAGCACACACATAAAAATAAGACAAACTTTAAGGAAAAAATCTCAGCCAAATAAGGAATTATTCGAATATTTTATATTTAAAATAAACAGACATGTTAGTGTTGAAATTTTATAAAAAGTCAATAATATTCGAATAATGGTGATATAATTAATCGCATGAAACAAGCAAATTAACTATCAAATTTTTTAATTTAAGAAAGAAGAATGTTTATTTTTAAATATAGAAGAGTTTTCGTAAAAGCCATTTAAGAGATGTTAGAAAATTAAATATTTTAAGCAAACCAACTTATTTGTAAGATCTGGAACTATAAATCATTTTCAAAAATTAATAAAAGATAAATTTTATTTTAAACTGAAAGCGAATACGACTTATAAAAATCAAAAGCAGCTCGTCGAAATAATATTTAAAAGCTGCGGTTTTGTTGAAAATGCATCAAAGCAAAAAAGTTTAAAACCATGAAACACCCTGTTATAACAAAGTTTTCCTTCGAGCAGGACTTTATAAGTTTAAAGGACACACAAACTTGGGAAAAGATTTCCATTTACATATTTTAAGTACAAATGAATAAAACAGAATTATTAAAAAAAATTTATTCGATTAATTTTTCATTCGATTTTCAATGAATTTTATTTTAATATATTTTATTAGATTAATTTTATGTGCACAAATGTTGTTCAATTATTAAATTGAACAACAGTCCCACGATGTCACAAGTATTCGTTCTTTCGTACAATTACATTTAAAACAAAAACAAAATTTTAGAATTTGTGTGACATCCTGCCACTGACAGTTAATTTTATACAAATACATTTTGTTCAATTCACATAATATTATTTATTCAGTTTTAATTAATTAATTTTAAATAAACAAATACTATTCAATTAGTTGATGAAAGTAGCTTTTTTTCGATCAAATTCAACGGAATTTTTTTTTTTAAATAAATTTTATTCTCACAACTGTATGTGAATATACTTTGTTTAATTAATATTAGTCTTATAATTTTGAATCAATTAATTTTTGATCGATTAATTTTATCAGATTCATTTTACAATAAGTGTTTTATTCGTTTAATTACATGCGAATAAATTTTCTTCAATAAATTTTATGCAATGAAATTTCCATTCGAAAAATGTGTATCCCAGTAATTTGATTTGAACAATTTTGTTTTAATAATTAATTATGATTTTTATTTGACTAATTTATATTTGAATAATTTTTGTTCAAATATTTTATATTTCAAAAAATTTAATTCGAATAATATTAATCGAAAAATTTCAAATTTCCACAAACTTGAAATAAATTTTTAAATAATTTGTATTGGCTAATTGATTATTCGAAAAATATTTATTCAAATAATTCATATTAAAATAATTTTATATGAACGCTTTTATTTCAATAATTTCCTTTCGAATAAATATTTCAATAATTTTGCTTCAACAAATAGCGACGGTTTTTATTTGTATAATTTAATTCGAATACTTTCTATTAAAAAAAAAAAATAATTCGACTAATTTCATACGAACAAATTTGTTCAAATAAGTTTTTGAATAATTTTCATTCGCTAAATGCTTATTCGGATTACATTTATTCAAATGATTTTATTTGAAGGCTTTTATTCAAATAATTGCCTTCCGAATAAATATTTCAAGGATTTTGCTTCAACAATTAATGACAATGTCCATTTGAATGATTTTATTCGAATAATTTCTATTCTAAAAATTCAATTCGAATAATTACATACGAACAAATTTTTTCAAATAAGTTTTTGAATAATTTTCATTCGCTAAATGATTATTCATCATTTATTCAAATATTTTATATTCAAATAGTTTTATTTAAACGATTTTACTTAAATAATTTCTGCCACAATAAATATTTCAATAATTTTGTTTCAATAATTAATGACGATTTTTATTTTTTCAAATACCTTCTATTCCAAAAAACTTAATTCGAATAATTTCGTACGAACAGATTTGTTCAAAAAAGTTTTTGAATAATTTTTATTCGCTAAATGATTATCGAATATCATTTATTCAAATAATTTATTTGACGTTTTCTTCTAATAATTTCTGGCCGACTAAATATTTCCGAATAATTTGTATTCTAATATTTTTCCTAATAATTTTATTCCAATAACTTTAAACTAAATAATTTTATTCAAAAATTTATGTTTGAATAATTTACATTCTAGTGCCTTGTGTTCCAATAATTTTTCGAATGGCTATTATTCGATTAATATTAAGCCAAAACTTCTAATTCAAATAATTTTTATTTTTGCATTGATGTGTGTGTAAATTAAAAACTTTAAACTCTTTTTCTGACGAACGATTTTTTTTAGATATGACTACATATATTGCAATAAAAGAGCGAGATGCTAAATAATTTTTATTACAAGTATTTTATTCAAATGCTTAATTTTTTGGCATAATTTTTATTCAAATAAAGTTAATTTTTAGTTTTTATGAATATGGAGCTGCATATAATGTGTAACTCAAAATGTTCCCAAGTTGGAATTACTTTGGCCTTGATGTTTTAATTTCTGGATAAATTAAATTATACTTGAATTATAATTGGAAACAAACTTTTTGTTGTCACAATTTTAATAATATTTTTGTCGCAGTTGCAACCACGTGGTTCGAACATGTTGTATTTAGGATTGTAATTTCATTTGAAAAGGGAAGAACAATTGATTGTAAACATAATTGTTTATTTCACAAGATACATGTTGCAGCAACATGCTGCTTTGCTTTTTGATCTACTATTCTTACACCACAGTTTCGTGTGGTTGTTTTTGTCATTGGTGGCATTCGTAACTGCTGTTATTTTTTATGTTCGTTCCTTTTGCATTTTTGTTGTTGCGTTTGTTTGTGTTGGTAATATGTTTGTTTGTTGCTGATTTATCGCACTGCCATCAACCGATTTGTGGTTTTCATTTTTCTCTTTTTTATGTGTCTTTTGTTTTTCTTTCATGCGTTTCCTTTGTTTTATTTTCCGGAGTACTGAGAAGCCAACAATGATGTTTGTGCATCAAGCAACTAACTCACGGAGCCGTCAAGAGTCAAGCCAACCAATCCAACCAACCATCCGTCCATCCATCACTGCTTTTGGTAACCATGACTTTACCATTGAGCATTTTCTTTAAATTTTTTTAGCAGTTGGCGTTCGCGTATTTTAATACGTTTTGCTGACAATAACGTTTTGCATTTGATTTTCTGGATTAAATGCTATTCAGCAAGTCAGCAACTGCTGCTAGTGCTGGTGTTGTTTTTCCCCACGCACACACACACACGTGCATATTCTTATTCCAACACATAAACACACATCTGCAATTGTTGTAGTTGTGTGCACTGCAGAGCACAGTGTGTAATTTTGTATTTTCACATTTGAAATGAATGAAGTGTTTTTTGTTTGTTGGTTTTTCGTTGGCTTAGCATTCGTTTTTCCATTCAGTTGAACTTCAGACGTTAAACTGTGCAAAAGCTTTTCCATTAAATACGCGGGTGGTGAAAAAACAAACAAACAAATTGTTACAACAGTTTTTAAGTCTTCACAAAATAAATATTTTTGAAAAGTTTAAGCAAAAATAATCTATTTTTTTGGGAATAGAAAATTTCGAGTAAAAAATTAAGCGGTCTGAAAAATTTTAGGTGATTGCAAACATATTGAAATCGAAGTGGAAATTCAAACAAGAAGGATATAAAAGAATATGCATAAGCGCGAAAAAATGCAGCATTTAAAAAATAAAATGGAGCAATTATTATTTGAAGGCGATTTATTAAGGAAAAAAATATATAAAGGATGTTTAGTTCAGAACTATGTCCTGAAATAAACCACAAAAAATAACGGAAAATTATTTATAAAAACATATAAGGAAAAAATATAATAAAGGATATTTATATCAGAGCTTTGTCCTTAAATAAATTAAAATAATTAATTAAAAAAACATTTAAGAAATTTTTTAACAGCTTATGAAAAATAAAAATTTCAATATTTTTTATTTAATTTTTTCAAATAAAACTTTATATATGTATTAAATTAGGTGAAGGTTTGAAATTTTTATCACATTAAATTTCTAGAATGTTTTTGTTAAAGTTTCTGAAGTAAATGAATCTAATTTATCTCGATCAATTATAATATTCTATTTTATAATATTTTATTATAATATTATAATATTCTATTTTTGTGTACATACGTATTTATTAAGTTGATCATTTTTTGATATTTTACTTTTGAAAATTTTTTGTATTTTTTGATTATTGTAAAAAAAATTTTATTTACACAAATTTTATATTTCCCTGAAGAAGTCACACAAGGAAGTGGCGAAATATCGGTTAACTAATAAAATTTTGTAAACGGTTTTTATAAAAAAATTTAGATTCATTTAAATTAGATTCAGTTAAAAAACAAAAGTGCGAAAAAATATATAAGAATAATTTCTGAACTAAAAAAATTCGAATAAAACTTATATTATATTTTGTAGAAAAAAATTGATTTATTCGAACAAACAAAAAATAAAGTTAAAAAAATGAAAGCTATTTTTTCAATTATTAATTGTAATTTATTCGAATAATTACTCAAGTATTCGAATAATATTTCCAAACTCAAACTAAGGCCAAAATCAACTGAATTAAATTTTTCACAAACTGTTTTAAAATATTTCAATCGATTAACACTAAATTTTTTTTCACGAAATTGTGAGAAACAAACTGTTAATATTTTTTATTTAAGATGAATTAATAAATAGTTTGTTTCCCAAACATTCTGTTATGTGAACAAAATCAAAATATTAAATAAAAATACATTCAAACGTGGATAAACAAATTGTGTATTTAATACGGATTAAATATTTTTTTTTACAAAATAAATGGTTGCAAATATTTTAATCGATTAAAAACCAAGTTTAATATATTATATTTTGCCTCCAAAAATTAAATTATTTTAGTTTTTATTTATAAACATTTCGAACAGAGTTTTCGGAAAAAATTTTGAAAAGTAGATCATATAGATCAGATAAAAATTAAAAATCACAAAAAGCAATTTCTTTTTTCAAATAACGAGCTTGAGATCACTTTTTTTAATAAAACACGCAACAAAATTTACTTTATTTTCAATATTTGGCTACTCCTTTATGTATATTTTTAACACAAAAAAATTATATTTCATTATAAAATAAAAGAATGCAATACGAATCCGTTTGACCCGGTAGGATAAGTTGTGGCTTGTGTTCCCACCAAAGACTATATTCCGTTCAAATCTATTTATGGATAATAAAAGAACCCACATATAAAAGGGGAAATAAATATTCGAGTTTTCGTTTCAACATTTCGTTGCCAGAAATTTTACTTAAATTATTTTATTTTTGATATTTTTTTTACTATCCAATATGTGAGCATTTTTTTAGTTTTCAAAAAAAATTTCGCTTCAAAGCTAAAGTAAAAATTTCTTCAAAATATAAATTCATGAAATAAATTTTTTTCTCGTCTGCTACGAATGCGAATAATTTATTCGATTAAAAGGATTTGAAAAAGGATTTCTAATTTTCCACATACCTCAAACCTCTAGAGTTGAAAAAAATTGCTGATTATTGAGTTCTTGTTACAGCTTTGATATTGTTTAAACTTTTAATGAAGGTTTAATATAATATCTCCAGTTGTTCTAAGAAATATTTAGGTAAAGTTCCCTGATGATCTGCATTAATTAGCAATAGTGAAATGCGCATAGGAACAAGCTATATCCCTCAATAATCAATTTGAATATGTTTTTAATAAAACTATTAATAATTCACCAAATATGAAAAATATTAATTTTGGGAAAAAGTGCGATTAAATAATTTGAAAACTAAAAAATTTTAGGTATTCCCAGTTCGTAATTTAGTTTATGACTGACTACAAATATATAATAGTACAATATCACATTTACTCGTATAGTGTAAAAGTAATGTTTTTATGAAAGGAAACTTTTATTAAAAAATTTAAAAAAAATTATTTCAGCCGTTGAAAAATTTTTGCATGATTTTATATTATTTTCCTAGTTCAATTTGTTCGATAGAAAAGTCATCACATAAAAAAATATAAAATTTATATTCCTTTTATATAATCTAATAAAACATTTTCACTGAAAACACTAGAAAACAGGCAAAATAATTATAAAAAGTAGTAAAAACAAACTACTTTTTTCAAAACTTTGCAAATATACGTTTAAAAATAAATCCGAATATTAACAAGATCATTGTTTTGACGGATTTAAGATTAAGAAACTTTTATGAAAAAGTATTAGAATCTACTGATTGAAAAAAATATATATTTAAGCTGAATTAAATAAATTACAGATTATTGAAAAGTTTGTAGTGCTTTTAAACTTGTTTATCCAGGCAAAAATCACTTTACTGAATTGCAGTAGAAAATACTACTTTTTTAGAAAGTTAGCAAAAAACAATTTAATTCTATTAATGCTGTTCTAGGCTAAAATTATATATTTTAAAAAGTAGTAAAACCTACTACTTTTTTCCATATACTTCAAATTAGGTTGAATAAACTAAACGACCGAATGCTAAAAGTTGTTAGGACTGTTTAATTGTTAAAAAATAAACAATTTTTAAAAGAGTAGTAGAAATTACTACTTTTTTTATAAAACTTATTGTTTTAAAAAATTTTTTAACGAATTTTTAACGAAAAAAAGTAATTTACAATAGTAGTAGAATTTACTAATTTTTCAAAATCCCTAAAATTAGGTTGAATAAATAAAATTGCCGAAACCTAAAAGGTTTTATTTAGTACTGCTTAGTTGTCTAAAAACTATTCTAAAAAGTTTAGTAGAAAATACTAAATTTTTATAAAGATTATCATTGAGTTAATTTAAAAATTCTACAAATTGCATGTTTCTTTTTGTTTTTAACAAGTTTTAACGAATTTTGACGAATTTTGAACGGGAAAAAATTAAAATAGTAGTAGAATTTACTACTTTTTCCAAATCCCTAAAATTACGTTGAATAAACTAAATTACCGAATGTTAAAAGGTGCTCGTGCTGCTTACTTGCCTAAAAACAAATTATAACTATAGTAGTAAAAAATACTACTTTTTTATAAAGCTTATCTATCAATGAATTAATTTAAAAATTGTGCAAATTGCATGTTTTTTATTATTCCTAAAAGGTTTTAATGAATTTTGACCAGAAAAGAAGTAATTTAAAATATTAATAGAATCTACTACTGTTTTCGAAACCCTTGCCAACAAGTTGAGCTACATAAGTTACCGAATGTTGAAAGGTTTATGTGCTGTTAAAGTTGTTTATTGAGCTAAAACTAAATTCAAAAAAATTTTGGCAAAAAAAAATGATACTTTTTTAAATTTAAAAAATGAGTTAATTTAAAAACTGCATAATATTATTTATTTCTGAAATTGTTTTTATGAATTTTGATCCAAAAATACCAATTAAATTGTTTCAATTTATCGTATTAACACTTTCATTAAGTGGCCTATTAAAAGTTTACTTTTAAATATCTTAATAATACTTTACTTTTAATTTGTTTATTTGTTTTTATGTAGAATTTTCCTACTTTTTGAAAAAAAAAATGCTTTTTATAATTTCCTCTGACCTATATAAAACACTATGACTCCCTTCATATTCTAAAATCACACAAATTGCTTTGCCAGTTCTTTATAGATATTAGGGATATTAACAAAAAAAAATTTCGATCATTTAAATAATTTTGTTTTTTTTTTTCGTTTAAAAAATGTATTTGATGCTTTTTCCATTCCAAAAAGTTTTTAACGCTTTCTTAAATTAACAAAAAAAAAAACTTGTAAATCAAAAAGATATTTTAAGAATATCTTTCTAAATAGCATTTCCTGTAATAAATATTTTAACGCAAAATAATGAATACTTTGTAATATTTTAATTCCCCTTGACAAGTGTCAGTAATTAAAAAAAAAAATTCCAAGTTCTTTAATATATTTGAATATTTTTCAAGGTGTCATCCATCTATATTAATAAAAAACAAATTTTGAGAAAATTTAATTTCATTAAAAAAACATTTTCTATAAATGCTACATACAATATGTCTAAGATAATTAGTTCAAACGAAAATATATTGAAACTCTAATGTCAAACTCTCCTTTCAAGAAGCCCTAGAAATATTTGTACATTTTTTTCACCACAAACTCTAGAGGTGTTTTAGCTAAATATAAACAGTTAACTAATGCGGCATATGCCGCATTATAAATCTTGATCAAAAGCAGAGCAAAAACTAAGGAGAAAAAAAATAAACACTCGTGAAGTAAAGAAATTGTGTGTTGTAGGAAAATATACATATAATCCGCAACAATCAAAAAGCTATTGATATCTGTTGCATACATTAATGAGGCACAAGCGTCATACAGAAGACAACAACAAAAGGGCAACAACAGCACACCTAATAAATAACACATAAATTAAAGTGTTGCATCAACTGAAAAAAACAATAACATATAAAATCACATACAAGAACATTCTTCCATTTAAATGTATAAATAGAATCGAAAAAATTTATAGAAACAGTTTTATGATGAGCTTGTTGTACTTGACAGTGATCTAGCTTAACAAAAGACGGGCTAAATATGACAACAATTTGAAATTCGTTTGACATCAAAAACTATTTTACCATCAAGTAGCAAACTAACGAAGAACAACAATTTGTTAAAGTGAAAAATTGTCACACCCTTTTAAATTTGTGTGTAAAAGCAAACAAAATGTTTTGTGAAAATATTTCCGACTTCAAAAATATATATTATAAAACAAGTATAGAAAATAGTAGTATTTTCAATACTATTTCACCCGTAACATTTTGTAATTGGTTTTTGTTTTAAGCCCACAAAAATAATTCAAGGCATTTTAAAAGTTCTTCGATTAAAAGTATTTATTTAAATTTAAGTTTTGAAAAATAGTAGTATTTTATTTATTACTTAAAAAGTGCGATCATAAATTAAAAAAAATAAATTTTAGCAATTCCCATAAAAAGCACTAAAATACATTGAGTTTCAATAAAATTAGAAACAATATTCCAAGCATTTTTTTAAATCCTATAAAAATCTCTTTTTCTAATAGTAATTCTAGTATTATTTGAAAAACTTGACATATGACATTTTGCATATAATATAACACATAATTTTTTCGAAAAAAAATTATTTTCAAATTATTATTAAAAATAAACGAAAGTTTTAGCTTGAAAATATAGTAGTATTTTTTTAATACAATTTTCAATGCGTATATATTTCACAATAACCTACAAAAAATGCTTTTAAGTTCAAAATATCAATAATTAAAAATTTTTCTTAGCTAAAAAAAAGTAGCATTTTTACTATTATTTTAAAAATGTATCATTTATGTTGCTTTTTTCACGCAACATAATTTTGTTAACAAACCTTATTTTTTTTTAAATTTATAATTAAATAAATCAATAATAGTAACTTTTGAAAAAAGTAGTATTTTCAATACTTTTTTAAATAAGTATCTCACGTTCAGGAAAAACTCACGAACGTTAGGGTTTACGTTCGAAATGTCGTTGCTTTAAAAATTAAAGCTCAAATAACAACTGTAAAAAAGTAGTATTTTTAATACTATTTAAAAAAGTCGTATTTATGTTTTTAAAATCACTTCTGCCATAAATTTGTTAAAAAAAACAAAAAAACTAGTAACAAAAAAACGCAAGTCTCAAGTTTTAAAAATTGTAGTATCTTTTAGTTTCTTCTAGTGTTTTTTTTTCTTGTGTTTTTTATAAATATCAATAATATCAATATAATAAATATTAATTATGTAAAAAATTGTGCACAATAGTAGTATTTTTACTACTATTTAGAATAAATTCGAAAAATTATTCGTAAACTATGCTTATAAACCTAACAACAAAAATACTCAAGTTTTATCTTTTAGCACTATTTTCAATAAATACTTTTTCTTGTGTTTTTTTTTTGTTATAAAATCTACAACAATGTTTGTTTAACGTAGAAATATCAATTATTTGAAAAATTGTGCACATGTAGCAACTGTGAAAAATAGTAGTATTTTTACTACTATTTACAAAAAAGGCGTATTTATGTTATTTCTCTCTTTCTAACATAATTTCATAAGCAAAACTACACATTTGAAAATTTTATTTAGGCAAGGGAATAAGAAAAAAAATTTTGTTTGTTGTGGGTTGAAGTAATCTATATGCACCTTGAATCATCAGTATGTACAAGTTTTTGAGGGAATATCTCGAATAATAAGTTTACCAAATGCAAACAATTAACTTCAAAAGGATTTATTCGTTGAGGGCTTTTAGCAAAGAATTAACTTTAAAAAAGTAGTATTTTTAGTACTATTTCGAGAATGTTACATCAATAAAGTTTTTGCTAACATATACAAGTGTTTATATAAAAAAAATCAATTATAGTTTTTATCAAAAGAAGGAAAGAAATTATTTTTTAAATAGTACTACTTTTAGTGCTATTTTTAAATGTGTTGAAAATGTACAAAAAAAAATTTTTGGAAAAATTTATTAGGCGTATATAAAAAATACTGCTTAAGCGAAAAATAAAGCAAAACCTTTAAATAAAAATATAATAGTATTTTTAGTTCGATTTTTATAAAGTCAGTTGTAATGGCTTAAAATTTTCGCTTTTAAATCAATAATTTCATATTTCGTTTCCTCATTTAGATTTGGAATAATTTGTTTTTCCATTCACTACGGTTCATATGCTATTTTCTGATTTCTCATATTCCAATTTAAAAGAATCATTTTTAAACTGTCTGAGGATCAGTTATTTATTTTAAATACAAGCCAAGCCCTTGACAAGTAATATGCCCAAATTCTTTTTTTTTATATTTTCTAAATAACTTGAACAAGAAATAGGAGTAGTTCTTATAGACTACCAGAAAAAAATTCCAACATTTTGCTGAGTATCAAAAAAATAGTATACAAACATGAAGTATTTCATATCAGCACTTTTATGCACATCATTTAAAATTTATTTGTAGTTTTGTAGGGTGCGTTAAGTTAGTATTATGTTCGTATTTTTTTTCTCCCAAATATTTCTGAATGTATAATTTTTAAATTTTGTTGCAGGGGAACGTGATTATTTTAATGACACTTTGGAAATATTTGTAATTTTTTTGTAGAAAAGATTTGATTCTAGGAAAAAAAAGTGTGTCATATATTGTTTTTACATAAATCTTTACATAATTTTTTTTTGTATAGAATAAAATATAAAAAATAAGAGACACATCTCCAAACACTTTTATGTTGTATAAACAAAAAGAACACTTTTGCAATTATTATTTATGTAAGTTTATTCAATTTATAATGGCGAGCCTCATTAAGTTCGTTTATTTTTTAATGAAATGAATAGTAAAGAAGTTATTAAAATATTTTAACAAACATTGGCCACATTTATAACATTTTTTATTCTAAAAAGCGAGCAGTCTTTACTCTGTAAGTATTGTCTGACTTTTATGAAAGGGATTCTTAACATCAGAACTCGTAATTTAAATAATTTTAAAAAATGTGTTAAAATGCTGTTTTAAACAGACTATAGAACGAATATTTAGGGCATTCACAGCTTGTGGTGAAATGTTTTGCTCATTCACACCATAACTTTATTGACAAAACTAATAACTTAAAAAAAATGATAAATGTGCAACTTTTATAAATAGGAATACGTATATTCTAATACCATTTTCAACATTATTATTTTCTTTATAAATCTTCTATTCTTAAGAATATAAATTGTATAAAAAATATAGTTCGACTGCAACTACAAAATTATAGTTTTTTAGTACTATTTCGAAAACATTGTATTTAACTTATTTTTCACTTATAATTTAGCGGTCTTATCAAAATTATGTTTTTCAAATGAAAATAACTAAAGAAATGCCGATTAGAAACATTTAATATTGTAGAATTTTTCGTACTATTTTTTTATATCAATTTGCTTCACTAATCGCACAAAGATTTTTAATTACTTCATTAATGTGTTGAAAGTAAAAAAAATAGTTAATTATTAAATTTATTATTCCAGACCGGTCTCGATATCTTTTTTCAAAGAATTCATAAAGTATTGTTTGTTAAAAAATAGTGTTTAAATAACGATTGGAAAAAATAGTAGTATTTAAAATTAAGAATTCATGCTATTTTCTCACTCACAACATAATTTTATTCACAAAACGATGCCTTCAAAAAATATTAAAAAACTTAAATTTTTTTTAAATATATTTTAAAAGCAAGTAAAATTAACTCTTAAAAATAGTAGTAATTTTTAATACTTTTTATATTTATATATACTTTTTAGAAATATAAATTTTTTTAAGTCCACCAAAATTGTTTGTTTCTCTTAAAAATATCATTAATATAAAAAATAGCGTGGGAAACCAACGGTAACACATAATAGTATTTTTAATACTATTTTAAAAACATATAATTAACGTCGTTTTCCTACTTATAAAGTAATTTTGTTGACAAAACTAAAAACTAGAAAACAAACACAAGTGATAATATTAATTTTTTAAATATTGTAGTATTATTAAATACTATCTATTTGTAGTATTTAAAAACGCAGTAAATAAAGCACTTTTTGAAATTTTGTTTTTTGTCCCCAAAACTCATATTCAGATAGGATTTAAGCAATAACACTATGCAAAAAATGTTGAGCATTTTTAAAATGGCTCTAAAAAAGGTAGTAGAAATACTACTTTTTTAAATGTGTTTCTTTTTTATTGAAGACATGTAGTATTTTTTTTATTTTGCAATCTAGTCAACATTTAAACAAAAACACTAAACAAAAAATATTAAATATTTTTATAATGTCTCTTCAAAAAAAAGTAGCAAAACTACTATTTTTTTAATTCCTTTCTTTTTCATTAAAGACATTTAGTAATTTTTTTTTTAATTTGAAATGTAGTCAACATTTAGACAATAACACTAGGCAAAAAATTACTGTTTTAAAAACATTAACAAAAAAGGCAGTAAAAGTACTCCTTTTTTATATTTGTTTTTTTTTTCTTATTGCATGTATTAATTTTTTCACCTAGTTAACAAATGTATAAACAATATTACAATGCATAAAGTATTTAATAATGGATAAATGAGCTATTTAAAAACAGTAGTAAATAAAGTACTATATTAATTTTTGATTTTTCCCTCTATTTTTTCTATAAAATTTAAATCTTGGCTACTATTAAGCAATAAAAGTATGCTAAGTGTTTAATATTTTTAAAGTGACCTTAAAAAAGGTAATAATGGCACCAATTTTAACATTTTTTTTTTCTCTTTTTACTAAAGATAGTTATTTTTTCATAAATTTTATATAGACAACATTTAAGCATTAATACTATGCAAAGTATCTAGGACATATCTGAAAAATAATAGTATTTGATATACGTTATTATACGTTATTAATTTCCTCGTGAATTTAATTAATATTTGAGTTAATGGCCCAGTAAAAAAAAGTAGTAAATAAAGTACTTTTTTAATTTTTATATTTTTGATAAATTTAAAATCTAAGCAACATTAAAACAATAATACTACGCAAAAAGTGTTAAATTTTGCATAAAATAATCATTTAAAAAAAGTAGTAAATAAAGTACTATTTTCATTTTCGATATTTTTGGCATGAACTTGATTATTTTTTTACGTGGCAAGATTTAAACAATTTTATTATAAATACGGGCTTAATTCATACAAAATTATTTGTATTTAAAATGTATTTTAAAACAAAATTTTCACACAAATTTTCCTTAAAATCGATTTCAAAAATAATTTGTGTTATTTTTTTACAAATACGGCAATTAGACTTTCCAAAAATGTGCTCAATATTTTTATAATAAAAATACTATTTTTTTTAATTCGTATTTTTTTATAAAAACTGTATAGTAAACATCTTATTATACATAAATGCGCCGAAAATAAAAAAAATTTAATCAAATATTTACAAGCTTAAGGGCAACTTTATTATGTTCATTTTTGAGAAATTTCAAATAAATTTCTTAATGTTTTTCTTATAACAATTTATATGTAACGCTTTGTTGCAAATTCATTTTGCCTAATTAAACGCTCAAATTAATTTCAAGTTTATTTTTAATTAAATACAAATTTATGTTTTCCATACGTTTTAAATTACAAATTTCTGTTGATCATAATTAAGTCAAAAATATACTTAATTACTACAGCTTCTTTTTGAAATTCTGCCAATAGTTTATTGTTTGTTTGTTTGTTTGCTTGGTAAATCCACTTTAGTTTAAATATTTAAGTCACAATGAACCATAAAGAATGAACTGTAACAAATTTTGTTTTGTAGAATTTGAGAAAAAAAAACTATTCTGATGTGATGCACATGTAAAAGTTGGAAATTTCAATAATTTAACTAATTGGCACAATAATACATTAAATCGTCAAAATTAGTTTGAAAAAAAAAAATTGGACTTTAAGATTTTTTTCAATTCAATCATGGTGTGTGTATTAAACCCCTTCTCTTAATGACCCTGCAATTTTTCTTTTATATTTTGTTTGCTCCAAATCGTAGGTGTCTGTTCTGTGTTGTGTTGCATTGCTGGCGGGTATCAAATATTACAGATACAATATTGTTTCCAGTTATTGACGCCAAAAATACAAAAATCGCAAAACTATTTTTTTTTTGCTTTCGCTACTAAATTGCCTGAGTTTGGTTTGTTATGTTTTCGATTTTGTGTATTTGGCATATATGTATGTATGTATGTATGTACTTAAATATGGCTGTTGTTGTTGGTGTTATTGTCATACTTGCCAGTTTAAATTAAATTGTTTATTCATAAATACAATTCAAGCCGTGTTTCGATAGGCAGACACGATGAAGAAAAGCAGGGTGAGGTGTTTCTTTTTTTATGTTTTTTGCTTGACGGGCATATTGAATGGTTTAAATTGAACTTGAACTTGTACGTGAAAAGCGTGGGGTGGGGCCATAATACCCCAGCAAAACTAGTCATTGTTGTCATAAATACAACCAACAAAATAATGCAGCTAAAAATGTTATAATATTTTAAATAATCATATTTAAACTATTCTAGTTCTCCTATTGTCCATGCAATAGATTATTCAACAGAAACAATGATAACAAAACAAAATTGAAAGTGTTACTTTCAGGCTCAAAGGTGTTAAGATATTTTAAATCAAAATGGAAAGGTAAAATTATTAATAGAAAAGAAAATTCCGTTTTACACAAAACATTGTATATTTGTTTATACCACTTTTTGAAAATCGTAGAACATCAACTGCTTTGTTTATATGATATGCGTAAAAAAACAGTGAGGTTTATTAATGTTTAATTGAAATGCACACATTGAGTGTTTTATAATATTATGAAATTTTACGTACTGTTTCAAAAATGTATGAAATTTGAAACTACTCTACAACATTTATAAGAGTTTTTACAAATTGAAAATGTTTTTGACTGAGAAATAATTTAAATAAAAAAACTATGGGAAAAAAAATAAAATTTTTCAAATTCGATAAAAAATAGTATTTTTACTACTTTAAAAAATCAAGTTAGTGAAAAAATTTTGTAACAAAATGGATAAATTTAGATAAAAGTTTTTAAATAAATTAAAAAAAATAACAGTAATCTGAAAAAATAGTATTAATTCTACTCCTTTATATAAAACAATGCTGAAAGGAAGGAAGTTTTGCTATTTAAAATATTTAAAAATAATAAAATATATATAAAAAAGTATGCAAAGATTACGAAAAATTAGTTTTGGCAATTTGAAAATAGTAGTATTTTTATAGGTTAAAAATCATCTTATCTTAAATAAAATATTTTCTGAAAAAAAAATTTTAATAATGAATTTATAAAAAATTCAAATTTTAGTACTCTCGGAAAAAAAGTATTTTTATTACTTTTTTAGAAAACAAAATTTATCGAAATTTTTGTTAAATAAAATCGCTTTTGACTAATAAAATCATTAATAAAAAATGAAGAAAACATAATACAATGGTAATGTAAGAAAAAGTAGTATTTTTACTCATTTTCCAAAGAACAAAATATTTTTAATATTATGTGAATAATCAAAAAAATTTTGTAAAACTTATAAAAAATATAGTATTTAAAATACTTAGAAAACTAACTGAGAATTTTTCAAAAGTTTTATAAGAATTTTTTAAATGGAGAGCGGGAGGTGATTGAGAGTTAATAATTTGCACTTTTCAGTAAACAATCACATTCTCTCTGAAATTGTATATTTCGTTTTGATTTAAAATATTTTAACATCTTTGAAAAAAGTAGTAAAAACGCTGCCTTTAAAATAAGTAGTAGTAGTAATTACGAGAAAATTTTAGTTTGTAAATTTCTTTTGCCGTTTAAAAATAAGAAAACATTTTAAATATTGTTATAAAAAACAGTAGTGAAAAAAATTTTTTTTAAGTAGTAGAAATGCTACTTTTTCCAAAAATCAACTAAATTTGAAGATTTTAGTAGAGAATTAAAGTTTATGCACTATTTTATATTTAAAATTAAGAAAAAGTTTAACTCTTTTATGCAAATTAATAGTGAAAATAAAAATTTATACATTGAAAACACTACTTTTTTACAGAATTCTACATAAGTATTTTTTTTTTAATTTATTGCTGTTACTTAAAGAATCATACTCCAAGAAATTATTATTTTTCTCACATCTTGACCCCATTAATTTGGCAATGAGTATGAGGACTAAACTCGAACGATTCATATTAAACCGTCTGTCAAATAATAAACAATTGTTAGCAAAAACATTTCTAAGAGAGAAAAAAAATTTGAATAAAATTTCATTAAACAACAAAACACTTGATGAGGCATTAATAAAAAGTCATCAAGCAAATAGCTCAACAACAACATCATTATCATCAGCAAGAAACCATAAAACGTATTTTGCACCCTTAAAGATGCTATTAAAATATACTGTTGTCCTTAACACCAAAGAGATAGTAACGCCTTCTTTTGTTAAGAAAAGCACAAAATCAAAACATAAAATTATCAATCTACACAATTTTTCATAGACAATCATAAACATAGATTAAAACAGGACAATAAATGCTTTTTAAATTTATAAACCAAATGTCCTTGATATTGTGATATTGTATTTGTATCGTTAGAAAAAGTAAGCATTAAGTTATAAATTTTAACGGAAATGATACAAAGCATTTCCGGTTCTTGTTGTGGTTATATGAATTTTTAATAAATACCCAAACCCAAAGACCAATAGTAAAGAAAAATTAAAAATAAAAAACAACAACAAACCATAAATTGTTGCCAACCAGGACATTTGTTTAATATTACAAGGAAAATTGTTGTAAACGAGATGATACTCAAGGATTTCCGTTTTTATTTCTTAAAAAAATATAAAATGTACAAAAAAATAACAAACCCATAGTCGTTATATGGTGTTAATAATGACTGTTAAATGTTTAAAGACCACATGTGGTGTTTGGTCACCACGAAATAAAAGAACCCACAAAAAATAAATAAATAAACTTAACATCACGCTATCAAATAAAAACTCCTGTTTAAATGCTGCATTTTTTACGAAAACAAAATGTTTAGAGAAAAAATATATAATTTGTTAAAAATTCAGGCTGAATTTTTTTTAATTTTTGTTTTAAAGAAATCAATTTGCAAAGAAGGAGTCAAGCAATTCGAAAATTTTAACCTGCATTTGATATCAAACGCTTCCAGCAAAATGGGGTGTTTACACCCCCTGATGTTGCTGCTTATGGCAGTTGCCCTACAAATAACAATTATTGCTGCTAAAAGTTATTTTAGTTATGGTAAGTGGTAAATTAAGTTAAAAAATTAAATGTTTTAAAATTTATAAAAAGTAGTATATTTACTACAATTTTTTTTAAATCATTTTTATTTTTATATACCAGGACAGTTTTTAGTCGAATTCACATTTAAATTAGCTATTTTGTGTTTTGAAAAATAGTAGTATTTTTACTACCTTTTTGAATAACTGAAAGTTTATCACAAATTAAAATTTTTCTGAGAAAAACTAAGATCTTAAAAACTTCAAATTAAGCCAAAATAGTATTTGAAACAAAATGTCACTAAAAACCGAAGTATTTTTCTACTATTTTGAAACTTGAAAAAATTTAACTAAAATTTAAAAAAATAATAAAAAAAAATAAAAGTTAAAAATCATAATTTCTTTAAAATTTATTTAAATAAAATATTTTGTGATTTTTCATTTTTAAAATATTGAATAATCTTTCAAATAATATGATTTACAATAAAAAATAATATTTTGAAAACATATTTTAGAGGGGGAAATTGTATTTTCGACTACTATTTTAAGTATTTTTTTTTTGCCACAAAAATGTTTTCTTATGCACATTATAAACAACTTTAAGTTCAAACCACAAATATTTGAAGCCAAAAATTGTATTGGAAAAAAATATTATTATTAAAAATGGTAGTATTTTCTTCTACTATTTTGGAGAGTGAAAACTTAAAATTGAATTTAATGCAAAAGGCAGTACTTCTATAAAATTTACTTAAAATAAAGAATTTTATGTGTAATTTAAAAAAATATTATTTTTACTATTCTTTTCAAAGATTAAAGTTTTGAGTGATAATTTAAGTAAAATTATTTGTAATAAGAATTAGTATTTTGGAAACAAATTTCAAAAGACAGAAGAAAGTAGTTCCACTTTTATATACTTTTTTTATGTTGTAATTTTTTATTTTACTTGCACTACTTTTTATGTAATTTTTTCTCTTATACGCCTTTTTAATTAATTTCAATTTCAAACTAGAAAAAATTATAAAATATATAATAAAATACTGCAAGGGAATTATAGTGGTATTTTCTACTTGAAAACTTTACATTTGTTTTTGATGCGAAATTATAATTCTTCGCAAAATTAAATTTTTAAATTTTTGTAGTATTTTTACTTCTTTTGTGAAAATGCTAAAATTAAGTAAAATGATCAAGAAGAAAAATATATTAATATAGTACTAAATTTTGAGACTCATAACGTAACAAAAAGGAAAAATGTTTGGGGCAAAAAGTAATAAAAATAAAACTCCTACTACTTTTTTTGAAATGCCTTTTTTGCCAAGAAATTACAAGAATTTAAATTTGCAAAAACATTGCAGTTTTTATAAAAAATATATTTTTTTTTTGGTTAAGTTAGTTGGGGGTATTCAAAGTCTGAGGCCTGTGTGTGCATTTCTCGCCCAAGACTATGGACTATTTCACTACAATTGTCATCGCTTTGATACAAAATTATATTTATCACACCATTTAAGAAATACAAGTTAGTATAAAAAGTATACAAATTGATTTCAAAAGTAGTAGTTTTTTTCTACCTTTTAAAAAAGGCAAAAATTTAACTTTTTTTTAAATTATGAACATAGACGTAATATGATTTTTTATAAATTTTATTTATGGTCCAACTGTATTGATAAATGCTATGAACATTTTTAGTTGAGTTCAAGTTCGAACCCTTCAACCTCCAGAGGAGCATGAAAATTAGTTAAGACATTTATTGAATTTATAAAATGAAAACTTGATTTAACTACAAAATTCTACTTTATCTATTTTACGATTTATGTACAAATAATATTTTTTTATTTTTTGTTTATTTTTATAATTTATAAATGCACTCATTTTACTTATTATGAAAAAAAGCTGCATAATATTTCCGTCTGCTTATGTTCTATAAATATTTTTTTCTCCAATGTTTATGTATAAGTTCAGCGACTTTTTTATTTTAAACAAATTATAAGAAACTGAACAAACATTTAGTTTAAAATTTATAAACAAAAAAATTTCAATATAAAATTTGTGTCAATATCTCAACATAAATTCGTAGACATTTATATATTTAAGAAAAAGAAAAAAAAGAAATAATTTGTTTGCTGTTTTAAGAACCTAAATGATGATGCTACAATTCAGTTATACCTCTTAAGAGATGGATCTGTGTGTTAAATGCATACAGATTTGTTGATGTTGTGTATGTAGGAGTAATTTAAGCTTTGATTTCTTTATTACTTTTCTAAAGCTTTAAACAAATCCACTTGAAATCTTTAGCATAACAGCAAGAAGTTGAACGCAATGTGCTAATTACTTGGCCTTGGCTGTAATTAATATAAAAATGACAATTACCCCAAATACTTAAGCAATGAGAGAAGATAAACAAAAGAGGTTTTGTTTCTTCTCTAAACAAACAAAAGACTTCCTTCGATTTTTTTTCAATTTCTACACGCTGTTTTTTTTTTAATTTCGAGTTAAATTTTTTGAAATTTATTTATACTTTTTTTTGTAGAAAAATTATAGCTTTTAGGTCATTTTAGTAATCTAATTTAGAATGTTTGATTGAAATAATATACAAAAGTGCAGTCAAAATTTGTTTATGATTTAATGACTTAATAAAAACAAGAATGGCCAGATGTCATTTGAAAACAAAAAACTTAAGACTTATAAATTGATTTTAAGTGCTGGCAATAAAAAAAGTCTTTAAACAAAATATATCTTAGAAAATTAAAAAAAAAATATTTTTTAAAAATAGCATTAGGAAAATATTAACAAAAATATATATAAAAATAGAATTTTATTAAGTTAAATTGTAAAGAAAGTAAATTATATGTAATTTTAGAATAGAATGTATTGTTTTTTGTAAAAATAAAAGATAGTATATTACTGTAGATATTAGCATTTCAAAAATTAAAAAAAAAATTATTATAGCTAAACTTATATTTTTGGCGCTTTATAAAAAGTAGTATCTATATTTACTACTATTTTTTATTTTTATTTTTTTCTTAAATTTTTTATACAGCGGGAGTAATTTTTAGTCGAATTTACATTAAAATTAGTTATTTAATATTTTGAAAAATGGTAGTATTTCTACTACCTTTTTTGAAAAACTGAAAGTTTATAACAACTTAAAATTTTTAAGAAAACCTGAGCACAATTTCGCTTTAAAAAAAAAAAAAATTAAGCCAAAATAGTATTTTAAAAAACTTTTTACTATTTTGTACTATTTTAAATCTTGAAAAACTTAAATGATCTGCCTGGACCCCGATGTCGAACGATATTGTTCTTTTGCGAAATTAAATTTTACTTCAAAATCATAATTTCTGTAAAATTTATTAAAATAACCGAAATTTATTTAACTTGTAAGAAATGAATAAGTTGCACTTTTCGTATTCTAATTCGTTAAATAATACGGTTAAATAGTTGGTATTCCTAGTTACTAGTATCCACCGTCAAAAGTGGTCAAATCGAACAAAGAACGCTGATGAGATGGTTTAGCGACCTCGAAATCAGTACTGATCCGTTCTGCTAGTCTGATGAATAAATTGTTTCAAATAAAGTAGTACTCTCTTAATAAAAATATAATGAATTTATCTAAATATAATTTCTTAAATTAAGAAGATATGGGTAAACTCAGATTTGAACTTAAGCCAAAAATTTTCATTTCAATATAAACCTTAAACAGTTCAACAATTACGAATAAATATTAATTATTAAAATAAAATATTTTTAGATTTGTAATTTTTAAAATATTGAATAATCTTTCAAGTAAAATGATTTACAAAATACTATTTTGAAAACATAATTTAAAAGGTACCTAAAGTAGTATTTTCCACTACTATTTTAAGTACATTTTTTTGTCATATAAAAATGTTTTCTTATGTACATTTTAAACGACTTTCTTTCAAAATAAAAAAATTTGTAGCCATTATTATTACTGAAAATAGTAATATTTTCTACTACTATTTTCTACTACTATTTTGAAACGTGAGAGCTTAAACTTAAATTTGATGCAAAAAGTAATATTTCTATAAAATTTACCTAAAATAAACGAAGAAGTAGAAAACTACTTTGAAGAAAGGAATAGAAAAGTACTCAAAAAACTTATTCTTTAAAAAAGTTCTCCAAACTTAATTTGTAAACAAAAAACTTTGTAGAAACAGGAGTAAAAAAGCATGTACAAGTAATTATATCGCACTGTTCAACAAAGCTTAAAATTCAATAGAAGAAAAATACTTTTGAATTTTACATTGAAGAGATATAAAACATAATTTTTAAAACTTCTACTTTGCTACCAAAATGCAAATAAACATGTCAATTTTAAATAAAATATGAAAAAGTCAAAATATTGAGTTAATTCACTATTGTCGAGTAAGTGCGCGATATCTGTGCATTGTACATATTTTTTTTAAATAGTAGTCAAACGCAAGATTTTCAAAAATATAACAAAATAAATACTTTTTATTAAAAAGTGAAAAAAGAAATAAAGAAAAGCACTATTATTTTCTAATAGGCTTTTGAAAAATAAAAGTATCTTTTTAGGGAAACGTACTGCATATAGTACTTTTTCTATATTCTTTAGAAATAGTAGTAAAAAAAATTATTTTTCGGAAACAAAAAAAATTATTACTTTGTATATAGTCCCGTTGTTCCTTTTAGGAGCATAGAGCCTCAACAAATGTCTTCCATCTGGGTTTGTCAATAGCAATACATTTTATTTCACTCCAGGATACACCACATCCCCTGCTGTCAATAATACTATTTTTTTATAGACGCATATAAAGATTTGAAGTTAAATTTCGGTAAATTTAAATACTCATAATTGCAAATAACTTTTAATAAAGTTTCTATAACTTAAAAAAGTATGTACTAAAAAATACTACTATTTTTTTAATGATAAATACATTGTTTTCAAAATAAATATCCGTAAAATTACGATACTCCCTCCCCTCCACTGTATTTTTTAGCTCCAATTGCTAACGATAGTACTAAATAAATTTTTCTAAATTGCTTCTAAAACTGAATGCACCTACTATTTTAATTTAAAACAAATGCCATCCACATTGACACAATTATTTATTTAACATCATGTTAAGTTCACGGATGATATCATATATCATGGCAAATATTTAATATTCAATCTATACAAATACGGAACAGCAACACCAAATGCCGTCTCTATTGTCATCTTCCAATTAAACTAGACATTGCAATTGAAATTGAAAAGAGAAGAAAAAAAATAGAATAATACGATTACAGCCAGATCTTTTAGATCATACAATTAAAAATAGAACAGCAGAACCTCAAAACCCTAATTGTTTTTAATAAAACTGCAATAAGTATTGAACAACAAAAAACAACCAAGTGCAGTTTGATTTTGATTGATAAAATATTTGCAGCATCCACACACACTGCATATGTACATACATCTTTAAATTTCTACATTATTTTTCTAATTAAAATTTTATTGTTCAACTTAGTAACACTGTAAATGAGAAAAAGTGGATTTTATAGAGGAAAAAAAGTAGTAGATAAACAGAGCATCTAACAAATTTTTATATAAAAATAGAAAAATATGCTGCCACAAAATCATGGATTATTAAAATTTATTGCCTCCATGTATTTCTGTTTTGTTACAGACAATTGTTTTTATTTCAACTTGGAGACATATAAAATTTAAGGCCCCACTAGGAAATTAAAACAACTAAAAAAAGTTTAATCGAGAGGGTATGCTTTTACTCAATCCTTTAGTTTTCCTTAAAAAAAAGTAGTATTTTAGTTAAGGATTTCTAAAAAAAGTAGTATTTTTATACTTTCTCAATACCTTTAAAAATATTTTTAGTTTTTTAATATTCTTATGTAGAAGTTTAAGTATAATATTTATTGCGCCTTTTTTATAATTCTCTTATGAAAACAAACTTAAAATTATTACAATATTAGAAGGGAAAAATACTTAAGACTATAATGCAATATCTTAATTTACAAAAAAGTATTCAGCACCAAGATTGACAGGAAATAAATAGTTAATTAAATGATAAAAGTTACAAAAAGTACAAAAAGCAAGAGCGTGGCTCCCGAAGCTTTCAGAGGAAGTTCTATATATCACTCCGATTTTTTGTAGAATCAAAAAATGTTTCTACTTCAGTTTTGAAAAAGTACTATTTAAAATAAAAAAAAAAAATTATCTACTACTAATTAAAAAAAGAGTACTTTTGTAATCAAAAAACATTTTTTTAACTTTTTAACAATTTTTTTTACTTTTACGGACTTAAATGCAAAGCCACTATCTAGTATAAAGAAAATGTTTCTACTTCCATAAAAAAAAAGTACTTTTTAAGATCAAAAAATATTTTTCTACTACTATTTGAAAAATAGTACTTTTATGATCACAAAAAATATTATTTGCATTTTCCAACTAGTTTTTGTAGTAAACATTTTTACAGACCCAAATGCAGAAAAACTTTTTCAAAAAATTTTTATCAAAAGGTACAGAAAGCTACTACTTATTTTCTTTTCTAAAACTACAACTTTTAAATTTTGCTGGAAAAAGTAGTTCATTTAAAAATTCTGTTTTTCTAATTACATATTTCCTTATTTAAAAAAAATATTTAGTATGGCAAAAAAATATACTACTTTTCTACTACTATTTTAAAATGCTTAAATATTTAAAGATAATTGCATTTGAAAAAAAAATACCCTGAAAATGTTTTATTTTCGTTTATTTATCATTACTTTTGCAGCATTTCTTTATTAATTAATTTAAAAAAGAACTTTACTACTGCTAATTTACAACGTAAGTTTTCTGAATTATTTGTTTATTTATTGATGGCAAATTTTACACATTTTTCAAAGGCAAAATAAAAAAGTACGTTTTAACCACTTTCATTAAAATAGTAGTTTGTAATTTCCAATATTATTTTTTTACAAACAGAAAAAATAATAATAAGCAATAAAAATAATAAGAACAAAAGCGAAAAACATCTTTAGTGCGTTTTTTTTTCTACTATTTTTTACTATTTCAAAAGAATACTTTTTTTTTATTAAAAACACTGAACATTTTTAATTTTCCTTTTTTTATTTAATTATAATAATTATTAGAACATTCTCTAATAAAAATTCACCTGTTTCTGTAAGAAAAGAAAATTATTTGATGTTACTTTTACAAAATTTATTTTTACAAAAAGTACCTTTGAAATAGTTATTTTTACAAAATCGTACTTTTTTATTTACATACTTTTTTACAACTATTTAAAAAAAATTAATTTAAAAAAATATTTATATGTATGTATATTTTTTTCTTCGTGTAGCAAAAAAAACTAATATTTTTTTAATCGTTTTTTTTAATTGCTATTTTCCCATTTATTTTAAATTTTCTTAAGTCGTTTTTCTAGTGCGGTACTGATAGTTTTTGCTATTTTTCTTATTCTAGAGCAATTAATATTTCCACACTTGCCTACGCATACTGCTTTTTTAACAATCTGTAGCGCCATTTAATAACTCAGCCATGCAGCTGTGTGTACCACATTCTTGGATTGTGTGCGTTTGAGAAAGACAGACAGACAGACATACAGACAGACAGACAGACAGACATATAGACAGGCAGAGAGACTGATTTTAAAAATCATTTCTTAGCATTGATGATGCAATAATGTGGTCTATTGATTTGTAATTTATGACAAAAATTCAATTTCAAAATAAACATGCTCTACTCTAGTGAGTTCTTGGTAAAAGTCGTCGCTAATTGGGAAATAAAAACATTAAAGGCATGAATTTAAAGTAACTTATAACTTAAGGGTTGCTGAAACTTTAAACGAGTTAAAGAATGGGAGCACAGGATCATATTTCATAGGCAGGAAATTAAGATTTTACGTTTAATATTTCGATTCATAAAAGAAAGGTTTACCAAAATGAATTTGTATGGAAATTGGTTTAATAAACCTGTTGTACGACTATGATATGTCATTATGAATAAGGCACTTAAGCTTCTAAATGAAAAACCTTTATTTGATGACTTTTAATTATTGAAATGTGATTTTTTTTCAATCTTTAGCTACATGATATTCTAATACATGTTCTATGAAAAATAACAGTTACTTGTAAAATGTATTATATTTCCAAGGATCCAGAGCCTTAAACTTCTACTTCCGATTTTTATTATTTTCTTTATATAAAAGAAAAACCTTATCATTTTGTGTTTTTTTTATGAAGGCTTTTCAACCAGGGGTTTTCTCTATTTAAATTTTACTTAAAGAAACTCGAGCTTGATTTCAATATTTTCTTTTTTTTTTTCTTTTTTTTTTATATGCAACTTTTTTCATTAAGAAATTAATTATTTTTATTCATTGTTTAACTAGAACAATAAAAATTTGAAATACTATTAATTTTAATTGTTACATAGCGTAAATTGTGTATGTGAAAACATAATATTTGTCACGATGAGGCAAAAAAAGAGGAACTTAGCTCAGCGAAAAAGGCATTTAAATCAGCAAAAATATGTTTAAACAAAAAAAACTACAATGTTGGTGTTCTTCAGCGAACTAAAAAAAAATATACAACAATTTGTTTAGATTGCAAGTTAACTAACAGCTCATTTATGCAGCTTTAATCGCCAACAGCCTTAAAGCAAAAAAATATATAAACTTAGAGATCATTAAAAGATCCAAGCTGTTTGTTGTTAGCATATACAAGGCAACTGCAACTGCAACAGCAGCAGCAGCAGCAGCAGCAGCAGTAGGAAATGCCATGATCATGCAATCATGACTATAAAAATTATACTCATCTTCATCTTGGCGCGTTTTACAAAGAAAGTTAGTTTATGAGTTCAAAATCATTTAATCCAGTTTCGGTAAAGGAAAACAAAAGCTTTAAGCACCAGCCTACATGGTTTTGCAATGGATTAATTTTTAGATTATTAACTTGTTAGCATTTGTAGTTTATTAGAGGTTGCTTTTTATAAAGATTTTTGTCTAAAGATTTTTTATTTTTTGTTGTAATTTAACTCTGTCTTAGAGTCAGCAGCGAAACGACTTTGAAAAAAAAAATAGATTCTATATACTTAAACAACAGATTTTTTTTTTTAGTTACAATAATTTTTTGTATTCAAATAAAGAATTTAAAAACTTATTAAAACTAAATGTTTGTACACACTCGTGCATACATACGTACATCTATTATATGTAAGCTGAATCAGAAGGCTGCATGTGCTTAGGAATGATATCTATACAAAAAAGAACATTTTTCAAAAGAAAAAAATTTATAACAATTTTACATATTAAAAATGGTAAATTAAATATTTTTGCATTTGGAAAAAAGTAGTACTTTACTATTTAGTAAATTTTTTATTCGAAATATTGCTCGATATCTCATTTCAACAATTAAAACTTTTTTGTAGTATTTTACTACTATTTTCAGTACTTTTTGAAATTAGTATTTTGTATTAAATAGTCAAGTTAAAAATATTACAGATTTTTATTTAAAGTGATTGTTTTTCGAACAAATTGGTTGTTAGTATTTCTTAATCCAAAGTGTTTAATTATTTTGGCTAATGTTCGTAAAATTTTTAGTCAGAAAGAATTGGACATGAGACAATATTCCAAATGAACAAGGGAAAAATTTTTAACACTAATTAATTTCAAGTTAAACGGCAGAACAGAAACAACGCTGTTTTTCGGGAGCCGCTACACTCCCATTATCAGTGTTCATGTGTGTTTCCATGTATCCGCCACTGTTTAGGAGGCTCGGTTGAATGTGATTTCAAATTTGTATTTACACAAATAATGTCTAGAAAAAGGATACGCGAGTTATTTGTATTATTAGTTGTTTTTACAGTAAAGACTGCTTTACCACTATCAATATTAAAATTTTACCATCTCTAATTAACGTTAAATTAACCCATTGTTACACGTTGTTTTTATCTCATGTACCATTTTTCTTTGTAATTTTTGTTTTTACCTAAGATAAACTTTATTGGTTTGATTAATACTTAAGTACTATTGCTTTTTGATTTTTTTGTCAACTAGTTGAGTTTTTTGGTTTATTTGACCAATTTTATTTACTTTTTTCGTATTTTATTAAAAAAGCAGCATTTTAGTACATTAACAATAGTGGTGTTCTGAAGACATTTTTTAAAAAGTTAATTTTTAATGGTCTTATTCATAAACAACTAATAGTTGTAGAATGATTTTCATATGGGAAATCCGGTTTTAACTTTAACAATTGTTTATGAATAAGGCCGTAAATACTTAAAGGAAATGTTTTTATTATTTATTTAATTATTATTTTAGAGTTTGAGATACACTGGGATTATTTAATAATTTTAGTAGTACTTTTTCAATATAAATCTCTTGCAGACCTGTAAGCAAAAATCAATTCAGAATTTTTTTTAATGCCAAAAAATGCTTAAAACGTTCAAGAACTAATTCCTTTACATAAAGTGTTCTGTTTAAATTTATTTTTATTTGTTTTTTAAGATTTTTGTTGTTTTAATTTAATTGTTTATTAACTAGTGTGTCTTTTATTAAACACAAGTATCATGTAACACGGAATATAATGAAGTCAAGGATGTCATTGGCGTAGATAATGACGTTTTTTATGACAACACATTAACACTTGCTCAGTATTGTGTGTGTGTGTGTGTGTATGTATATATATATATATATATATATGTGAGTTTTTTGCGTTCTTTAGCAACTTACAAAGAAATTAATTTAAAGAAATTCTTTAAAAATATTATTTAAAAATGTATCTTTTTGATCACATAGTTTTTTTTTAATTCATTATTTTTTTTATATTCTTCGCTTCATTTGCAGGTGAGTGTTTTTATTTTGTGTTATTTTTTTCTTTAATATAAAAATTCATCAAACTAATATTTTAAGATTAGAATAATTTCAATATTAAGTAGCAGCTGAATCAGCTTAAAATGTTTGCGACGTTAAACAAACAAATATGAGTGCATGCTGAATTGATATCGTAAGAAATTTCTTTCAAACTAGTCATTCAGTCTCAGCTGTGAATATATTTGTGTCACCCATATTACTCATCATCTGCCAGTGTTTTAGCAAAAATATTTGCAATCATGGCGAAACTATTAAAACGTTCAATTAAAATATAAAACTCATTATTAACACTCCCTTGCTGCATATTATTCTTGAGCAGTATAAAATATAATCAATGGCAGTTTGATAATCTTGTTAATTGCAAACAATTTGTGTAAACAATCAAAAGCTACGAGTATTAGATCTCAATAAAGTCATGTCACAGATATGACACATTTTATAAGAAAATTATGTTTATTCACAAAATGTCTTGAAATTATTGAAATTTGCATTAGTTTTAAAAGCTGAATTAATGTTTACACCAGCTGATTGTACCAACTATTATTGAAATTTTATTGAAAATATTTACAGTGCTCTACACAAATTCTTTGTAACTGTCATCCGATATTTTTAATATAAAACATAATTTTGAAGTCATAAAAAAAAAACAGTTTTATTTGATACTCAGCTCAGGAAGTTGCTGTTATTTTTACTTTTAGGAAAAATATTATTAGTTTCAGGATGGCACTATTAATACCATCAAAAATTCTTATAAATAAATAAAAAAGATCAAGTTATTCCTAAAAATTTTAAATCGTACTAATTGTTAAAAGAAAATGTTCGAGTTTATTTTTAAAGCACAAGAGGTTTACGAAACATAAGCTCAGCTAAAAATGTTACTGAATAAAGCTTGAGTAAGCTGAAAACGATTTTCAATAGCTTAGTATAATAAAGGGTCCGCCATCTAACTATTTTTTTTCAGCTAGTGCTTATTTCGTGAATGGTAACACTTAGCTCATGTCTGATTTGACAGATAATTAGTTGTATCCTTCCGCTGAACGAATATGGTTGTGTATACGTTTGAACAACGCTGGGAAATATTGCTTGCGATCGACTCACAGAAGATGCCGATTTTGCCAAAAAAAATCATCTTTTCAGATGAAGCTCATTTTGATCTTGGCGAGTATGTAAACAAAATTGTCGCATTTGGGGCACAGAAAACCCGCACGCATACATTGAAAAGCCGACGCACCCAAAACGAGTCACTGTTTGGTGTGGATTTTGGTCCAGAGGCATAATTGGGCCATTTTTCTTCGAAAATGAGCAAGGCGTGGCCGTTACAGTCAATGGCGATCGTTATCGGGCCATGTTGACCGAATTTTTGTTCACAAAAATTGAAGAGGAGGATATTGGCAACATTTGGTTTCAACAGGACGGCGCTACGTGCCACACAGCCGAAGCTACACTCGATGTTTTGCGCCCTGTTTTTGAAAATCGCATTATAAGCCGCAGAGCTGATGTCGTTTGGCCACCTCAGAGCTGCAAGTTGACACCGTTGGACTATTATTTGTGGGGTGCCGTCAAAGATAAGTGTTACGCCAACAAGCCAGAGACAACTGACGCTTTAAAGGACAATATTCGTGAAGCCATTGGTGAAATACGGCTGCACACAATCGATAATGTGCGTAAAAATTGGACCGATCGTGTAGGCTACTGCATGGCCAGCCGAGGCAGCTATTTGAATGAAATTAGTTTTCATTATTAACCGCAAGGATTGTACTTTCAAATAAAAAAATGAAATTTGAGAAAATATTCAGTAGTTTTTTTTATAGCATTTTCAAAAAAAAAAGTTATCTGGCGGACCCTTTAGTATGATCCTCAAAATGTGTAATGCAGATAATAAATCTTCATGTTTATGCAAATTCTGCCAGCTGAATTAAAGTTTTGTTATGCAATTTAAGGTTTTGTATTACTTTATGTTGAAATTCTTGCAGCTGAATATAAAACTCCGCAGCTGAATGGCAAACTTTTTAGAGTTAATACAGTTTGCTTTAGCTGAACTAATGTTTAGGCCAAATAACACTAAAAATATTAAGCTGAATATTTATTGTAGTCAGCGGAATAAAATTTATAGCAGCCACGACAACATGTTTAGCTATACAAATGCCTAAATTCTTTAAAAAAGAGTCAGCTAAAAAATATGTATGTAGTTTCTAATTGAATTCTATTTCAAGTCATTATAATTTTTTGGAATAAAACCATTCGAGCTGAATAAATTTTCAGTGCATTAGCTTGAATTAAATACATAACACGACACTAAAGGCAGAATTAGCGGAGCGCACCCGTACCGTACTGTATCAGCTGTTCGTCTATGTCATGGGAAAGGCAATACAAAAACTTACCGTATTTAAATGTACCGTAGTTGCAACGTACCAATCTGTATAAAATAGAAATTGCTAACGTTGTTGGGTGACATTTGTAAGCCAGTGATGGGCTGTTTCTTTGGTACAAGTTAAGGGGGTATTTCCGCTCTTATTTTTTGCTACTTTTTGATAATAATATTTGTGTACTTTTGATAAAACAACTTAAAATAATGTATATTTGCATATATATGTAAATACATATCGTCATATAAAATGCAAAACAGCCTATCTACTTTTTTTAATTTTGCAGGAGAGACAAAAAGCTTAGTAAAAAGCAAGCTAGCTATTGTGATAATAAAAACTATTTTTTCTAGGTAGTATCGTTAATAAAATCGGAATTAATGATACTACGCTGAAAAAGATAATACAGTAGTTTCTCGATTTAACGAACCTTATTGCTGTTAGGCTTGTTCGTTAAAGTGAATTGTTCGTTATATCCAATACTGAATTAAAATTAAATAGTGTCGTCTATTTTACTCAAAATTTTAAATATGTAGAGTATTTTTTTTACATTTTATTAAAATTATAGTAATTTAAAATAAATATTTCATTAAAAATATGTACGAATATACAGAATATTAAAAATTCATTAAAAGACTGTAATACAAAAGTAATTTATTTTGAAAATTGTTTAAGCACAGTGCGTTTTCTTGGAATGGATATCTTATTGAAACTCTCTCAAAAGCATTAAATTTTTTTCTACTAATATTGTTCTGCTGAGCCCATTTAATAAAAACTTCTAAGTGCTGAATGACATCTTCGTGTTTTATTTTTGGCTCTAGAATTTCTGTTTCATCAAGCTGTTCATCATTTTCAAATTTTCATCGGGTAAAGGTTTATTTTCAATGCATCTATTCAAATCATCAGCTGATATATTTTACATTTGATTGTTAAACAGAGTACAAAATAAAATACTTGTTCGTAATATAAGGTACTCAGTAGAAAATATTTGGGTGTTCGTTAAATACGATGTTCATTAAATCGAATGTTTGTTAAATCGGAAAACTACTGTATTTGTTATCACAATAGTTTGCTTTTTATCTCTAGTGAAAATTTTTTTATAATGTAGATTGGCCCTTTTGCATTTGATAAGACTATATACATGTTTAGATGTATATAATAAACAAATAAATATGTTATATAAATGCTATATGTACGTATATACATATAAAATAATTCAAATGGTATCAATTTTTTTTGATGCACATATAAACACTAATTTGTTTTTATTTTTTATTATAATTTTATAATATAAATGTGGCGCAAAAGTAATCCTCCTATCAGAAAATGTTATAAATTTTGCGATTGGCCCCTAATGTCAGTTCTGTTTTGACATTTGTGTAGTAAACACATGCGAAATACACGTTAATAAACAATGTTACGCTACACTGCTCCAGAACGCGGAATATTGGTGACTATTTATTTGACCAATAATCGGTCGGTGACTTTGGCACAACGTAAATTTCGTCGCAGATTTCCTGGCCGTCTAACGCCTACTGGTGAAACACTGCGACGTTTAGCCGCTAGCCTCGAAGAGACTGGCACAACACGAGATGCTGCCAGGCGTGGCAGACCCCGGAGTAGCCGTTCTGCAGAGAATATTGCTGCTGTAGCCGAGGATGTCATGGAAGCGCCGTCGACATCGACCAGACGACGTGCCACGCAAATGGGTATCAGTCGACGGTCTTTACAGCGAATTTTGGTACAAGATTTGAAGATGTTTCCGTACAAAGTCCAGACGGTGCATCAGCTGTTAGCTGCTGACCGCCAATCGCATCTAACTTACGCTCAAGCCATCCTTAATCACCACCAACAGGAAGATGATTTTTCATCAAAAATAATCATGAGTGATGAGGCCCATTTCCATCTTAGCGGGTACGTAAATAAGCAAAATTTATGCTTCTGGGGCACTGAAAATCCGCGTGTAACCCACGAAGAGCCATTACACCCGCTCAAAGTCACTGTATGGTGTGCTGTTTTCGCTGGAGGATTCATCGGACCTTTTTTCTTCGAAGACGTCGCGGGCCAAACGGTTACTGTGAATGGTGAGCGCTACAGAGCAATGATTAACGAGTTCTTTTTGCCGCAACTTGATGAATTGGGATTGGAAAACATGTGGTTCAAACAGGACGGTGCAACGGCACACACTGCACGTGCCACAACCGATATGCTGAAGGATGCATTTCCCGGGCGCCTAATCTCCCGTTTTGGCGATTTGCACTGGCCAGCAAGATCGCCTGATTTGACCGCTGCAGACTTCTTTTTGTGGGGCTTTTTGAAGTCGCGGGTTTATGTCAACAAGCCTCAGACTCTTGCAGCTCTTAAAGTCAACATCCGTCAAGAATGTGTGGACCTATCGGCGGAAGTTTTGGCCAAAGTGATGGAAAATGCCATAAAAAGGGCTCAAATGACAATCAACTGTGGCGGCGGCCATTTACATGACATCATATTCTCGACTTGATGTAAAAAAATTAAAAAACCAAATAAAAATAATCCACAAGAAGAATCAAAGTTTTTAATTTTTTTTTAAATTACAGCCAAAAAACATCGGAAGGTTATTTTTGCGCCACCTTGTATTATATACATACATACACAAAATAAAGTTCTGATATCATGTAAATATCTTAGGTAATTTTTCTGCTCAAGTCACCAATTGAAAATTTTTAATACCCATCACTGTGTTGTAAACAGCTGTTCCTTTTTCCTGGCAATAAAACAAACAATATAAAACAAACGTACGTTTTTAAATGTTCTATAAGTGGGCCAACGTGCTAACAGTATGGTACGGTACAGTACTGGTCCAGCAACGCTCTACCAACGGGGCCTGTAAGAGAGTCAGCTGTATGAGATATTACTTAAGATGAATACAAGATTAAATAGCTGAATATAGTAGTTTGGCTGTAAACATTAAAACAAATTTGCAGCTAAAAGTGACTAATACCTACAAAAATACATACTTGATTTAAGTTCCGCAAAATGCTACCTCAATTTTAGTAGCTGAATACGATTTTATATGCAACTCATTCAGTGCGTTAAAGCATTTTATTTATATTCAAAAACATTTTGCTGAATTACTACTTTAAAAGCGATATGTCAGGTTTAGTTTGCTGAATTGATATATTTTTATTTTATACAATTTTTTTAACTTATTCAAGTTTTAAATTTTATTTCATTTTACTTAAATAGATTTGAGCCAAATGTTTAGCTGGATAGAAATATTCTTAGCTTAATTGGAAATTTTGCCAGCTGAGTTTCTTTAAAATATATTTGCTTTGATTCTCATTCGAGTCAGCTGAATCGAGTTAGCTGAATATAAATATTCTTAGCTGATTTGCAATTTTTACTAGCTAAATTTCTTTAAGATATACTATTTGATTTGTTTTTCATTCAGCTGAATCGAGTTAGCTGAATATAAATATTCTTAGCTGAATTGCAATTTTTACTAGCTAAATTTCTCTAAGATATATTTGCTTTGTTTTGCTAAATATAAATATTCTTAATTGAATTTTAAATTTTACCGGCTGATTTTCATTATGCTATATTTGCTTTGAATCTCATTCAGCTGAATTGAGTTAGCTGAATATAAATATTTTTAGCTGAATTGTAAATTTTACCAGCTGAATTTCTTTGAGATATATTTGCTTTGCTATTCATTCAGCTGAATTGAGTTGATGTTGCTACAAAGACTAAAATTATTATCTAAAACGGAAGTTCTTTAGTAGAAGCAATAGATAATTTTTTTCATTTTTGAAAGTTTATTTTTGCTTAATTAAGCATTTAGTAAATAGAATGCAACTTTAAGTGGAATTTAATTGATTTCAGCTTAGTTATCGCTTTTTTTTTACTTAACATTTTCTTTATTTCCAAAAATCTTTTATTACTTCCCCTACAAACTTCACCAATTTAAATAATCTTTTCAAATTTTCGAAATTATTAAAACACATTAAATTTAAATAATTTGTAATCGTTTATCTTGTCAACCGTTTCGCTATTAAATTTAAGGCATGAACTCTTATAATTATAGTTGTTATTAAACTTTCTTTTTCTAAGAGCTCTTCTTTGTTGTCTTTTTTTAAATGACACGTGTGTGAGTGTGTGTGTGTGTCTGCCTGTGTATGTGTCAAGATTGTTTAAGTTTGTTGGTAGTTAATCTGTGATATTTAATACCTTTTTCGTGTTTTACCATCTCTATGATCACATCAAATGCTATTTTTTACTTTGTTTTTTCTTTTCTATTCTACTGCTGTTGGCTAATATGACACCAACTACTGTGAGAAAACGAACGAACGAACGAACAAAAAAAATGTTGGGGTGAAAAAATAAACAACTTCGAAACTACCGAACTGTAGGTGTCAAAACATAAAAAAAGCCTACATCTGCAAAACTATAAAATAACAAACAGCTACAATTAGAGGAATCAGATTTTAGTTAAATAAAACAACATTGTGCAGGAAAAGTATTCGGTTCAGCAAATAACTAAGCAACAGTATAGTACATAGAAAGCTAAAGGTCTCAAAACGAAAATCAAACACCTGTAAAATCCATTGGAAAATTCCTTCGGTTTTTGTCAAAAATGTTTACTCGTTAAGTTTTCATCTCTAGTGATTTTAGTATTTTGAGTTTGAAAATGAGATGTTCTCAACAATGTATGATTATTTGGTTACCATTTTTTGTTCATAAATCATGTTGTAGTGACACTCTCTTTCAAATGCCGCCGCCAAAAAACTTTTGACATGTTAATAGACTATGAATGAGTTAGCAGTACGCCTGACATTTATACAAAAGATGTACGAGTAAATTCAAACATTCAGTATTTAGTAGTTGTCTAGTTTACTTTGACATAAATTGCAAGTTCTTTTTTTTAACTTCTGCAGCAAAATGAAACGAACTTGATATACAAAGTATCTTCATTGTTTATAAATGAAATAAGATATTTTAATTTGGCGGCTATTTTGGAGAAAAAAAATTATAAAAAAACGTTAAATGCCTTTTAGTTTCCAACATTCTTTACCAAAGTTTAGTTAATTAATTAAAAAAAACTGGCAAATTTAAAAACGTTTTCGCTTATTTACATTCTAAAAAAAAGTGTTAACACAAAAACATTCCCGCAGCTTAGCTGCTCAAACGTCAACTGACTTAAGAGCAATAGAAGCTGTAAAACAAAAATGCCAAGCATTTTTGCACATTTCTGCGATTAGTTATCGGATTAAAATGTCTTACAATTTGGTGAATAGGGTTTTTGATCTGCAGAAGCTTAGTCAAGCTAGATTTTAGTTATAATAACCAGCAGCTTTTTTTTTTTTTTTTTTTGAAACAGTCAGTCGCTGTTTTGGATTTTATTAATTTGATGCCAAAAGTAATTCGATTGTTTTTCTTAACGCTGAATTACATAAAAAGCGGCTGAATTAGTTAAAATATTGATTTCAATTAATATATTGAGCATTATTAAGCATTTAAAGAGCTCTGAATAATTAGCTGAAATGAAGTTTCGAGCTGCTGAGTTAGTAAAAGCTTCGCTGAATAACGTTTTAAGTGTAATTTTTTCCTTCTAAAAGAAAGCTGTTCATGTGCACATGCAATTATGTCAGTATGTGCACATGTACAAGTATATATGTCTTTTAATTTTGCTAAATCGGACAAAAGCACAAAATTCAAAAACTACCTGTCGTATTCACCAACAATTTAATTTAGACTTAAAATGTACTTTCAACAAACTTGTTATCAAATATTTTTTAAGAAAAATTAGTTTTTGAGTGCAATTGAAAACCCAATGAAATGCGCTTGAATTCAAACGCAAAGTTTTAGCTGAATTAGAAAAAAAGCTAAACATTTGGCCTGGCTTATACAACTTTTATTAATTGACAAATTCTAAATTATTTAAGATTTGCTGAATAGAACAAAGCAAAGCTAAGAGAAAAAAAATACTCCTAATAAAGTTCATAATTTAATTGAAGTTTTCTATAACCAAATTGTTCAACAGCAAACAAATAATAGATCTTTTTATTACTTCACACGGTACATTCAACATTTGCTGAATTCAGAAAAATTCAGCTGAATATGTTATTTCACTAGCTGAATTACTAAAAGGTAAAGTAATTATAAAAAAAATATAAAATACAAAAAAAAATTTTTTGAAAGCAGAATTGAAAACATTCAAACTATTTAAGGGTTTCTAAATAGAACAATGGAAAAGTTTAGTAAAATTCAATGAGTTCATTAAAATTTCTAAGAAAAGATACTCTTGATAAAATGCATTATTTTATTTAAAGTTTTGTTTAGCTAAATTTTTAAACAATTGGCTGAATTATATGTATGCAACATTTAATTAAAATTATTAAAGTAATGCTGAATTCAGAAAAATTCAGCTGAATATGTTATTTATTTACCTGTATTATAGGTTTCATTTAAGTTTCCGAGAAAAATTACTCCCGATAAAATGTGCTAGTTCAATTATTTGCTTGAAGCTTTAATTAACTAAATTGCTTAATAGCAAGCTGAATTATATAAATTAAACAATAATAAATTTTTCTTAACTAATATTTATACGTAATTGTTGAACTGTTTAAGCTATATATTGAAATGAAAATTTATGGCTTTAGTTCAAATCTGAGTTTAGCCATTTTTTCTTAATTTAAGAATTTTTTTTTTTGATAAATTCATTATTTTTATTAAGAGAGTACTAGTATCCACCGTCAAAAGTGGTAAAATCGCACAAAGAACGCTGATGAGATGGTGTAGCGACCTCGAAATCAGTACTGATCCGTTCTGCTAGTCTTATGAATAAATTACTTCAAATAAAAAGTACTCTCTTAATAAAATAATGAATTTATCCAAAAAATAATTTCTTATATTATGAAGAAATGGATAAACTCAGATTTGAACACTCAAGCCATAAATTTTCATTTAAATTTTATTTAACTTTAACGGTTATATTACACAGTTTTTAGTTTTCTGATTTAAGAAAAATTTAGCTGAATATGTTACTTATTTAGCTGAATTGGTTAAGGGAAGGGTAATTATGAAATATTATCGCTGTCTTTTACAAAAAAAAACTTATTTCTGATATCTGAAATATTTCTGGCTTAAAAGTAACTTTACTTTCGTGTGCTAAATTATAAAATAATTATTATTTTAAATTTGATTTTACTTAAATTATTTTTACGGTCATTTTTAGTTTGCTTGGTTGCCCAACTTTTTTAGCTGACTTATTGAACGCCAGCTGAATTATAAAAACCAAAAATTTTATTACGATTTATTTGCTGTAACCCCTCGTCTTGACTGTCAATAAATATGTTAGCAATAAAGCAATAACGCCGGCAGAATATTACTTATTGCTTTGATTATTGCTTTGCTATGGGTAATCGTATTTATGTTAACACACAATTTACAAAATTTACACAATTTACAAAGAAGAAAACTCTGAAAGACTTTTTAAATTTTCATCTGAAAAACTCATCCTGAAATAAATTAAATTTTGCATTTTTATGTATATTATTAAAGATTTTCTTTTTAATATCTTACAATAATTTATTTAATTTTTTTGCAAAAAGTTTCTTTTTTTTGTTTTATGGCGCGTCTCTTTTTTCTTTTATTTGGAAATGACAAACGGTTTATGATGTTTTATGTTCGCAATAATTGTCTGTTGGCTGTAAAACTGTTGACAATTATTGTCGCAATTATTTTCAAGTACGAAAAAGATGCGTCTTCGCTGGACATAACATAATTTTGACATTTGCTGCAATATATGTCAATGAATTTATTGCCAGTTTAGGGTAAGCCTAAAATGGGCTATAGAAATTTTCACTAAATTAAATAAAAGTTGTGTTTGAACGCAGACTAATGGTAACAATAATTGCTGAATACAATAGTTGGGGTTTTATTCAAACTTTTAGGATTAAAATTAAGCAGGGGTACATGCTTTAGTTTGGTAAATTTAGTTTGGTAAATCAAAAAAAATTAAATGAAATAAATTTTCTTTATGTGAATTTTTTTAGATTTTAGCTGAATATATGTATATCAAAATCAGTACTGATCTGTTCTGCTAGTCTGATAAATAAAAAAAATAATGAATTTATCCAAGAAATTTTCTAACAAAAAATATGAAATAAATTAGAAAAAGTAAATGGGTAAACTCGGATTTGAACTTGAGCCAAATTATTCGTTAGAATATACATACATACAATACATATAAGTTCGACTAATGATTTACAAAAAATAATTATTTTAGCTGAATTTCAACTGTTTTTGAAAATTTTGGATTTATTTTCTTCTTCACTTGCATTCAATGTTTGAGAAAATGTTAAGTTTGAGTAGCTCTACAGACTGTTCTGACACCGCTGAATAGTAAATATATTAGCTGTAAGCAGAAACTTGTGGTTTATCTTTTCTTTTGTTAATTTAAAGCACATTTTTAAGTGCTTTCTTTAAAACAAGCTGAATGAGTGGATTTGGACTTTTTTATTTAAAAATCTTTAATTAACTTTTGTTTTTTTTTCATCTAGTTCATACATATAGAATGATTAAAAGCTTTTTTGCTAAATAACATTGTAATGTGTTAATTCAAAAACATATTAACAAATTATCATTTTATCATGTTTTCGAAAGATCTAATCAAGTAATATGACACTTTTTTTTAAAACACATTGAAATTGATTTTAAACAAAATCCCCAGAAGGTGTAAATAAGCTACAAGTTAAATGGAAATTTTGTGCAAAAAGAAAAAAAAAGCAAATGACATGCTAAACATTTTAATGTTGTTAAGAAAACTGGTGGCAGCAGCAGCATATAGAAAAAATGTGTTTATAAAAGGCGCACGAAATGATATTATTTTCTTTTCTTTTGTTGATAAGGTGTCACTAAGATGTTGGCAAAAGTTTGCTTTTTTAACAATAGAATTGTATGGGTTTGATTAAAAACGTGACTTAATCGCACATGTTGTTGCATGCAACTTTGACTTGAGATTCTAGTTATTTTTTTTTTTTGTTTCTTCAATTTCAGTAGCATGTACCAGCCAGTCATACAGATAATAAACTTAAACGAAGCAGTGAATGCAAAGCAAATGACATTATAATTTTCGTTATTATAGTTAAAAAGATTTGCTTATTACACTCGTAGTATTTTAAATGAAAGTTAAATAAACTCTTGCTGCAGTTTCCATGTTTCTTGCAAACATTATTAAATAATTTTCTCAAGCATTATTTTAACTTGTTTTCAAGCCTTTAAGGGCGAAATCGAAAATTTAGGCTGTACAAACTTTTACGCTTTAACTTTTACTTTATATGTACTACAAACAATTTCATAGAAAAGAAATTTAATCACAAATTCAGCCAGGTAATATTATATCCAACAAAAATAAGCTTGATTACATTTCGAATTTTTGAAACGTCTTTCCATAGTATTTTGGGCAACAATGCAAGTGTATTTATCCCTAGAAAATCTTAAAAGTTATCGTTAGAAAACTTGGCAAAAGGGATAAACATAAGCATAGAGAACAACAACAAAAGAATGTTTGAACATCAAATAAAAGAAAATACTTAAACTCGCTCGCTTATGCTGCTCATTGTCAGGACCCAGCAAATTGTAAACAACAAGAATAAATACAATTTTCTTGCTCTCAAAAAAAAAAAAAAACTAAAATAAACATGAATTTTTTGCAACAGATTAAACAAATAATAGTAACAAGAACACAGACAAATATTTTTGTAATTTTTATTAAAAATTAAAAAATGATAACAAGGAAAATAAGAAAACGAAAATATATATTTTTTTTGAAGAATAAAAAACACAAAACAAATCTCAATTTGGCTGAAGGTTAATATATAAAAACTATAAATAAATATTATAAATTATTAAAAAACAGGAATGTTAAACAAAAAAAACTGCTACGCAAAATAAATTCAGCAATATGATATCATAAATTCTAAGATTTCTATATTTCAGCCTGCTTTTTTTCATTTAGTTGAGGTAAATTTCAGTTCAGCTAACATTTTATCAAATTTCATTTAAACAAAATTATTTTTAACAAAACGTCAAGTTTTTATAATTCAGCTGGCTTTAGTATCAAATAAATTGCAAGCGCAGATATCGTTTTACACAAACAATATCTTAAATAATAATTCAGCAAACTATTAATTATATCAGCTAATGAAAAGCTATTTTCTTTCTTAGTTTTTTTTCTATTCAGCATGCTTAACACGACTGTTTTTATGTTTCTCAAATTAAAGAAAATCAAATCTAGTTTGTCATTTTTTTTCGTTTAGCAGTTTATTAGACATTTAGCTAAAGAAAAATTTAAATCTACTATGACCCAATTTAAACAAAGAAATTTTGAATTCAACTGGAAGAACGTCAATGCAATACTTCCTTCTTTTGTCTGTGTTTCTTCCAGCTGACTTAAGATTTGCGCACGAAAACTTGACCAGCTCTAAGTTTTTATTAACTTACGCTGCTTTATAATAATAAAATAATAAAAATTGATATTTCTAATTCAGCTGGCTTCGGTTAATAAAATTAATTTAGATGATCGATATTTTAATATGTAAATTAAAAAAAAAATCGTACCAGTTTTCCAGAAATATAATCATAATTAATTTTTCTAAAAAATTTTATTTAAGTTTGAAGATTGTTTAAATAAAAAAAAAATCAAACACAACATGCAATATAATTCGCAAACATTTTTTTATAATTCAAATAAAAAGCTTATTAGTCTAAAACATCATCAAGGCAAATAAAATGTTTTATACTTATAATTCAGTTAGTTTTTTATTCATTCAGCTGAAAGTTTTTTAATTCAGCAACATTGTAATGGCCCTAAGTGTCATTTTACTGCAAGAAATTTCAATATAACGATTAAAAGTAATGATTCAGCTCGGCTTTTATCAATTCAGCTATCGATAATTCAAATTTATATCATCAGTATCAATCGAACGTTATATTTTTTATAATATAGTTAAGCTTTTCACTGATTCAGCTGGGGAAAAATTAAATTCAGCTGCGGTTTTCGAGGTTCAGCAATATGATAATAGTTTTCAATGACATTGTAAGAAAATAAATATTTTCAATTCAGCTCGGATTTTCGATTCAGCTATCATAACTCAAATAATATCATCAGTATCAATCAAATGTTTTACTTTTTATAATAAAATTAGGCTTTTTACTAAATCAGCTAGGAAAAAATTTAATTCAGCTGGAGTTTCAAAAGTTCTGCAAGATGATAATAGTTTTAAATGACATTGTATTGTAAGAAAAGAAATTTCAATACAACATTTAAGAATAATAATTCAGATAGTGATTTCAATTCAGCTATCGATAAATTTGGCCACAGTTTTACTGATTAAGTTACAGATTTGTATTTTCATAGTAATTTTCTATGATTCAATAAACTTAAAAATAAATTAGATACACATACACATATGTATGTATATTAATAAAAAAAGTCACCACAAATGTAGTTCAAGCCTTGCCAAATGATTTAATTTTCTGCTTAAGTTGAGCCAAGCTTTTTGCCGCACAAAGTTATCTAAATTCTCTGCAGCTGATACAGCACTTAGACTGTGAAAGGCCCGATGAATGCCTCAAAATATAATTGAATTAAGAAAATATTAAATTTTTAGCTAAATTTAAATATTATTCACTTGTATTTAATTAAAACTAGTTTAAAATGCAATCAATTTTGTAATATGTTACCAATTCATTTAGAGTTACTTTATCAATTCAGCAATTAATTCTGTTAATAATTTATACAAAAAAAAACTTAATATTTTTAATAAATTACTTTACAAATGACTTGTTAAACATAAATATTTATTTTTACGCACACAAATACGCACACATGCTTAAACGTTTCAATGCAGCTTTAAAATTTTAAGTGATTGAAGCATCCTATCAAATCGTACGAGCGTATGTCGAAAAAAAATATGAAACATTATTGCGCGTTTGTATGATTGGAATGTCCAGGCAGTTTAAATGCAACCAACAAACAGATAATACAACGAACGTTTGACGTTTGTTTAAAGTTTTGTGTAATAATTCATTTAAAATGCAACCAAAAACATGGTTTCAAAAAACAAACAATTAAATAAAACTATAACGCTGTTGGTTTTTATTTTTCACCGACAATTAAATATGTAAAAGGACTGTGGGCAGAAAGTCATCCAAAGCTGAACAAATATATTTGACTGAATAAGGATTTTTAAATCTTCCAATACTTATTACTTACTTTCATGTTAAAAAAGTGACTGTTTAGTATTAAATTAGTGCAAATCATTTAGGTTTTGTTAAGAGAAATTTGGCTAAATTAAGAACGCCTTAGCTGAATTAGAAAAATTTAGGTGAATTGATATTTTTCGCAATACTGATACAAGCTTTATCGGAAAAAGATGTATTTTAGCTTATTAATTATCAAGTCGAGTTATAGAAAATATTTCTAAAATATTTCAAAGCTGAACGTTATTAAATGCAGCTTGAGATCGTTAAATCATTTCGTTATTTATTGAGAAACGGATACAGAAAAGGCTAATTCATTTTGGCAAAGCAACAAAGCAACAGAGCATAGCAACATGCAGTTTTAGCATAGCAATTTGAATTGAATATTTTCAGGATAATTACTAAACAAAAAGCTGAATTAAATATATAAAGATTAATTTCTGATTGTGGTACTTAAAAACATTTTTCTAAATAGAAAAAAATTAAGTAAATTAGAATAAATTAAGCTAGAACTAAATTTATAAAGCTCTGTCACAAATGAAAATAGCTGAATTAGATTTCTCTGCAAAATATTTCTATAACAAAAAAATTAGTTAAATTTCACAACTATCTGAACTGAACGAGAACTTGTACTTTAAAATTTTTATTGTGTTCTAGAACTAGAAAAAAATTAATATGTGAAATAGCTAAATGAGATTTCTCTGCAAAATATTTATATAATAAAAAAAAAATTAGTTGAATATCTCAGATCCTTGAAAAATATTTGCTGAATGGTACAAAACTATCTGGACTGTAACGAGAAATTTTATTTTAAATTTGCATTTGCGTAAAATAATTACTTATAGGGCAGACAGACGGCAGAGTTAATTTGCATTAAAAACTTATTAATGTGAATCTAAATTTTACCCTGACAGACGATAGTTTTTAAATTTAGTAATTAAAAAAATATTTTTTTTTTGGAATTTACATCGCGATCAAATGGATAGAAGATGGAAAGTACGATTAGCAGCTATACTGTTGGTGCAAAATCACTATTCATTCGTTTTAAAGAAAGCTAAAATTATTTTTGCTGACTTTGTATCCATTTTAATTTCAAAATAAATTTAAAATTTTTTTGAATTTTAAAATTTTTCCAATAACTGACTGATTGTCGACGGTATTGCCAAATTGAAATAAGCTAAATTTAGTATAAATTCAATTTGCTTTCGTGCATTTACGTTAAATAAATACTCATTTGGAAGGAGCTAATGTGCAAGTTAATTTTAAATTAAAATTAAGGCTACTAATGCAAATTAACGCTGTCGTCTGTCTACCCTATTAGCTGAATTAGTGAAAATGAAGGTCAACTTACATGTTGCAGTGTTTTACTAAAACCAAAAAAAAACTTGTTCTTATTTAAAAAAGTAACAGCTGAATAAGGTATTGATACTGCTCATTAAATGATTAAAATTGTCGTACAAGGCAATAAAAGTGTTGCTGAATTAAAATAAAGCCAAACTTTGATTACTTAAATTATGCTTAATTTGATAAAAGTGGCCGCTGAACTGCAGAATTCAAGATTGTTTGCTGAATTGAAATTATTCTTTTAATGCTTTTCAGTAAATTTGATGCAAAACACTATAAACGTAACTGGTGATTTTGTAAGCCTCCTTTAAATCTGAATAGTTTTCCAACTGATTAAGAGCCTGTAGCGTTTTTTAATTTGTTAGGTGCGAATAAAATTTAGCTGAACAGCACGTTTCTTTAACAATAGCTGAATTGTATAAATTTTAGTTAAAAATTTTTTTTTTTCGCAAATAGGGACGGCTGAATTACATTTGAAAACACTAAAAAAGAATTATATCTTTAAAAGTTTGCATAATCACTTAAACATGCAAACGAATTATTATTCTTATCAGCAGCAGCAAACTTGTAAGCGATTTTTAATATGTAGTTCAGTGCACAAATATCAGAAAATTTATTTATAAAACTGTGTAGCTGAAAGACATCTATTGTTAAAAATCTGAAAATTAAAAATTTTCATTGAGATATATTTTGTATAAATTTTTCAATTGAAACATACAGCTTAACGTTTTCTTTTTCAATTTGATGTGTTTCGTCAGTAAAACGTTGATGTATCAATAAAACAAAAAGTCGGTCACAGGTTGACAACTCTTAACATGTTTTTTTGTACTTTTCAGGAGACAAAAAAAAACGTTATTACTCCGTTACTAAAACGTGTTGGAAGTAAAAAAAATTAGTAGGAGAAGTAGGGAAGGAATTTTTCTTTAAATATAAATGAAACGTACAAACATGCAGAAGTCTTTTGGCATCAAAAGCCTGATTCGATTTTTTTGCGAGTTGAGTTGTCAACCTGTGACCGACGATAAGTTGAATTGTTAAGAAAAATTAGCTAAATTAAACTTTATTACAATTGTTTTTCTACATTAAAATTACTTTTAAATATGAATTTTACATTTTGAGAGACCCATGTTGAGCACTATGCAGACACGCACATTCCAGCTCTTGTGCTGTGCAAACTTAGCACGCATACAGTCAGTTGCCTTTGAATGTATTTAAAGCTTTTGCCGGCTTCATGCGGACTTTTTATATCGATTGCATTAGTTTTTGTTACATTTTTGCAACTAATTAAAAGCATATTTTTTTGTTAATCAATTGTCGCAGATTTTTCATTTCGAGATTTGAAATTATCCACAGGCATTTTTGCGTTCGTTTTAAGATTTTTCTCGTCGAATAGTGCATTTGCTTTAGCAGGCCAATTGCTGTTTTACAACAGATTTGCAACAAGGGGTGTCATAAAATAGAATCAAAGTTGCAACAACAAAAATGTATTAATTGAAATTCTTATAATCTGCTGTGAAAAGTTTTTTTTTTACAAAATATATGTGTAAATTTGAGTTTTGAAAGCTTCAGCTGAAAGCTATAAGAAACTTGTCACGATTTCTAAAACAACAGTCTGTTGTTGGCTGACTTGCTATTTAACAAATTATTGACTGAATGGAGTTTAAAGGTGCAGTGTGATTAAAGTGATTTTTTAACACCTCAACCAACAAGTGTTAAGGTCAATTAGTAGCAAGCAAAAGTTTGGCACAAGGTAAGTCAGGGATTTATGGCCCTTTTAAGTTAACCACTGTCTTTGTTGCTGTCTGCAGTTACTATCCGATATACATATTTCCAATTCATTTGATTATGTCATGTTTTCATCTAGAAAGCCATATATTTAAAATACACTAATTAATTATAAGTTCTTGGCAAATCAATTTAAACGTTATAAATAACCAGTCAATAAATATAGTGATTAAGTGAGATAAAGTTATTGAATTCAATAATAAAAAAAAGAAAACTTTTACACAAACTAACAAGCAAACAAACAGGGGAATGAACCTAATTGACAATTTAATACTGGCGATGGAGAACTACTTTGAGTTTTAGGTAAATTATACTAAAGCAATATTAAGATGGTTACTGAATCGCTTAAATGTGTGTCAGAGTTAATGATGTGCCACTTTTTTATTACTCAATGCCCAAATATTAGCAAATTTACTTATAGATGTGTAGCTGAATTGCAACTAGCGTTAGCTGAATTCCATAAATTTCACTTTCACACTAAAATAGATGTTTGACAAAGAAAAGTATTTAAAACTTCAATGATTTTGGGAAGTCGCTTTGTTCTCTTTCTCTACCTCTCTATATCTCTCTCTTTTTCAACTATTTTGGAACAGCCATTCCTTCCCCATTTTTCAATCAGTTATTCATCTGTGTCTTGATATTTTTCAGTTGCAATAAATTTGACTTTCAACATTTTCTTAGTTAACAATTACTATAATTAAAAATGTTTAATTTTCTGCATATTTTGTTAACAACTTCTTATCAAACGCAAAAAATGCAAACGCTTTAACACGTCTACAGTAGAACCTCCCTAATCCGGACACTCGCTAATTCGTACTATCCAGTAATTCGGACATTTACATTTTTCGGACAGCGTAGAAATTTTTCCTCTATAGTCCGAACAAGTATTCTTTTTTCTCAGTAATTTTGTACTTTATTTTACCACAAGACACTTATTCTGTCTTATCTAAAAATGTAAAAGATTTTAGTTTGAGTTTGTGTGGCGAACTGTTTTCAAAAGCTATTTTATAGGCTGAACAAACCAAAGCGACAGACGATATTTTATTTTTAAAAGAATTTAAAAATAAAGCTGGCAAATTACATAAAGATTTGTATATTCAAACAAAAATGAATTCATATTTTTCAAAACTATTATTTTTGGTCACTTTTATTATGGTTCTTTATGTTTTCTGTAAATTAATTAAATACTTATAAATTCTTATGTGTACTTATTTTTGTTTTCCGTAATAAAAATTAATTATGTATACATATTGCGTTTAAAATTTCATTTTATCTGTACTTCGGACGATCCACTAATCTGGACTATAGCTGAAAATATATATTTGTCCGGATTATGGAGGTTGTACTGTAATTAAAAGAATACAAAATATTTAGCTACAAATATTTATTAAGCACACGAATTTGCAAAATATAACCTGCGAAGTTGCTTAATTTCAATTAAAAAAATTTAACTTACATTCTGAATTTAGTAGTATTTTTAGTAGTATTTCAAATATATAAATAAATATATTACCTGGAAATAAAAGAAAAAAGTTTTATTTTAATAAAAAGCATAACGAATTTCAGTTTTATATTTAAAATGAAAAAAAGTAATAGATTTCGTTTTTAAATAAAAACGACTAATAAAGTTTTTAAAATTCATGAAAATAACAGAAACATGTTCACATTTAATAACAATATTAAAATTTTTTGATTTTGCTAAAATTTATAAAAAGTACTTCACTGCTTTTTAAAAAGGGGAAAAATGTTAAAAATTATGAATAAAATTACCAAAACTTGTTGGAATTATCTGAAATAAATTAAAAATTATCAAAACTAGTTGGAGTTAAGTAAAATAAATCATTAAATTAAGTGATAAAATATTTAGTAGTAGATTTACTACTTTTTAGCAAGAACTAAATTCACCCAATAAGCTGTATTTAAGTATATTAAAGATTTATGTGTCACGAGAATTTCAAAAAATGCTTAGATTTACTTTTTTTTAATCCAAATTGCCTCGCGATATCTTCCTTCAAAGAATTTCAAAACAAAAGTATTAGATTTAATTTACTACATTTTTAAAGTGTAAAATTTTTTAAAATTTTACTTTAGGCCAGCCAAGTGGTTCAAATTAAGCGAAATAAATAGCTAAATTAAGTGATAAGATAATTTAAAAAAAAGTAGTAGATTTACTACTTTTTTAAAAAAAAGTAGATTTACTACTTTTTTTTAAACGCAAAATCTTTCAAAATTAACACTCAAATCACAAAATTCGTTGAATTCAATTAAAATAAATAATCGAACTATCTGTTGCAAAATTTTGGAAAAAGTAGTGGACATACTACGTTATTAAAAAATGTTAAACTAAAAATAACATAAATAAAACTACAAAAATAGCTAAAATTAAATTAAATAAATGATTAGATTATGTGATACCAAAAATTTTAAAAAGTAGTAAATTTGCTACATTAAAATTTTAATATTTTTAATAGTTAAAATAAATATAGAAATTTTACAATGACAGAATTTAGAAAAAGTTATAGATTTAATGCTTTTTTAAAAAGCCCAACATTTTTATAAATTATAACTAAAATAGGCCGCTTTCGGTTATAATTATTCAAGTATAATAAATATATAAATAAATTATTCGATAGAATTTGGAAAAAGTAGTCGATTTACTACTTTTTTTTAAATGCTTATTCTAAAATAATGTTAACCAAAATCCCCAAACTTGAGTAAAATGAAGAACGAAATTATGTGCTACGGGAAATTTTAACAAGTAGCAGGTTTGCTACTTTTTTAAAAAGCCAACATTTTAAAAAATTATAACCCAAAGAGGTCGATTTTGGTTATAATTATTCAAGTAAATTAAATATGTAAACAAATTATTTGATAGGAAAATATGGAAAAAGTAGTCGATTTACTACTTTTTTTAAATTCTTATTCTAAAATAATGTTAACCAAAATCCCCAAACTTGAGTAAAATGAAGAACGAAATTATGTGCTACGGGAAATTTTAACAAGTAGCAGGTTTGCTACTTTTTTAAAAAGCCCAACATTTTTAAAAATTATAACCCAAATAGGGCGATTTTGGTTATAATTATTCAAGTAAAATAAATATATATACAAATTATTTGATAGGAAAATTTGGAAAAAGTAGTAAATTTAATACTTTTTTTTTAAATGCTATATCTTAAATAATATTAACAAAAATAACCAAATTAGTTGAACTGAAGTAAAATAAGGAACTAAATTATGTGACACGGGAATTTTTAACAAGTAGCAGATTCACTACTTTTTTTAAAGAACCAAAATCTGGGAATCTATCACCAAAATCACCATATTAATTGCGTTGAAGTTAACTAAATTATTACATTATGCGATATGGAATTTTTCAAAACGTACTAGATTTACTACTCTTTTTAAAAGGTCTGACTGAATTAAAAAAATATATTCTTAAAATTGTTAAATAAGCTAAATTTAAATAAAATAGAGCACAGAATAACATTAAGCGAGAATTTTTAAAGAGTAGTTTGCTACTTTTTTAGTAAGTGTTAATTTTTGAAAAAATATAAATAAGATCACCAAGTTAGTTTAATTTAAGTTAAATAAACTACAGAATTATAAATATGATCAATAAATGAATTCAATTTAAGTGAAATAAAGTACAGAATTACGTTACATGAGAATTTTGCAAAAGTGGTAAAGATTTGCTATATTTTTCCTTATGAAAAGTTTTAAATTTTCTAAATTTCATAGAATGAAAATTATAAAAATTATTAAATTTTGCTACAGTTACAAAAAAAAAAATAAAAGTAGTTTTGATATTTGAAACATACTTAATAATACTTCACTTAAAAAATGTAATACCCAGTCATTCACCACCTTCTTCGCATTCAAAGTTGTTTGAACTCTATGCTTGTAATTGGTGTCTTTAACATAGACAAAACAAATTCTTGTTATTGTTGCCTGCGATATCATGCAAGTTTGATCTTATTACAATGATTTCAAAGAAAATTGTATCTTGTTATTTTTGCCATAAATATGTATTTAAAACAATATTTTATTGCCAGAGTTACAAAAGCAATTTAAACGTTTTATAGTTGACAAACGTTTAAAGTCAGATGTACTGAAGATAAAATATGAGCATGATGACTGACTGGTACTAGACTAGTAGAAAGAAAAAAGTATAAAAATTTATGAAGCAAATCTGCAGCAAAAAAAATGCGTGTTTATAAAATTTTGCACATTTGAATGCATTTAGCAAGTAAAAAAGTGTTATTCTATACCAAAAATCAACAACTGCAACGTAAAAGAATCACCATGCGTTACAATTTATCATGTCAAGATATAATTTTTAAGATAAAAACCAATAGCAATAATATCAGTTTTTTTTAGCCAACTTTAACAGAAAGAAAAAAATTTAAAACTATTTTCTGCATGACTTAAACAATGATGATGATCTTTAGTTAATGATAAAAACTTAAAATATTCTCAGAATTCGTCATTATTGACTGTCATAGCGCATCATCAATTATTGACAACACCAAAGATCACGTTTTTTCAATCAATTTCATCTTTAGTAGCGCCTTAACTCATGATCATAATAATATGATCATCATGCTTTTAATATAAAATTTGCATAATTTTTATAGTTTAATACGAAATCATCATGTTTTTGCCAAAAGGATTGTTAATTTTATGCTGATGTAAATTTCTTAATCTTTGCTTAAGGTAAAAATTTTACATGAGATTTAAATATAAAAAATAAAAAATCGTGAGAAATTTTTGTATTATTCAAAAATTTTTTAAAACAGTTTTTTGTTAAAGCAGATTTTGGAAACTCTAGTTTTAATTTAATTGTAAAGAAATACAAAATCTCTAAGTTTTGTGTGGCCCAGAGTCAAAATATTTAAGCAAAAACAAAATTTTTAAAAGAAATATTCAAAAAGTTCTAGAAAAACTACTTTTTTCGACATGACATAAATATAAAAAGTTTTAAGACTGTGTTAATATTTCGAAATAGTAGTACATTTACTACTTTTTCAACACACGCAGTATATAAATTTAGAGAAGTTAATAACAAAAATATTAGTAACAAACAAAAAAGAACATGAACATTTTTAAAAGTTTCTAAGAAAGTAGTATTTCTACTCCTTTTATACACACAAAAATCTTTAAAAAGAAAATCTGTAAGATACAAATTTGTTTCCATAAATAAAATAAAAGTAGTAGACATTTGTTTAATACACGGGATGACATGTAAGAAATTAATTAAAAATATAACGATAAATAACCAACAAATACGATAATTTTAAGATTTTTTTTAGAAAGTAGTATTTCTACTACTTTTTCCTCACACAAAAATTTTTTTAATATATTATCTAAAATAAATGCGAACCCAAATTAAAAAAAATATATATTGGAATTAAAGAAAATGCAAATTTAGCTTGTCTGTCGGTTAGGTTTTTTTGGGCAAATTTTTGTTAGAACCAGAATTTTTTTTTAATTTCTAAGTAAGTAGTATTTCTACTCCTTTTTAATATACAAAGTTTTAGAGAAACAAAATCTTTAAGACATTAAATTCTTATTTGAGCAAAAACTCTGTTTGTACAAAAAAATAGTAAATTTACTACTTTGTTTTATTTCCCGCAAAGTATAAAATTTTAAAAATGTACTCCTATAACAAAAAAAAAACATTATTAATAAGTAAAATTATCTACATTTCTAAATTTTTTAATATTAAAATTTTTACTCCTTTTTTTATAAAAATTATACAAAACAAATGGGTCATATTCAAGTATAAATTTCAATATTTGAATTTTTTCATTAAAAAATTGAATTCTATTTACTACTTTTTTCAAGCATAAATAGAATAATAACTTAAATTAGAACAACAGAAATAGCTTTAATTTTTCTGATGTATACAAATTATAGAATTATGTGAATTAAAAAAAAGAATTAGTGGATTTGCTACTTTTTCAAAACGCTTAAGATTTATAAAAATTAATATAGAAAAATAGCGCAAGCTTCAATTTGAATAAAAATTTTTAAATTTCAAGATCCTTTTGGAAATTGAAAAAGTTAGTAGATTGGCAAAACGCTTAAAACTTATAAAAATTGATTTTGAAAAAGAGTGCACGCTTTATTTTAAATAAATATTTTAAAATTAAAAAAGGAGTAGATTTGTAGTAATTAAAAAAGGAGTAGATTTGCTACTTTTTCAAAACGCTTAAGATTCATAAAAATTAATATGGAAAAATAGTAAAATCTTCAATTCGAATAAGAATTTTAAAATTGTCAGATTATGTTAGTAATTTAAAAAAGGAGTAGATTCGTTACTTTCTTAGAATGCTTAAAATTTATAAAAAATTAATATAGAAAATTACAAGCTTAACTGCTAGGCCCACTATGTCGATTGAATTTATTCTTTCGCACAAATTCTAAAATTTTGTGTTTGTTTTAAATGTAATTGTAAGAAAGAACGAATACGTGTGACATAGTGGACCTGACAGAAATTTGAAATAAAAATTTTAAAATTTAAAGATTACTTTAGTAATTTAGGAAAGAAGTAGATTTGTTAATTTTTTATTAAAAAAAAATAATTAATATTAAAAAAACCTAAATTTTAAAGATTCTATTAGTAATTGAATAGTAGTAGTTTTAGTACTTTTTTTAAATAATGTTGATAAAAAGTCATTACCAGTGGTTATTAATATAAAAAAATTAACTTCAATTTATATAAAAAAAATATGAAATTTTAAGATTCACCCACATATTGTGAATAAAATATGAACATTTCTTTCACTTCAATTCAATTATATTCCAAGAACCAAAAATGGTGAAAAAAGAAAACAATATTTTACAAAAACAACACAATAACAAACAATACAAAGTTTTCATTCGCAATTTTAGGGAAAGCGAAAAAATTTCAGGGGAAATTTTATTTGTGACAGCTGAAACACATTTTAAATATTGCTAAATATCGGCAGCAAAGGATTTCAATCAACTAAAAGTATAATATTTTTATATTTATACAATTTTTTTTACAAAAAGTAGTAGTTTTAGCACGTTTTTAAAATTTTCAATTTGATAAATACTACAAAATCAAATAACCTTTTATTTATTTAAAATATGCATTTTCAAGTCTCAAAGAGTAGTAATTACTTTTATTACTTAAAAGGTAAAGAATTGACTATACAAAACCTTTTGAATTTCTTAAAAAAATATAGAGACCAGTCTCGAATAATAAATTTAATAATTAAATTTATACATAAAACTTTGCATATCCCTAATATTTTTACCAAAAAAATGTATGCTTAACCACAGGACCATAACGAATAGCTTTGGAAAAAATGTACATATATTTAATTTTTATTGTTATCCTTGATCAACAATAACAAATATCAAACAACAAACAAAACCACACAAAAAAATAAAACAAAACTATATAACATTTACATACAAACACTGAAAAATTATTGAACCCTTTTCAGCACACACACACGCACATACATCCACAGTATGGACTATTGAATAAAAAAAATTACACTTATAAATATTCATATTTACTTTTTTATATACAGAGATATAAATAAATTTTGATTGATGACTTTTTTGGACGTTATCTTAGTGTTTGATGTGTCTCTCTTGCCATGTCTACCTCTCTTAAAATAATAACTAACCAACACACTCGCAAACACACACACATACATTACCATGAAATGATGGCTAAATGAAATGACCAAGTTTACGTAGCATACTTTTTGGTTTTCCGAAAAAACAAAACAGCCATAATATTTTAATTGTTGTAAGATAAAAATCATATGCTCCTTTTCATAAATAAAAAAAAACCAAGAAGACTATTAACAAAATATTCCAATGAAGAGTTCAAGTTTTGTTTGAAATTTCGTTTCTACAAATAAAAATTTATAGATTTAATTTGTGAAATTAATATTTTTATAAGATTTATCATGTATGCAATATTTTAATGAATATTTGCAAAATATTATTTTTCATGAATTTTATTGATAAATTTCAATGTTTTTATTTACTTTATTTGCAGGTATGTACGACAAGATTTGTGTTATTAAATGAATAGAGCACATTAAATGTCCTTTAAAGTGGGTAAGACATAAACTGTATTTTAAACTGATAAAAAGCGCATAGCAAGTAATTTCTTTTTTATTATAACAAATTCCCTAGCTTATTGCATTACTGAAGATTGTAAAATTGTTTATAAATTTCTCAGGATTTTCCAAATAGTAATAGATTTGTAATATTTGTTTTAATCTCATAATTTATCAAATCTAATAGGTTTTATTAACTAATAAAATTTAAACTTCATTGGGTTTTCAACACTTTGCAAAAAGTAGTCGATTTAGTACTTTTTAAAAATATAATAAATAATTCAATGGCATTATTTGAGTTGTTTCTAATTGAGATTTTTTTAATGCCAGCATTTCATTTTAAAAGTAAGACAAATACAAATTTTGCTAGATTTTCTATGAATTTTAAAAAGTATCAGATCTGCTACTTTTTCCGCAAACAAATTTTATAAGTGCAATAATTAAAAAATAACCTAAGAATATGCTTAATTTAATGAAAAATTAAAAAAAAACAATTCTTTTTACTACTTTTGAATATAGTAGCAAATTTGCTACTATTTTTAAAATTTAAAATTTTTGAAGTTTTGTTTCTTAGTGTTTGTGAAGACTGATTTATGTTAAAGCGAAAAATATAAAATTTGACTAGTTTTTCGATATTTGAAAAGGTAGCAAGCAGATTAACTACTTTTATTGTGCGAATGCCTATTATGCCTATTACAGAATTTCAGCTATTGCTAAAAACCAATTGGCTCGAAAAGAAATTGAAAATATTTGATGTTTGCTATAGTTTTATTATTTTTTTAAGAAAGTAGTAAATTGGTGGTGCTTCAAATTGTTTAGTATTTTTTTTAATTTCATAAAAAAAAATTTAACTAAATTTTTTGCATTTAAATTTAATTTAGTGTTACTTCTGCTAACTTAAAAAAACGAAGTCTATTTGCTATTTAAAATGGAAAACTTTGAACATTTTTAGCAAAAATAATAAACACTGGTTGAAATTAATGAAAATCAAAAAAAATCTAATATAAGGCAATACTTTAGGAAGATAGTAGAAATATTACTTTTTAACAACAATATGTCTTATGGAATTATATCCATTAAGTAAAACAAAATGACTGTGGTAAGGTTAGAAATATAAAAATGGTTACTTTTTTTTTCATTTGAAGTATAAAAAATGCACGTTAATATAAAATAGTACTAGATTTACTGCTTTTGTTACTTGATATTTAAAATTTTGCTTAAAAAAATTAATTAAAGTGATATATTAAATTTTTTAATTTCAAAAATAATATAAATTATTTTTTATAAAAGAAAATTAAACTAAATTATATTAAATTTATGTATGTTAAATTTTAGCATTTATGTCACCTTTCAAAAAAGTAGTATTTGCTATTTTTTTTTGAGAAAAACATATTGGGAATTTTTCCCTTTCAAAAAAGTAGTATTTGCTATTTTTTTTAGATAAAAACATATTGGAAATTTTTCCCAAAAAATAATGAAAACTAGGTGGATTTAGCGACATTTTATAATATAAATAAACTTAAAGGCATTTTAAAATGGTACTAGATTTACTACGTTTTCACGGTGCAAAATGTTTTACAAAATTACGCTTATTATTTGAGGCAAAATCACGAATAAGACTAGAAATACAAAAAAATGCATTTTTCTTCGTTTGGATTATAAAAAAATTACCGTTTAAATTTGTTTAAATAGTAGTAGATTTACTACTATTTTTCAGAAAGAAATATTTAAAATGTGTCCTTAGAAAATGAAGCAAGTGAAACGCTAAATTTCATTACATTTTTTAATTAAAAAAACATGGCAACTTTTAGAAAAAAAATAAAAAAAGCTGGCGTTAATCACAATTTAGACAATATATTATTATTCACTAAGGTTACAAAATCGTTTTTAAATACCAGCAGATTTGCTAATATTTTTATATAGATAATTAAAAAATTTTTATTGGAAAAAACACTATTTAAGTGATATATTAAATTCTATATACTTTACTGAAATTATGATACTGTATCAGACTTGTTATTTATTTTTTAACAAAAACAAAAACGTTTTTAAATTAAATAATTATTAGGTTTTTTGTGGATCTAAAAATTTATATCTATGATTTTATTTATTATAGCCTTTGCAACTTTTTGAGTAACCTAAGAAAATACTACTGTTTCTACTATTTATTTTTTAATTTTTTTATTCGAAAATGTTTGAAATTTTGCCTTAAAAAAATGAAATATTAGATTTGCTACCTAATTGTTAACAAATAAAATTGTAATGCTGTCTAAAAACTATCAGTTTAACTGAAATACAAACTTTTCAAATTTGTTTCACATTTAGTAGATTTGTATCTAGTACGTTTTTTAATGTTGAGAAATTTTTAAAATTATAGGTAGTCTATATTATTAATGGGCAAGTACGTTTTTTAGATCCCTTTTACGGCCGTAATAACGAAGCGATTTTGAAAATATTTATTTGTTTTTAAGAGGGTTTTTACATAAATGTGCACAATATTAATTTTATTTAAATCGGTTCGAAATTCTAGGAGCTATAAGCGTTTAAAAAGGTCACTAACCCATGCACACTTCTTACACATACATCCCAGCTAGCATAGGATGTTTGTTAAACTATTGTGTTCAATATACGACTCCCAAAAGAATCTTCTGATGATGATCTGACAAGTACAATAACAATTGATTATTACACTTTTACACATGTTCTGACACGGTCGTCTTTTAATCTTGGAATGTTTTATATGCAAGTCGTAAAGAAATCTTCTAAAGATTATTTGAAGAGTACGAAAACAACAATGTTACACAAATCTCAAACGATTCCCTCTACGATTAATATAAGCGTCTTTCGCTGTGTTATGGAAGAATCTCACAGAAGAATCAGTTCATGTAACAGTTTCTCCCGCGCAATGAATCTTCCTTCTACGATTAATAAATGCCATCGTCGACGATCAAAAACGTTCTTCATGAGATTCCCAATAGAATCTTTCACGATTGAAAATGCTAGCTGGGATGTATTAGCTTCAACTTTAAAAATAAACAAAGTGGTCATGTGTGTTTGTCCAATTTGCTTTTGCAGAGAAATGAGTGAGAGTTTTAAAGTTGTTTATTTAGAATGTTTTTTGTTTTTGTATTTTATCGTATGTATTTGTGTTAATGTTTAATAGTAATTTCTAGAATGCGGTCAATTGAGTCGGCCGCTGGATACGGTAGTAAACAACAAACACATACAATTTTTAAGTTTTGCTTTGGGAAAGTAATTTACTATTATTTGAAAAAAAATATTTAATTTTTACATTTTAAATATTTGTAATTAAAAGGAACGTTTTTCCTTTCTACAAAATCAGGATAAAAAAATTATAAGGACCAGTTTTCAAGTTATATAGTGAACATTAAAATTATATACAGAAATCTAAATTCTATTTATTTTTAAAATAGCACTCGAATTGATACACACTCCATACAAAAGTTATCAACCAATATGTGTTTCTTTTTTTCTCTTGAACTAAAACATTTTTAACTTTTTTAATGCGTTTTTGAAGAAAGTTTAGAAGAAATTTTTACAAATTTATTTAACAAATATGTTGCCTACATTTAGGCTGTTTTCTTAGCAACATATGTTAGTAGGTTTTGCTGTGTTTACTGTCTTGCTTTTTTTTTATATATTTTTTCACCTTAAACACAGCAACAGCATTCTCAAATAAATAAAATTCCTTAAGTAAAAAAATAAATATTATTCTTAACACACATGCACACACACATACACATACACACAAATAAATTTTTACCTTAATGCACACATGCTTGAAGTACCACAAAACTAATTCGATTTGACATCGATTAAACTTTGCAAACATAACACACGCTCACCGCACTTAAACTTGCAAACATATAAGGAAGGACTCATTTGGAATAGTATTTAGAAGAGTTCTAGCAGGAGACAAACTCGCAAGTGTAAGAATTTTTAACATTGTCATTTGTTACTTGTAAAGGTAAATATTTCTATTTTCATATTTGTGTTGTTATTGTGGATAAAAAGAATTATGCAGCTGTATGTGTGAGTGTTTGCATGAAATTGTTGTTGCTGTTTGCGCTTAAAATGTATGGCAACAATAAAACATCAATCACAACCGTTAAGAGTAAAAAGTACGAGTACAAGAATGAAAATAAACAGCAACAAGCAAAACAAAAAAAAAACGATTATAAAAATGAAGACGACATTCGACTCGACTCGACAACGATGACTACAACTGTTTACACGATGTAAAATCAAGCAACAAGCGAAGTTAAAGTGCATGTGTAACACACATACCTGCTGTACGAACTCATTCATAGCTGGGACGACTCTCGTTTAAATAAATAAACATGCACGCACTTGTTTCACCCGTTATACACAAGTGAACCTATAATAACTTGTATACTCAAGGAGTTCAAGTGTTCTCTTACTCTTTCTTTCAACCTCTTTGTTATTGCTGTGCAAAAAACATGTTTTGTTGTGTTTTCTATGGAAAAGTCAGCAGCAAATGACAAAGGACTGTGGATTTTTTCAATGTTTGTACAATAACGACATTCATTTCTATCATAGATTTTTTATTACTGCTTCTATGTTAGATTGTGTTGAAGGTTCCACTGATTTTAGTCTGGCAGGGTGGGCTAAAACTTGTTACAGTTTACGATTTGGCCAGTGTAGTTGAGTAAATACCAGGACATGTGAAAATGCATTTTAAAACATGACAAGATATGTATGTGGCTGCAAACCATTCACAGTGGTCAACGAATTATTGTTTGTCTCTGGTTTTTATGTTGTTGTTTTTTTTTCTCTTAAGCTAGAAAGTGTTCAAATCAACACTTACACACTCATATCACTGTTAAGCTTCCGGTTTTAAATGTTTATATTTAAAATCTTAAGGATGTAGTGCTTCCTTGTGGGGAGAAAAATTAGTATTAACCCTTTATGATCTCAATATAATTGACAAAAATTTATTTAAAAAACAAATATGTAGTTAATCCGAACAGTCCCAAATCTTTGAAATTCATAAATTTAATTAACAATTTAGCTAGAAATATATAGAAAAAAAATCCGAGAAAATGAAACTACTGCGACAAATTGGAAATCTGCAGAAAATTTGGTACTTTCAGAAAAAAACTAAAAATTAAGTCTGTCCGAAAGTTTGTAAAATAGTTAAAACTAAAAACATTCGAAATTGCAACAAAGCTGCCGTCTAGACACCTACAACTTTTATCAAGAAATGTTAAGCTCGCCAAATATTTAAGTTACAAGTGAAACAAAATAAATTTCTCAGAAAGTTCGTAATTTAATACATTTGCAACTATAGTTACTCCGAAAAAATTTTTAATTTTCCGAAAGTTCGTTATTTATCTACTTGACTGAATACACTCGAAACTGCGCCAAAGATGCCAGCCCTTAATCGGTTTGAAACCTCAAGAAATTTTAAGCTCGCTAAAAGCTAAAGTTACTCCGAAAAAAAATTTAATTTATAAATTTTTACACTCGAGTATTCACAAAAACCCATAATTTCACTAAACACTTTTTCAAAAAATTGCAAATTCCGAGAATTCTTCGAAAAAATATAAAATTCTCCGAACATTCGAAATTCAACAAATTTTTTTAATTCTTCGAAAAATTTATGTTTATTTCACATTCGAAAATGCACCAAAAGTGACACACGAAACAAATAAACGCAAAATTTCCAAATCGAAGATACCACGAAAACATCTTAAAATAAAAATTACAATGAAGTCTGTAATGCATTTATGCGTCCTCTGGCCGTGAATGGTTTAACCAGTTTGTCATCGATGACTATTGTTCAAAACGAAGCAGAGAATGTGCATCATAACCAGGCGTAGGCAGAATGTTAAGCATTCTCTGTTTTTCGAACGCTGATGCTCGACAGTTATCTATTGAGCAAATGTATTAGTGGTGGCTCATTAGACGTTTCTTAGACTTCAACAGAAAGGAATACAGTTTTGAAGCACTTACTCAAATCGTCTGAGACCCCTTTTAGATAGGAAAAGTTTAGTTTAACAAATTTTATTGAATTATTGTTTAAACTTTCTTTAGTTTTCAGACAGAAAAAGTTTAGTTTAACAAATTTTATAAAGTAAATATTCCTTGTCTAAAGGGGTATAAATTTCCTATTCTATTAACATTCTTGTCAAATAAAACGGGTTAAAGTTTTAATTTTTTTTCTTCTCACAAGCCTTAGGGTACGGATGACTTTGTTTAATGAGCCTGTGGCTTGTTGCTGTTGCTGTTATTGTCTGCTTTTGTATGTTGACAAGTTTACTTCTTATGGCTTGATTTTTTTTTCTTTTTTTCTTTTTGTGTTGCTCAGTTAGTTTTAAAACAAAAGCTAAAACAAGCAGACAAATACCATCATACAGTATGTGTGGAAGCTCGAGTCACATGGTGTCTGGTACTATGTCGTGTGTCATTTTCGGTTGTCTCTGCTCATGGAAAAGAAGAGTCACCAAATAAAAATATAAAAACCAAGAAACTTTAAAAAGAAAACTAAAAACTATTTTTTTATGTATATTTTGATTACAACTTCACTAAAGTAAACAATAACTATGTGGTGGTTTAACGTTGACAAAACACATACAAACAACAGTGACTATTTCCGTTGATTTTAAGAATAAAGAGAAAAAGGACTGACAGCAAACAAGGACTTATTAATTTTAAAGCAACAACATAATGGTACTAACAAATAAAACAAGCACCTAATGAGAGAATGTGTTGGCTTGGTTTGTGCTTGTGGTTAAAGTCAACCTAATGAAATTTTAAATTTTAATGATTGAAGCAGTACCAAGTTTTAGTGGCCTAAATATTTTGTTAAAGATATTACAAAAAAAAATCTTAATGCAAATGTTGAAATATTTTAATTACTTTTAATATCTATAGAACTTAAACAATTATTTTGCAATTTAGTATTTAATTAGTAGTTTTTGGATTTTTTTCAGCTTTTTTGTACATTTCTTTCTTTTTCTTTTTCTATTTTTAATAGTTGTAAAATTACTATTTTTTGAAAAAGAAGTACAATAACACCTTTTCTGATTTACTTTTTATAAAAATTGTTTTAGTTTTTCACTCTGGTACATTACTCAAATCCACAAACTTTTTACATTTACTTTTAATACTTTTAATTTTTTTGTTTTAATGTGTGTTTTAATTTAAAACCGTTATTAAAAAAGTACTCAATCCAGTCTAATCAAAAATAAATAAACTACTTTTTTCATAAAAAAAATAAAATACACAAATTTTACTTCTTCCTCAGTTTGAATTTTTTTTTTGCATTTTCATCGATTTTTTTGAAATAGTAGTATTTAGTATATATAGTACTACTCTTAAACTTTCAATATTCCAAGTAAATTTACTATATATCTTTATATGCATACATATAAAATTTTAAAGTATGTAAAAAAAATTACATTTTTGTAAGTTAAAGGAACGTACGTAAAGTATACTTAATGCAAATTTTTAAAAATATAGAATTTTTACAACATATTTAAAAAAATAAAATTGTATTTAATGCCGTTTTCTTTTCTATAAAAAATTTTACATTTCTTTTTTTTTATAAAAAAATTGAAAGTTTTCTTAAGACAAAAATTTTATCTGATAAAATTGCAAATTTTCAATAAAAAGGCCAAGAAATGTTGCACTTTTTTCTAGAAAAGAAAACGCCATAAGACTATTAAAGAGTTAAAAAAAAAATATTTTCAAAAAGTAGTATTTCTGCTACATTTTCAACATTTTGTACTCTCAGTAGATTTCGATTTTTTATTTCCTGTTTTCTTACTACGCGTATACATATAAGTAGAAGGTTAAAAAAATTTCAAGAAATTGTAGCAAATTTAGTGATTTCTTTTATAAGAAAATCGTAGTTAGACTACATTTCTATTTGTATTTTTTTTTGTGTAAAATTATTTTTGTTATTCAATAAACATTGAATAAACATCTTAAAATTTTTTTTGTTTTTTGTGATTTTGTAAAAAGTAGTATTTCTACTACATTTTTAACTTTTAATATTTCACGTAAATTTAGCATTATTTTCTATTGCATGTTTTTTTGGTTATAAAGGTAATAAAATATATATTTGTAGAAGTATCCAGAAAAAGTAGTAAATTTACTACTTTTAAAAAAAATAACAATTTGACTACATTTGTTAAATCGTTTTAGTTTTAAATTTTAAAACTATGCTCATTCTTCAATGAACCAGAAATTTCTTGACACATTTTTAAGTTTTTGGTGTTTTTGCAAAAAGTAGTATTTCTACTACCTTTTCAACTTTTACTATTTCACGTACATAAATTTCGCATTTTTTCTATTTCATATTTTCTTGTTATGAATGTAACAAAATATGACTTTTTGGAAGTATCAGGAAAAGGTACTAAATTTACTACTTTTTAAAAAAATTATTAATTTTACTACATTTTTAAATTTTTGAAATTAAGCTTATTCTTTTAGAACTACAAATTTCTTGAAACTTTTTTAGTTTTGAATGTTTTTGCAAAATGTAGTGGTTCTACTACTTTTTTTTAGTTTTACTATTACAAGTAAATTTTAAATATTTTTCTAATATTTTATATACATACGAGTATGTATATATTTTTTTTGCTACGTGTTTAATGAAATTAATTTTTTCAAGTTTAAAGAAAAGGTAGCATAAATAATCACTTCAAAAAAAGGAACATTTTTACTACTTTTTTATGTTTTTCTTGTGTTTTTTAATTAAAATGATTTCTTTTTATATTTAGTTTGCAATATAAATAAAAAGTTGTCAGAAGTATAGAGTAAATTTAGGTGTTTTCTGGTTAATAAAAAACATAGTGAAGCTGCTCAAAAAGGATTTCTGACTTGTAATTACTCATCAATTTATTGCATAACAAAACTCTTTCATTTTTCGTCAGCTAAAATACTATTTCTTTGCAAAAGCATCAATCGCATTTTTTACCACTTTTACTGATGTTTGGTTTTAAATTTCCATATTTTAAGCTGTGATTAACTGCTTTCTTCATCTTTAATCTTAAGGATCTTATTCTTTATTAAAGAGCTATTTATGCGTTTAAGAATGAATTTCTTAAATAGAATTGTGTTGTACATAAAACCCATTTTCCTTTTGCTTAGTTTAAAGAAGTTCAAGATTATTTTTGTATAAGAAAATAAACAAAAAACTTCTAGAAGACAAAAAAACAAGTCCTTGAATCAACAAGTATTTTTGGCTAAACATATCATAAATACTGGCAATGATTTTCAAAGCAAAAAACCCTTGATTTATTCATACCTTAACAAACATTTACATGCATAGATATGAATATCAAATTTTCATGGTAGCAACACATAAGGACATGCTTCAAACCATAATAAAAAAAATTCTACTAAATATAAGTTCCACAAAAAAAAATAAAAAATCGTGTATTTTTTTTTTTATTCAAATAAAACCACAGTTATATCCTTCCACCCTGAGCCCTTCAGCAATTTTGCTGCAAAACAAGAGTTTCATTCTCTTCCAACGCTTGTCATAATTTCGAATTAAAACCTTTAGCGTTTTATGGGCATATAAATAAATTTATTTAATTTGTCATTAAATTAACTTGTGTTCTTTTAGCTTTATTTGGCCATAGTTTACAAGTAACCATGACTATAAATACAAAATAACATGCAATCTGATGATGACATGCCATCAAAAGGGGCGTAGGGATGAGTTTGAACTATTTTGACACAAACTTAAATCTACAATAATTCTAACATGCAGTTAATGCTAAAGTTTTGCTTTCAAAAAAAGCTACTAAAAACAAATACACAAAATGCCAAAAACTAAAACTTAGGCACAGACGACAAAAACAAAAACTTAGACAACATACAAAAGTTTCCATTTCCGTTTACAATTACCGCTGCCAAGACAAACAAAAACAAACAGACACACTCACAAAAAAAATTATTTGCATTTTTATGTGAAAACTTAATGGTAATAGAAATGTAAGAAGGGGTTATATATAATTGATGTCTAGAGCTATAACAAATTTAACAATTAAAATCAATAAATTGCTTAAATTAATGGCGTATGTTTGATATTTATGAGGTAATAAATAATATTCATACGCACTGAAGTGGTTCTGTGGGAACAGCATGTCGATGGTCATACGTTGACACCTCGTAACTGAATTTTTATTATTCTGCAGGAAAAGCAGAAAACGCAGGAACTGCAGGAAACGTTATACAAATCGCTAAATAGACGCTCCTCTGAGCAAAACAAATAAAGCCGTAATTATTAATTAATATCTAATAATTAATTTAAAGTTTTTTTTTATTTGGTGGCTAGTGACGCTTTCAGCTTAACTATGATATGATTTCATTTGCTGCAGCGTTGAAAAAATCAGTTACGAGTTCTCAACGTATGATCATCGACATGTGTACTCAAACAAGATTAAAAATGTAATTCATTTCTAAATAATAATTACTTTTCACAATAACTTTCTTCACTAGATCTTTCCAGTTACATGAAAAGTTTTTTGACTTAAAAAGGTAGTCAGTCGATTTACTACTTTTCTAATTAGACTTTTTATGAATTAAAAAAAACTGCAATTTTGCAAAGAGTTTATTATTAGGCCAAAGCTCGTAACGTTTTTAGTCGAAAGGAATTGAACACGAACATTAATTGATTTCAACTCTTGCTAGGAACACAACTGAGAGGAACGACGAATTTCGCCCAACGTGACCAATTTGTTGGTGAAAATTGTCGTATCAAGCACAACAACGACGAAAAAATAATAAGGATAAAGTTGTTTACTCTTTTGTGCTGGATAGTGTGACCGTATTAAAAAATAATACCTACAAAATTAAACATTGAGAAAAACACAATTAAAAATAATTTTTTAATAATATTTAATAATTTAATTTTTTAATAAAAATAAAATAATTATTAAAGTAAACAGTAACTTTTATTTAAAGTGATTATTTTTCGATGATGATGGGAGTGTAGCGGCTCTCGAAAAACAACGTTTTTTCTGTTCTGCCGTGTAAGTTGAAATTAATTAGTGTTAAAAAATTGGTCCTTGTTTCTTTGGAATATTGTCTCATGTCCAATTCTTTCTGACTAAAAACGTTACGAACATTAGCCAAAAAATAATAATCACTTTGGATTAAAAACTACTAAACAGTAACTTTATTTAACGAAACACTTGAAAACTAAAAACAAACATGGTCACAGATTTATTCGCCGTTTGCCGGCATAAGAAATTAAAATAAATATATTGCAGAGTTCGCCGTATATGGCGAATTCCGCAGAATGCGAACGAATATTCGTGACCAAAAATCAAACAACGTTGTTTTATTTCTTATATAAAATTATTATTTTTTTCTTATAAATATCTAATTTTTTATTCCTTTAAAAATGGAATGTTTCCTGAACTTTTATGAACTTCAATGTCATAAGTTTTAACATTTCAAATTGTTTTATTTTTTTTTTAATAATTATATTTTTTTTTAAGTAGTAATTATAGTATTTTTGTTAAATAAATTAGTTTTACCAGCTATGTTTTTTTGTCTTTATTTAACTGCCTGTTTTTGTAAAATGAAAACATAATTGTGAGTGAGAATTAATATTGAAAACAACAATAAAATACGAAAAATTGTTTTTGTTTTTAATATAAACTCTCACTCACAATTTTGTTTTCATTTTATAAAACATAATTTCTGTTAAATAGTCAAAAGTTTTATGGCTCCAAAAAGTAGTAAAAATACTACTACTCTTATACATGAATATGAATTAGCCTAAAATGTTTATTGCTAAAACAACTTCCATTGTTTTATTAATTTAAATTTATTTTTTTAAGGCAAATATAAATTTTAAAAATTAAAAAAAGTAGTAAATCTACTACTTTTAACTATTTTCCGCATAGAAATTTATTCAATTTAAGAAAATTTCAAATTAATTATTTTTAGCCTACAATTACAATTTTTAGTTGCTTTTATTTAGTCTTTGAAATTAGTCATCTTGACAATTTATTAAATTTATTATTCGAAATATGTCTCGATATCGTATTTCAAAGAATTTCATAAAGTTTTGTTTCTTGAGAATTTTTGAACAAGTATGAAATTCCTGCTATTCGTAAATATTAAAAACTACATTTTTTCAATTCTATTGTTTTTCAAGTTTTTTTCTGTATATTTTTCTTTATAAAATAAATTTTCTATTTAATAATATTTATCATAATTTTTGATAATTTTAAAAAGTAGTAAAACCACTGATTTTAGAAAAAAAAAATTAAATTTAGTGTTTTTAGGTTGTTTTCTTATTAAATTTGCTTGTACCTGCTTTTTTATTCACCCATGATTATGAAAATTTTAAAAAATAGTATTAGTTCTACTATTTTCTTACTTCCAGGCCTAATATGACACATGTATTCGGTCTTTCTAAAATTTTGTTTTTGCTTCAAATGTAATTATACGAAAGAGAGAATTCGATTGACATAGTGGCCATTAACTTTTTTTAATAATTTTTTTCAATTTTAATTTTCTGCTTAAAATTTGGCCAAGACTGTGAAGTTTTGAAAATGCAACTTTTTCGAAAACTATCAACTCAATGCTTTTATTTGTTTGAAAAAATATGTTAATTCGTAGTTATTGATCAGACTCGAGTTCTGAGACTAAAATAGGAAAATTAACCTAATAATTTTTTTTATTATTATTGACATTTTAATAAAAGACATGAGAAGATACTTATTAATTAAACTAGCAGAAAGGTTACACTGGTGTTTCGATGGTTGACACAACCAATGTCGTCATCCTTCATATGTCTATTTAAATTAACTAGTATTTCCTATGACCGATGCAAACGACCACATTCTAGCTGTAACTACTTAAATATAAATGGCTTTATTCACAAACGATTAATAAATTTAGTATGTGCATTAAAACCGGTTTTAACATATAAATATCCTACATTAAACCTACTATAACTTCATTTATCGTTTATGAATAAGGCCATAAGCATTTACATAAACAAATTTCTTCCCGAACAAAACAAAACTGTAATGAACATTTACATCCATATTTAATTCTCATCTCTTTCAATTCTGATCTCTTTTTCCTTTTCAACTTCACTCATTTGAAGAGAAAAAGTCTTATCACTCATATAAATATGTTGGTACTCTTACTCTCATTACTCTGCTTACATTTTTACTTAGACCAATATGCTTACATAAGTGAATGTACGTGTGTATTTTTAGCATTTGTCATGGTGTCAACTTTAGAAGCCTTTTATTCCTTTAATACCGAACCGATTTAAATAGTATATAGTAGGATCATTAATGCTCAACAATGTCTAACATTTGGTAAAATCAAGAAAACAATCGGTTGGCCAACAAAGGAGAAAAAGTGATCTAAAAATTTGTCTTTGCTTATTTATATAATAACTTTCAATTAAACCAAAATACGTAACAGGAAAAATTACGCTATATGAAATAATTTAACTAAAAAACATAATTTTAATTTGCATAATATTTAAAAAGTTAGCTAACAAAACTAGACATGTCCTCAGGAAATGATTTTTTTCCGGGCTCCGAAGTCACGAAATATTTTCATTCAAAACCAGTTCGATCAAGATTTGATAAATTTTTCCTGCGAAAGGAAAGAAAACTCCTTGCTAGTCTATATCTAGCTAGTTCAGTTATTTATCTGTCCTGTAAAGAATCGTTAATAGGACTAGTCTAGTTTTGTTCGACAAATCCTCATTTATGAAGTTATGAATTGGAAATTATTTTAATTTTTTAGGGCCTTTAGTAGTAACAAAATTAACTTTCTGTTAACACTAAACTCAAAATTTGAACTTTGGTTACTAAAATTCATTAGCACAAAGCTCTGTTAATAAAATTAAGTGAAATATTTTTTTAATTGAAATTCTTGACTGGAAAAAAATGTTACATATTAAATTAAAAATTTTTTGTTTATTTGAAAAATATTTTAGACACAAATTCTTTTTCATCTGAAGAAGTTATTTCTTTCTGAACAAATTGTGCATAGATGAGATTGGTTGATTGTGCTATATGATTGATTTTGCATTTTTCAAAAGTAAATTTTTGCAGTGATCCACAATAGTTTATAAAAGTAAGTTAACTAACTACATTTTTTTATTATTAAGAAAAATGTTTAGCTTTCAGTTAAAATTTAAGTTTAGACTAACTGATAGTTAGCAGACTTACAAATCAAATAAATATAACTGAAGTTTGCGTTAATTAGGTGTTCGTTGAGTAAATGACTAAATTACTTTTTAATTACAATTCCCATTTTTATTTGTGTCTGAATAGGAATAGTCTATTTCATTTCCTTTTAAAGATGTATGAGTTTTATAACAAACTTTATATTTACAGCAGACACTCAAAAAATATTACACATCTTTTTTTTGTTAAACTTAGATTAGACATCCTCAATTTACCACACATTGGGTGTCTTTTAACAAACTAAATTGATTAGTTTTTTATCTTCAGCACAAAATTAGGCAGCAGTTAATTTCCCCCTTGGGATCCTAAAAGTAGGCAACACTTATTTTTAAACTTTTAAAAAATTCCGCTGTATTTCGGCAATGACAATTTCTTTAAATTTTTTAATTTTAATTTCTTTTTTATTGATTTTTCTTTTTCTTATTTTTTCTCCTCTTGCAATTTTGCATTTGTTACAAATGCCTGTTTAAATAAAGACTAAATCAACAGCCATTGTGTACAAAAAATATGCCAATTTACACATTAAATAAATAATTTAACATGCAAAATAAGCATTTTCCAGAAAAGAAAAAGTTTTCTCTTTAAACTTTAAAATGAATGAAATTTAATTAAAAAAAAATAAAATTACAGGAAAATTTGCAAATTCACTTTCTTGAAAAGAACGAGGAAAAAATTTATGTATATTCCATCTTACTTATATTTTTATTATTATCATTATTATAATGGTTTGTGTAAAGCTCATTAATAAGGCAGGCAACACATTATGAAGGTTTTGTAAACAAAACTCTTTAAATTGATTGTAAAAAAGAAAAAAAAAAACTGGTGTTTAATATATTAGAGGTAGAGAAAATTTTTGTGTTCGCTTTTAAGTACTAAAGCTTGATTTCTTAACACCTAATAATATTTATGACTGTCGCTTTGTGTCGTCGTTGCATATTGAGCAATCATGAAAAATTCCCATAAGCCTAAATGTATGCTTCTTGTTGTTGACATTCATGTTAAAGTATCATATAGTTATTCCCATTGAAATTATTATGAGTAGATATTTTGCTCGTCATTTCATTCAGCGGTGAAAACATTTAGATTCTGTTGTACATATGTATTTTATTTTTATTTTTTGCTAAAAGCAGAAAATATAGAGATGAAGTGATTTTAAATGAGGCATTTGTTGTCAAACGACTTGACACGTTTTTATTTAAGGAATACACATTCAGTCAATCATACTAAAGTGCTAAATAATACAGGCCTTAATCAAGATTTTTTAAAGTCTATTTTTAGGCGAAAACTGTATGGAAAAGTGTGTTATATTTTAAGGTCGCAGAATATAAAAAATAATTCTTTATTGATATTTAAGAAATATTAATATTTCTACAAAACTATAGTAAATATATATTTTTTTTGTTCTGCTCAATATCACCCACTCACTGCCTGTTCTATGTTTATGTTAACTGCATTCACATGTGTTTCCCATAAAGCGCTCTAATTGAATTTATTACTACTATTGCTCGTTGAGTACTGAGTTTGCGGCACAAAGTGGCACTCCACGCAAAATGTTTTCTAGCCAGGCCCCTACGATAGCAAACAAAAACAAGCAAATAAACAGCCATCAAACAACAACACACGCATATTTACATACACAACACCGCCAGAAAAACTGGTGTGATAGAAAGAGAGAAAACTTAAGTGAAAAATATGCATAAACACCAACTGACCTTTTTATTATGAGCTCCTGTTAAAAAGTCCTTCAAGAGAGATGACACTTCCGGTTTGTCGGCACATCAAGAGATTTATGCCAAACAAATTACACATGCCCACCTCAACACACGCAACCATCTCTACACACGCACCCAAACACACACACACACACAAACATGCTCAAAACACAACTAAATGACACTTCCGTTTTGCACAAGACTTTTTATATTTGGAAAAATGTGTGCTGCTTACAGCTTTAAGAGGCTGTTTGGCCTCTTAATTTCTAAACGAAGAAAAAAAACTAGTAAACCTAAGAAACTATGCAAGTCAAGTAAGAGAAAATTTGACACACTTGAAACTGGAACTTGCCATGGGAGTTCAGTAAATAAAAATAGCTGAATATGAGCAGGAACTGAATAAACAGGAAATTATAGATTTTTATCATTGACAAACCATAAATGGCGGTAAATTTGAGAGCCCAATGCAACAAACACATACAAATTAAATAAAACTTTTAGCACAAAAATATGCTCCACTTTTTTTTTATTCCATGTAAATTTTCTGTTTGGAAGTTTTAAGCGGTTGCAGAAATATTATTTCACAATGCATATTAACAATTGTGCTCTCAACATGTGTAACAATTACTTCAGAGTCTTTTTGTTTGTTTTTTCTTTCGCTATAAAAATCATTTTCATGTTTCATAGTAAATTTAATTGTTGAGGGTTGGAATTTGAACATGTTTTGAAATTAAAAGATGCGCCTGTCATTAAAAAACCAACACGACAAGTTATTTAAAAAGTTAATATTACTTTAATGAAAGTATTAAGGGAGTAAACCAATTGTGTCAAAGTTATTCAAATAGAATTATATACTTAAAGATACAAATTTGGTATTGATCGTTTAATAAATAAAATGAAGAAAATTAATTATTTAATACTATAAAATGAAGTATCTATAAAAAAATAATACTGAATCTAATTTATATAATTTAACTTTTAAATGAACAATTAAATGCTTAAAAATAATTGCATTCAAATAAAGCAATCTCAAAACAAATCATCCTTGAAGTATGCTTCACTTAATCAATATTGGTTAAAATATTTTATAATTAAGCAGGAATAACAAATCTGTTGAAGTAGAATATTAAGCATCACTTTTTTGAGTTAAAAAAATTAAATGAATACTATTTATTTTCAAGAAATATATGTATTCCTTACAAAGCTTTGTTTTTTAGCAGCCCTTAAGTTTGCATCAAATTTTTTAATGTTCACTTAACTAGCAAATAAAATTGTTGAATTTTTCATGAATGTTTTATAATTAATATAAAAGATTTTTAGGTGTATTTTTTATTAATAAAAAATAATAAAGCCATGCTTAAGAAAATTTCAATCAAAAATATATGAGAATATTTATCTTTTCGAGAATGTTTATACAAGATTTTAACACTTAAAAAAGCTATACAAAATTTTTTCTTAAATATTAATTTAAAAATAAAACAGTTGAAGCTCTATAGTATGCAACACTTCTTTAAATTTATAAAATTAAATTAATATTTATTTTCAAGAAACATTTTCCTTGCCCAACACTTCTTTTAATAGCCTCTAAATAGGCTTTGGAATTTTTATTTTAAAACTTGTTTCCGTCATTTCGGCGCTGCAGGAATTTTTTTTCTCTTGTTTTCATTGGTTTTTTAAAATTTGGAATTCTTAATAATTTCGAAGCTTAAATAATAATATAAAATTAACTAAATTCAAAAATAATTTATATATTTAACCTCATAAGTATGCAATAGATTTTCAATTTTAATTTTTTCCGCACTTTAAAGACAATTTAACCAATACTGCACTAAGATGTCATTGTCTTCTTTGGTATCATAATCTTGTTTGGTGTTTTTTTATCACTCCCACCGTATGCCTTAAAGTTTTAATAATTTTCTGTCAAATAATCTTTCCAGTTAATTTTTCTACCGCCTTAATTGAATTTCTTAATATAAAAATAGCAATTCGCGTATCTTGGTTTAAATCAGTCTAAACTTTAAACAACAAACTTTATGGCATTGTTTCCTTGTTTGAATTGACATACAAATCATGCAATTTCCCATTAACTTTACATATTACACATTTTTGCTTTGACGTCGTGAGGTGAAGACACGCAATTTCGAGCCGAAAATTAAGCCATAGAAATTTAGATACATTTTGTTTAATACATATTTTCAAACTGTCCGTTTCACTTTAAATAAATGTAAAGTTGTGAAAAACGTTAAATTGCATATAATAGATTGAAATTGCAATAAAAATAAGATTAGAAATCAACAAAGCAGAAATTCAGAACAAAAGAGCAGCAGAAACACACGTTTGAATAAAATAAACTTGATATTTTTTTAAGTTTAGACAAGCTTTAGCAAATATAAACAAACAACTGCTGCCTAATTTTAAGCCGCATTAAAATTAGTTTTATAATTCTTTAATTAAACAAATAGCA